>OZ005652.1:17697368-18004868 GCA_963930645.1 Salticus scenicus | reverse complement strand
GAAGTAATGTCTGTAAGTTTCTCTGACTTTATGAGTCTATCTATTGAGGAATTTTGAAAATTTTTACTCTAATTTTCAAAGTTATTAATTAAATCTTACAAAAATCAGCAAGATTTTTCGTTTAAACATTCCGGTTAAAATGGTTGCTTTCTTCTTTAGAAACAATCTTTCTTCTATTCTACAGTTTACTTTTTTGTTTTTGATATTTCATTTTAATACGTGCAACTTGAAATTATGCGGTTACAGTGTGACACCCAGTAACAGATGCTGTATTCATTTTTCGTTGTGTGAAAAGATAGAAGATAAACCATCTTACTTACAGCTAGAGAAAGAAGATTGAAGAAAAAAACTAGGTGCCAACCAACTCAGGTTACACTATAAATATTGGTGATTTTCATAGAAAATAATAGTATGAATTGTAGGAAACAAACAAACAAATAAATAAATAAATAAATAAATAAATAAATAATAATAAAACCAATGTAACATTTAAAATGAGATAATGAATACAAAAATTTTAAAACTTTAAAAGTACATTTTAATTAAAAACATTAAAATACACGACAGACGTTTCGGCTAGAACACTAGCCCTCCTCAGTGTCAAACATACAAGCACAACATTTACAAAAAAAAAATCATAACACATCACAACAAGATTATATATTCTTGAGGAATAGCTTTAGCCTCGTTCAAGGCAGAATGTTGCATTTTAGTAAAAGCGCCCTCTAGAAAAATACGGGATTCATATAAATTTTGACAACTTTAAAATTCTAGCCTCTAATGTAAATTTATATGAATCCCGTATTTTTCTAGATTATCTTTAATGAGACGTATAAATTATGTTTAATTTTATTAAAATAATAATAATAATAAATAATATAATAATAATAATTCTGAGACTTTGGTTTTTCAGAAACGATGCACAGGCGAGCAGTGTTGCCAGATCTGGCTGATTTTTTATTTAATATTCACCAACAATTTTTAATTGCGATGTTTGCCTAATCACTTCGAAGACTGATAGTCTATTATGGATATCAAATATTACTTCTCAGAATTATTCGTGATTATTGAATAAAGAATCCGCCAGTTCTGGCAACACTGCTGGTGAGTTCCAGTACTCAATATTAATCAGTTTCCATATGTTCCGTCTATTATTTAAAAATTCACTGAAACAAAAGAATGTTGGGGCTGAGTTCCCATGAGTTCCCATTCAAATAAATCTCTGGCTAAGATACATATACATCAAATACCAGCAATAAATAAAAATTATCAAATAAAAATGTTTACACCGAAATCCTATAGCGTTTAATGTCTTCTCTTTACTAACAAAAATAATCCATTACAAGCACAGATGTTAACTTTATATCGCAACGAATCCTCAAATCAAATAAAGAGATTTTTTTTTTTGTTATTATTACTATTACTATTATTTTTAATATGCGTCTAAATTAATAGGCAAGCTCGCAATTACCAAAATACACGAAAAAAAGTCTAACAATAAATAAAGAAATATAAATAAAGGAATAAGAAAGAAAGAAAATAAAACGCTTCGCTTTCGTTGGTCGCTGTATTTAAATTAAAAAAAAAAAAAAAAAAGAATTGAGACTTTTTTTTTTTTATATTGTCTCATAAATAAAATCTAAAAAAAGAATTACATTGAAATCGCTCTGAACGTGGCTTAAGGTATCCACTACCTGCAGCATCGTCTTTCGTGCTTACGCTGCATAGGGTCCGTGTCCCCACTGCATCCAGCAACTTCTTTCCTGGAACAGCGCCACCTGGTACAGATTGCGCGACTTATTTATTCAACAGCCACCAAAATTTTTTTAAAGTGTGATATGATATACATAAAAGGCGAACAGAATCGAAGTAACGTTGAATATATATATCATATATAACTTCTTAAAATTATTGGTGACAGTTGAATAAAAAAGTCGCGCAATCTTTACCAGGTGGCGCTGTCTACCGCTTCAACTTAGAAACCCTGGATAATCTCAGAGATACGACAGGTACTTAGTACGCATGCTCAGTGGACAAACGCTTGTCCAGATTCCCTCTTGCTACAGTAACCTTTTACAATGCTTGGCGCTGATCGCGCATTTTGGTGATTTATCGGTGTAAGTTTTTAAAGATATTCTCTAAAGTAAAGCAAAAAAAATTTTCTTTGCAATCAAACTAAGATACATTATGCTTTACGTTACATTCGTTTTATTGTTATTATAATTATTATTTAAATTTAGATTACATTTCTATATTCATAGAAATAATTTACACCATCTTATCATACTGCATATCAAAAATTCTGAATTTTAATACTCTTTAGTTTTTAATAATATACTATGCAACTGATAATAAAAAAATAATAATAATAAAATTATTTTTATTTATTTAAAAAGTAATTTTATCAAATTTGTCCTTGTAGTTACTGGTAAGAAAAGTTCATCGATATTAAGATTAATTTGTAAAAATTTGATGATTTAACAGTTAACTTGATTTGATATATTCATTTGAGAGATGACCGTTTAGCTTTATGATTAATTTTATTTATTGCAATAACTTACAAATATATACATTCTCAGCACATTAAATGTTTAAAAATTGTTTTAGTTGGTTTATAAAATGTTTTTCAGGGGGTCAAATGTTTTTGAGACTGTAAAATTAACTTTGCTCTCAAAGCTGGTAGACGGGAGATATCAGGTTCGATACCAGGTAGCGCTCATCGGGCTAACTTTTCGAAATTATCTGCAGTTTTCTCCGAAACAAGCGTAAATATGGGCTAGTACACCTTAAAAAGACCACCCCTTACTTAAGTTATTCAACCCATACCTCGACCTTTCTTTTGTAGGCAACTGTCACATTAACACCAACATGTTTTTCTTAAAATAATTCAGTTTAGGAAAATTGAATTAGTTCAATGCTTAAAAACATACCAATATTTTATAGTTAAATGCATAATCATTGGTAATATTAATATTTGTAAAAATATTTATTAACTTTAAAAGTTTTATACATCCTTATTGTTCATGTCAAAAGTTTATATTTCTTCAAATGTAATACAAATATATAAACATATATAATATATTTTTTCGTATTTTGTACCTTTGAATAAAGTATGATAAAAAAAAAGAGAGAGAGAGAGAGAGAGAGAGAGAGAAAATAACGTATGTGATAAAAAGAAATATGACACTAAAAAATAAATTAATTAATTAATTAATTAATAAACAAATAAAGAAAATAAAGAAATTAGCACTTATAATTTTACAACATAAAATTCTAACATATGTTGATGTTGATCTCATAAAGAATGGTTGATTGGTTGTATGGCTTAAGACTGATTGACTACTCTAGGGGCCTAGGCCTACAGGAGAAATGCCCTCCGTGGGGGGGGGGGGGGGGGTTCTAAGTGAATCTAGTTCTTATTTACGCGAGTTTTAGAGAGAACTACGGAAAACTCCGAACGGCTAGATCGATAAACGCGTTTTTTGATCGAACCCGGCACTTCCCATCTATCAACTTTGACCGCAGTTCCGCTTGGCCACCATAGAGGTATTTACTTCTATTAATGCCTTGATTTCTCCATAAAAAATAAATAAATAAAATAAAATAGATAAACAAATAAAAAATTTTTATGTTTTTAAATTAATAAATAAGAGAACAATAAGCATTTTAATACTTTTAACCTTATTCTTTTCCCCCTCATATTCCGTATTTTTGAATAAATATAAGAAAAATATAAGGCACCTATTGAGTTTAAGCTTTATGCATTAAATGAATGTACTAGCCCTTATTTATATACTCCTGAAGAAAAAAAAAAAAAAAAAAAAAAAACTAAATAATTAAAAGGCCTTTTTATTTATTAGTTATGTATTTTTAACACTAAAATTTCCAAAAATATGCTTTACTCTATTGTATTTATATGTAAATGTTTGTTATATTAATCAAAATAATTTTTAATAAGATCAGGTAAAACAAAAATAAATAGATAAATAAATAAAATAATAATAAGTGTATATTAGTTAATGTTAACTTACATAATTTATTTTCAAAATTGTTCTAAAAAGAAGGGGGGGAAAACCGAACGCCGCATGTTAAAAGTGCGATTTTTTCCGAAAGAGGTTGGCTGTGTAATTATTGAAGTTATCGCCAAATACGAAACTGTTTTAGGAAAAGTACTTATTTAGAAAAGAATTGACGAAAATCAATGAAAATTTTTATTTCTATTAATAGAAAAAACATTTAGGAACATGAAAATTTGCTTCAAAAATTTTTAATTACATTTAATTAATATGAATTATAAGCATTTTTGAAAGTCACAATTTCTCCCTGCCTTATGTCTATGGTAGCGATGCGCGAAATCGCCTCGGGCGGTCAAAGGGAGCTTTCCACCAATCAAAAAGTATGAACACCTTGTCGTATCTCTCAGTAAAGGGTCGCTACTTCAACTTAAAGCGCTATTACACGAGCGACAAAAGTTGCTTGAATCTACCGCCGACACAGTACAATGCAGTGGTTTCCCAATGTGTCGCTCGAAACAAGCGATTTTTTTCTGTTGCAGAAATTTTATCGCCGGTATTCGAGCGACATCGCGTCTATCAACCAATGAAATTCTGGGAGTGTGACGTCTTCTGACGTCAGTCCCTTCTCCCACGCCCCATGCCTTCTTCCCTTCAGGAAGAAAGCATGCTTGGCGCGCGAATAGTGATCTAGTAGGGCCGTGGCGGGAGTCTCAAATAAATGTGATGTTTTTAATTTATCTCATCGTACGTAAATACTTATATGTTTAATTCAAAATCTGTATTAAAATGTGATTGTATGTATTTATTCGATGCAGGTATTTTTCCGATTATTGTTATTATTTTATATTTTTAATTAAATGCGATTTTATTTTGGCAAATTTCACAAAAAGCAATTGTAGGATTATCCGTTTTTATTTTATTTTATCCACGTTGTATTTTTTCATTTGTAATAATTACGATAAAAGTACTTTATGAATTACTTGCTTTGTTTTAGAACTTTGAGATACAGCAATTTGTAATAAGCTATATTCTTTCTTTCACCTTCACATTTTGATAATTGTACTTTTTTTTTTTTTTTCCATTTTTACGTGAAAACAGAATTTAGTAACAAAATTAAACTTAGTACTCTTTATTTATTTATTTTCTAGAATGTCTTGCTTTCTGGAATAATTTGTTATATTAGATAATATTTTCATATCGTTTTGGTTAATATTTTTCCAACTAAGCTTTATTAAAAAAATATTTATTAAAATATATAAAAAAGTGAGTGAATTAAATTGAAAGTAAATTATATAACACAGAAAAGGTTTATTTTATGTATATATAAATCCTACTTGCTCATCACCTTATTTATTTATTTGTTTTTCTTTCAATGCGTTACCCTGATTTGTTATTAAATATTTTTTAATTTTTAATAATAATAATAATAAAAATAAAATGTTAATTACAATAGGATACACTTTTTTTAATTACTATAATTTGGTCTTTGTTACATTACTTATTTTTTGCTTCTAAAAAAAAAAAAAAAAAAAAAAAAAAAAGGTAAAAACGTAAGAATTGTTGGCTTTTTTTTTTTTTTTTAACACGCTTTTATTAGCTTCACCTGTATGTATGTTTGTAACCGCTCTTGGAGCAAACAAAAAATCTATATTGTAAAAAAAGACTTACTCTAGGTGAACGCTGTGGCTGTGAGGTAATGCTCCGGGCTACGAACCTAAAGGTCTAACTTTCTAGCCCAGTCAGGGGAGATTTTTAAAAATGGTTTTTGTATAATTCTAAATTATTTTATAATCACCCTGTAATATGGTGTGTCACTCACACAATTTTTTCTTACCCTGCATTTTAATACTATAAAGATAGATATTTTGTGCTTTTTAGTTCACATTTCAATAAGCGTGTTCTTTAATTTTTTAAAAGTATAATTTTATTTTTAATTACTCTTTTGAAGCCTCGGCTGTAAAAATTTTTTTGACATTAAAATATCAGCTGTGGATTAGAGGGATTTGTTGAATGCAATTTTTTGACAGAGCAATTTCATAAAAATGCAGTGTACAAGACATATGAATATTTAAATAATAAATATTGTTTCACGATTAACTTACAATTACCTCCTTACAGCCTAGATTTTTAGGCAAATACGCTTGGTTGACATAAAATTTAAATATGTTTGTGATATTCATTTTTCTTCCTTTTTCACTAGAATGAACATAATTATAAATTAAATTTCTACACGCACTTTTTCTAAAGTATTATTATAACGTTTTAGCACTTTGAAATCTTCAAAATGTATTAATAAATAAAACAGCTTAATTAAACACCACTGGTTCTACTCTCGTAGCTAGTAGACGGAAAGGGGAGGGGGTGCCCCCTCCCCCTTTTCCCCGGCCAATGCTTAGTCGCAAGTGCCGCGCTATTAGGGGAAAAATTTATTTATTATTATTATTTTAAGGCATTTACTGTAAATCCAATAAAATATTGTTATTTGAATATAACATTAAAATATATTTTACTATGTTAAAAAGTTATTTTTATTTCAGTTTAGCAACCAACAAAAGTAATATTACTGTCATAGCATATATTTTGTATCGGATCTTTAAATTAGAGTTCATAGATTTGATGCAATTCATAATTATGTCCAATCAAAGAATGTACACGAAAAAAGAAAATCTGACTGTTGCAAAAATATAAAAATCACGCTGACACAGCGATAACTGCGAGCATAGGAATGTGTTTGAGAGAGTGACAAGTGATTAATGCTTTCTTAGCAACCCTTCGTGTGGGGAGTGTCTGCATCGCCGCGATTTTTGTCGCTTGAAGAATTCCCGTGTAATACCACTCTTAGGGACCCTATATAGAGAGAGACTGGACATTGACCGAAAGTCGGCCATCTTAGTGCCAATTCGGAGCGATCCCCGTAGAACGTAATGCTTTTTTCTTCGCGATTGACGCTTTACTATACAACATAAATGAAAGGAAATTGTGCTAAATTTGTGCAGAAGGTAATGCAGAATATAAATATGTAATTTTTTTCGTCTTAGAGAAAAATAATTTGAAGAAAAACGAATTTTGCTTTAACCTTTGACATGGTTACTTTTTCAATTCCTATCGGAAAACAGAGGAATTTTTTGCTGTATATTTCTATATTAAGCAAACTACGTTGATTGTGAAAGCAATTCTACCTTAGTGAAAGTAATTCTACCTTATTTTTTCTGGGGACATACATTCTATATATAAAAAGTTAGAAAAATTTAACAAAAATATGGTAATCTTAGTTTTTGTCAAGTAATTCATGAATAAATGTAAAACTACGGCAGAAGAACAGAAATTATTTTTCATTATTTTATAAAAATATTTACGTAATATTTTTACAAGCTAAAAATACATATTTTATTTATTTCAATTACGCATTATTAATAATAATGACTTAGTTACATATTACAGATAAAAATTTTATTAATAATAATTTGTAAAAATATTAACTAATATCTTTAGAAATTAAAAAATGTTTTTATTTTATTTACACTTGCTTATTTCATCGATTTTTTTTTTTTTTTTTTTTTTTTTTTTTTTTTTAAGTTTTCTTAAATATTATGTAAATAAAAATAATTACTTATTTAAATATTACTTATAAAATTTATTATGGCAATTATTATTTAAAAGAAATTTATATTTCATGTGTTAGCAAATAATATACACCTTATTTTCTTTATTTTTAATAATTTATTTTAAGAAATCTGATACATTTTGTGTACTAGCAAAAAACCAAAAAATATATTTTTATATAGTTATTTTAAATATGTATTTTAAAACATATCAGAAAAATACATTGAGATCTAACATATTAAATATATTGCACAACAGAACTTAAAAACTAATAGCTAGCAAATAACTAATGTAATTATCTCATATATTAGGAAATAAATACGTAAAACAGCATGCAATAAGAGAATTCAAAGTATTTAAAACATGATATAAAATAAATAATTAGGCATTTTTATCTTTTAAAAGTATTCCAAAATTAAAGCAATTTATCTCCCAACAAAGTAAAAATGTAATAAATAAGTTCTTTTTCGATTATGACATAAAATAATCAAAATTTCTTCTCAGCGTAATGATAAGCAATGGAGCAACTGGCACTAAAATGGAGAATTTCGTCAAAAAGCCGGCGCGCCAATGTCCAGTCTCTCTCTATATAGGGTCCCTACTTCAACTGTTGCCAAGTTTCCGAGCCACTCGACAAGCATCTAGTTTAGGAGGCTATGTCTGGGCACTTCAATTTGGGTGTTTACTGAACGTCAGGTATAGCTGCTATTATTCAAGAACTACGATTTTAAAAATGGCTGTACCTCAACTTCTATTAAATGTTTTAGTTTTGACACCATGTATTTTACAGCCCTCGCTCTTTCTACTATGTTACCATTTGATTTCGAAATACAATAAATAAAAAAGAGGATTTCCCTTTCAAAGGAATTAAATAAATAAATTAAATTTTTAAAGGTTTAATATTTTTCTATTATATCACCTTTTTTCCGATAAATACAATTAATTGAAAAAAAAAAAAAAGAATCTTTTTTCAAATGAATTAATTAATTGAATAAATAATAAATAGTGTAACAGCCGTTGCTAAGCGACGCAGACGATTGAAATGAACGAATAAGTTTAAGAAAATGAAACTGAAAAGTCAATGAATAAAATTGAAAAAAAAAAAAAAAATGAAAAAAAAAATGAAAAAATTTAAATTCGAAAACTGAAACTTTCTCGATGATGTCTGCACCCCTGCAAGTGCCAGACTATCTCGCCGCAACCAGCAGTCTAAGCTGCAGAGCGCAGACACACACACACCGACATACACTTCTTTTTATTTAAAAAGATAATATTAAATTTATTAATAAAAGAAAAAAAAAATAGCAAAATTAATATATATATATATCAATGTTCAAGTAAAATTTATTTCAAAACTCCACAATAAATAAATAAATAATGAAAATCAATCTTAATCCAATTAGGAATTTTATTCTGAATCCATGAAGAATAGGCAAAGAGAATCTTTCTTTTACCAATGAAATACATCAATTGTACACTTTCTTTAGTCGCGGGTATAAACGAAAGGTTCTTTTGTTACAGAACTTTTAAACGCTTATCTCTCTTTTACAGCATTAGAAAGGGTCAGACATCTTATTCTAAAAAGGACGAATATATTCGTCAGTCCTCAAAATATTTTTCAGAAAAGATAGACATTCATTTTACAGTACTTTTTGTATTACAGAAATAGGTTAACATCTATTAACATCGTTTACTGAATAAAACAACGTGCAATGGTGATATGAGATTTCAAATTTCTAGTATCTCAAGAAAATAAATTAATTAAAAAAAAAAAGTCATTATTTTTCTTTTATTTATTATTTTGTTAATTTTTTTGTTGAGTCAGTGTTGTAAAATATATTTGACTTGATAACCCCCAAAACATGACAACCTACAACCTCCACAACAAGCATTCTTTTGATAACTGATATGCATTGCGACAAAAAAAAAAGTATGTATGTATATATATATATATATAATAATAATAATAATACTTTTTTTTAATTATACTTTTAACAAATAAGATATTACTGAATTTGTATATTATTATTTAAACGATTACAAATCGAAAGGCATTTTATGTTTTTGTAAATGTGTTAAGTCTCAAAGTTAATGGCCAGATTTCATAGGCCATTATCTTACTGAAATGTCAAATTTGATGGCTTTCGAAAAAATAACACTGCTCTGCATGAAAATTGCCCCCAACACCATTTTTGCAAATTCTTATGTAAAATTAAATGACCTCCTGAATCCGAATAGGACGCCCATTTTGCCCTATCACCCACCGTTTTTTAGGGACAGCCCCCTATTTTTTAAACACTTTTCGGTAATTTTGTGGCTATAAATTTGATTTTAAAAGGGGGCGGGATTATTTTAACTGTTAAATGTCTTCTGAGGGGCTACAGAGTTAGAAAATTCTAAAACATGAACATTTGCGGCAAGCGGAAAATTTAGGGGTGGGATTTGCCACTAAAACTATGTATTACATTCCTTATATTTTTTTAATCTATTATTAATGTTATTTATTAAATATTAAATATATTTTTTGTTTTTAAGTGCTAAATTAATTCCTTTTCTTTCTCCAAAACAAATTCATGGCCATAAAATTATCGAACAGTGATTAAAATTGGGGGAGGGGTAGGAAACGGTGGGTGACCGGGCAAAAATGGTAGTTATATTCGGATTCAAGAGGTCATTTTACATAAATATCAACAAGAATGGTATCAGTGCTCGATTTTTTTTTTCAGTGCAGAGTAATTTACCTAACAAAAAAGAAAGAAAAAAGTCATTCGATTTTAAAGTTTAGTTCCTAAACATTTTAGAATTTAAAACTGCATAACGAATAATGAATTTGGATTAAAACACGATTCTAAAACAGTCAAATATAATTATGAAATTATTCCATGAACAGTCAATTATTCCTGAATTTTAACCACATGTCAACGCGTTTATTTCATGTCCAACACTCATGATTACGAAAATTTACTGCGGTACTGCTTTTATGAATCAATAATGATGATTAACCACGCGTGTGGTCAACGAAGTTGTTAAACTGCCCAGAATTGAGCGGCCGTTTTTTGACGGAATGAATCACCGCGAAGTGTTTTGAGTTTTTCCCGCAAAAGATCGCCGATTTTTAATGAAAGGTAAGTGAAGCGCCGACAGAGAGATGGGCGGGAATGATAATTCCAGTAAGGAAGTAATAGACTTGTAGAAGAAAAGAGAAAAGTAAATGGTTTTAGTCTACAAATATTGTTTTTTGTTCTCTGTTCTCTTTGATCTTGATCTCATTAGTAGAATTTTTTTTTTCTTCTCATTTTTACGGTTGAGAATTATCTAAAACTAACAAATCCTGTATAAATAAGTGAAGGATAACAGGGTGGCGACAATCAGGAAAATCATGGAAAAATCAGGGTACTTTATCAATCTGGAAATATCAGGGGAAAATCAGGGAATTTTGTAAAAACACCCCAAAATCATGGAATTTTTCATTTTTGTACCAGCAAGCACAACTGATGTTACACAAGAGTGTGATATACACAAAATTATGGAATGTATATAATAGGTAACGGAAATCATGGAAATTTGCCAAAATTAGTCAAGGAAATTATGGAAAAATCAGGGAACTTTTTTTCTGAATTTATGTAGCCACCCTCAATAAGAAAGAATAAGACATATTTAAGAATACAGCATAAATTAGAAGAACGTGTTATTTTCTTATTATTTTATTTTTTTTTTTATTTTTATTTTTTTTTTTAAATTCGAAATAATTAAGAATGCTCTCTATTTATCGTCGAAGGCAGCCAATTCCCACGTTATTCTATGGCGAAATTTATTAAGATAATGATTCATTATCTCATTCGCCCGACCAGTGGCCGAGCAGTTCTGTGCTGAAAGCTGGTAGACGTAAGTGCCAGTTTCGATCGCAGGTCACGCTCGTCGGCCTAGCCGTTCGGAGTTTCCCATGATTTTCTCCGAAACGTGCGTAAATACGTGCTAGCATCCCTTAAAAAGATCCTCACGGAGGGCGCAGTGCCCTGGCTTATGACCCTCGTGTAGCCAATTGCCCTTAACCCTAATACTGTACCATACTATCATTATATCTCATTAAAAGAAAACTGACAACTTATTTTAATTTTTATTATTTCTCTTACCCATAGGGTCGAGAAAGTATTGTTTTAGGGTCAAATTTTCGAACGTGAGTTTTTGTTATATTTACGTGTTCTGAGGTCTACTGAATATGAAAATCATGTTTTTAGAGAATGGTCTGTGTGTCTGTTGTGTGTCTGTTATCAGCGTATTTCAAGAACAAATAGTAGCAGGAATTCCAAACTCGGTATGCTAAATGTGTATCCTACAGGGATGCTACACCAAGCTTTTCGTTGAGATGAAGCAAATGGTTCGTGTACAGGGACACTCAAAACTATTCAAATACATTACGTCTATAGGGGAAATTGCAGGTAAGTAGAGTTTAACATCTATAGACTGCACTAAACAAAATGAAACCAACATATATTTTTTGTAATAGAGATAGTCAACTGGGAAACATTTTTTGTGTATGTAGGAGCCTCCCCCCCCCCCTCGAGGGGAGTAAATTTTCATGATGGGTATCTTTCAAAAGAGCTCGCCAACACCTTTAAAACGAATGGTTGAACCATCGATCTGCGGTAATTTAAAATAAAGTTATCAATTTTTTTCATTAAAAAAAAAAAAAAAAAAAAAAAAAGTAATATTGATAATAAATTTAACTTTTTTTGGATATTTAGTGTTATACTACTTCTCTAATATGGAAATCGTCTGCATTATCATGGCAGATATTTTTTTTTAAATAATAATTTTAATAAATTGTTTTTACTGAGTGAATTTGTATAGGAAAATATAGAAGAAAGTCGTGTGGTCACAACACACTAGTTATTTGTTGTTAGTGGATGTGCTTTACTAATAATATTTTACTATTTCCAGGAAAGCTGTTCGGGAATTGAAATAAATTCCTCATACAGATATGGTAAATAATATATGTTTTAAGCTAAATATTCATCGCTTGTTTTTTGTATATTTACACGTTTTGAGGCTTCCTGATTACCGTAGTCAAGTTTTTAACGTTTGATCTTTGTTGTATTTTGAAGTTAATGTAAGTTTGTTGCTGGAAAAGATTGATCAAGATTGATAAGTTTCAAGGAATGTTGCGTCTGAAAATTGTCTGCATAATTTTAAGTAAACTTTTAATTTTAATAACAGAATTAAATTCCATATAAATGTAGGTGTATTAATGAAACGGGGGGTTGGGGGCGGCGGCAGCCCCCCCCCCTCACACAGAACTAATTATCACATAAAACTCTTCCGAAGCCTAATATGAATTGTTTAACATAGGTTTACATAACAGTACTCGTTATCTTACCTCTTAATCTCCACCCTGTATTTATAGTATTAAATTTCAGGGTAAGAGAAAGTCATGTGAGTGACACACAAGATTACTTTATTTATTTATTTTATTTTTTTCCAAAATTTAATATTTTATTTTAGAGCTAGAAAATGCGAAAAAATATTTAACAGCGTTTTTCACAAATTTTAACTGCAAAATGTCATACTAAAAATTTTAAAATTAAATTTTAGAAAATAAAAAACATATTGAACAGTTCATAATTTTTGAAACAGGAAAATGGAATTATGTATATATATATATATATATATATATATATATATATATATTTAATTAGTGTTAAGGCCAAATTAGGCCAATAATTGTTTTCTTATGTTCTTTAAAAATTGTTGATAATATACAAAATACATTTTAATATTTGCGCATAAGCAGCATATTAAATTTAAATGTAAATATAATTTGAATAATTTAATACCTTTGTAATACTCAACAGTCAATAGAAATGCAAGTTTCCTGATGAGTGAACATTTCTATTTTTCAGCATTTAAAATTCCAATTTTCAAATCATGAATTCTCTCTCTTTTTTTTTTTTTTTTTTTAATCGGATCTCTTCGGTAATTTTATCCCTTTCTCTTTGGTGTGTCCCTGTACACGAAGTACAAATGGAATACACAATCAAAACTATACAGCTAAGTCTGTATGGTTCATGAATATATGCTCCAAATTGTAAGTCAATAGCGGGATTTCTGCAGCCGATATCGCGGGACAGACAGACATACACACAAACAGAAGCTAAAATCTTTTTAAGTCTCCACATGGAGGCCTCCACTGACGTTTCGGCATTAATTCAGCTGCATTTCAGAGTAAAATTTACCGTAACACTTTTTGTGGTAACTTATGCTATTGTCGAAAAGCAGACAGTTCATTAATTAGAAGAAGAAGCAAACCAATAGATATTTTTCTTTCACGAACATTTAAAACTTTCCATTCATCAGCACACAATCCCCAGTTTATTACAAAAAAGTCTTTTGGGAACTGCCGATAGAAGTGAAAACTAAGCAAGTT
Source organism: Salticus scenicus (assembly GCA_963930645.1). NCBI lineage: Eukaryota > Metazoa > Arthropoda > Arachnida > Araneae > Salticidae > Salticus > Salticus scenicus. The sequence continues at coordinate 17,990,825 of OZ005652.1, read as the reverse complement.
GTGAATTTTATCGTCGAGCTATTAGATTATTATTTTCGAATTATTTTTGGTTTGTAAAGAAGTGTTTATGATCTGTATTATATGATTCGGCACAATATTTGTAGCTACCCAAATTAAATGAACTAAGCCTTATATTAGGTAAAAATATTGTAATCGGACTAAAATATATATATATATATATTTTTTTTTTTTTTTTAATTTAAAAATTTATATTGAAAGCAAAAAGAAGAATATAAAAGTCTGTATAAAAACACGTGCTTGTACTTTGTGAACTATGTATATACTGTGGAAAAAGTACATACATAGAGTATAGAACTAGAAAGAGACAGATCCCAGTAGCCAGTATACTACTCGTATTAGTATACATTTTATACATATATATATATGAGGCATGCCGCGCCGTGCGCTACATATATGGATATATATGTAGAGAGATATACTCTTTGTATATATATATATATAATGTATACTAATAACGCACGGAGGTATATCTATGTACATATATACACAGTATACATATAGCTCATGGAAAGCGTTTGGTGACGATGACGCGAGTTCCATGATTTTTGTTCACCCAAAAAGTGCTCAACGCTCCTAAAGAAGTTTTCACTTCAAAAAAAAAAAGTCATTTTTTAATGTATCTCATCGCCGATGTGCAACACAACAAGTCATTTCTTCTGACATTATATTAACTGTAATAATTCTGCTTAAAAATATAGGAAAAAAGAGTAATAACAGAATTCGATTAAAATGTTAATAATACGCAGGATAATGATGTCGAGAGAAACTTCAGCCCATCTTATTTGCAGGGCCCGATTAGCATTACAATTGAGGGAGAACACAAATCCATTTGGGGCCCCCCACTGACTTCTTGGTCTAAAGACTCATACAAACATCTCGAAAAATTTATACATTTTTCATTAAATTTTGTAGTTACCTGGAATTGAGGACAAGTAAATTCGCTTTAAACATAGACAAGCAAATTCACTTGATTTTTGTACCAAGATATAAACTGGTGAAAGCCTATATTCACCACAATATATGATATTATTCCATTATAAATGAATGTGTAAAAGCTTTATTGGCATATATCCTATATAATCTAGAAATGGTAGTTGTGCAGTCAGGTAGGACTGTGACGTTTTATAATTAGACGGAGGCCTATTTTTTTGCTTAATTTGGGGCCTTTTGAAAATTTTCCAGGAGAAGCAGCATGCTTCTCGTGCCTATTGGGTAATCAGGGCCTGCTTATTTGAGAAAAATACTTCACTTTTGAGTGTATCTTATCCTCGATATGCAAGCAATATATAATTTTTTCTCACATTATATTAAATGCAACGATTACTTTGCTTAAAATTATACGAAAAGAGAGCAACAATAAAATTGGATCAAAATGTCAACAATACTCAAGACAATGTAAACATAAACAAAACATATCAAATGCTAGCGCTCTTGAAGGATAAGCGAATGAGTGAGAACATAATTTGACTATCTGTAAGTGTAAGCAGAATAGCAGGACCGCAGAAATGTCAAATTTGTAGAATTAATTTAATCAATTTTAAAATAATGTTCACATCTTCAGACCCGAACATTGCGAATTTGTAGATAATAGAATATTCTTTTAATTTTAACATTAATTTGAAATTGCCCCTCGATGATTGAAACGGACTTGAACGATATCTATAGCTATGGCCCACGGTCTAATTGTTATTTTAAAAATTTTAATTTATTTCAAACATTATTTTAATTATTTTCGTTTTTTATAAGGGTTTGCATACATTTTTTAAAACTAATTAAAATATATACATATATATATTTCTTTAGATGCTGTGACTGATATATGATTTCGATATACATTTTCAAGACACCTATAATCCGTAAAAATCCGTAATCCGGCAATGTCAATGGCGGATTATCGATGCTTCACTGTAGCAATTAAAACTTTGCGACACATCCTTGTACTCCATGAGATTCTGATTTAGAGATATTTTCTTTTTTAAACTAGAATGTTGTGGCCACGGGCCACCAAATAACTTTCTTCTATATTTTCCTATGCAAATTCACTCAGTAAAAATAGTTTATTAAAATCATTATATAATAAAATTATATTCCATGATAATGTAGTACGATTTCCATATTAGAGAAGCAGTATAACACTAAATATCCAAAAAAAAAAGTTCATTTTATTCTCGATATTATATTTAAAAAAAAAAAATCTGGAGTGACTCCACTCGACTTTCCGAACATTGAGTAACTAACAGTTTTGTAGATAAAATAAAGAAAGAGGTGTTGCTAAACAAACAAAAAAGAGAAAACCATAACAGAGTGTTTGAGTATTTTTCTCCATATATCACACGAGGTTTTATTTAACGCTCCTGAACTTTGAGCCCTTAGATCACAAGGATAAAGAATTTTTCGTTGTGTCCCTGTAAAAATCTATAAATGCTAGATTCACCAAAATGCTTATAGTTAGTGCAACAGTGATTTATAATATTCATACAAATTTTCAGATCAATTGAAAAAGGCGTTTAGATGCTATCGCTGGTCTCATAGGCCATAAAGATAAAGAATTTTTCTTTGTGTCCCTGTAAAAAAACTGTAAGGGCTAAATTCACCAAAATCTATACAGTTGGTTCAAATGTGACCTATAACATGTGTACAAATTCTTTGCTGAGATTAATAAGGCGTTTAGACGCTATCACACTTTTAAAAATTTAGCAAAGAATTTTTCTTTGTGTCCCTGTAAAAAAACTATAAGTGCTAGATTCTCCAAAATCTATACAGATTGAGTATCTGTGACCTATAATATGTGTATAAAGTATTTGCTCAATTGAATAAGGCGTTTAGATGCTATCGCACTTTTAAGATTTTGGTCCCTTGGCCATAATGATAAAGAATTTTTCTTTGTGTCCCTGTAAAAAAACTATAAGTGCTAGATTCACCAAAATCTATAGGGTTCGTACTATGGTGACTTACAATATACGTACCAACTTTCAGCTCATTCGAACAAAGCGTTTAGACGCTAGCGTGTTCACTCACAGACATACACACATACATACACACACACATACACACATACATGCACACACACATACATACATCATCGTAAAAATAGTGAAAACGGACTCGTTGGACCTCGAAACGTATAGAAACATCAAAATCTCGAATTCGGATTTTTGACATGATTACAATACTTTCCTCACTATAGTGTTCGGAAAGTAAAAAGTTAAAAATGAAAAAAAAATCGATAACTTTATTTTAAATTATCGCAGATCGATGGTTCAACCATTCATTATAAAGGTGTTGGCGAGCTCATTTGAAAGATACCCATCATGAAAAATTTACTCCTCTCGAGGGGGGAGTAGATGCTCTCTTGATGATCTCTATTATAAACTAGAATGTTGTGGCCACCACATAACTTTCTTCTATATTTTCCTACGCAATTCACTCAGTAAAAAAAAATTTATTAAAACCATTATTTAATAAAATTATCTTCCATGATAATGCAGTACGATTTTCATATTAGAGAAGTAGTATAACACTAAATATCCCCCCCCCCCCAAAAAAAAAAAAAAGTTCATTTTATTCTCGATATATATATATATATATATATATATATATTGTTAAAAATGAAAAAAAAAATGATAATTTTATTTTAAATTATCGCAGATCGATGGTTCAACCATTCATTTTAAAGGTATTGGCGAGATCTTTTGAAAGATACCCATCATGAAATATTATTCCCCTCGAAAGGGACCCCCCCCCCCCAGGTGTGGAGACGATGCTCCTACATATACAAATTTTTTCCCTGTTGACTATCTCTATTACAAATAATCCTTGTAAATTTCATAATCATTATTAAAAAAATAATTCTCTTTATGCACATTTATACAAAATTTTGTCCTATACCACCATGTTAAAATTTTAGAAAAAACGGGATGGCAACGCAACCTGTAAGATAATTTTTACCAAAAGTTGATAGGCACTCATTTATGTCAAGGTGCAACTACATACCAATTTTTATGAAATTCTGTGCAGTAGTTCCTGAGATACAGTTGCCATAACATTTTGTTACACACACACACACACACACACACACGCAGACATTTTCTAAAAATGGTCAAATCGTGTTCTACAGCTCTCAAAACGTGTAAATCCATCAAAAACCCGAGGGCGAAAATTTTTACTAATCCATTACTTTCTTCTATTGAATATAGAAGAAAGTAACAAACACTTGAAGATTTTGCAACTTTTCATGAATGTTTGCTGTTTAGTAAAGTTATGACGCTTCTGCAGAAGAATATAATTTTTACTTTCTTTTGTAAGAAGAAAGTATTGCATTCGTAAAAACTTTCGATCTCCGGTTTTCGATGGATTAACGTGTTTTGAGATGGCCTCAATTCAACACGATTTAACCATTTGTAGAAAATGTCAGTCTGTCATAGTGTATGTCTCTGTGTGTGTATCAAAAATTTTGTAGCGTCTATATCTCACGAACCAATGGAAGAAATTTAACCAAACTAATATTTAGTTAGACCTTGACTTAAATGGGGTGTTGATTACATTTGGGGATCAACTGCATAACAAGTGACGGTGTCATCCAATTTTTTCTTGATTATAAAATTGCAGTATAGCATAAATTTTCGTATAAATGTACAGTGAGAAATATATATATATATATTAAACTTTTCAATATTAAATTGTATGATGTCGATCAGTGTGATTACTCCCGCATCCCCATCCGGGAGTGGGTACTTCCCACTCAAGATGTAAATTATCAGTATGGATATCTTTCAAAAGAACTCGTCAATACCTTTCAAACAAATGGTTGAACCACAAATGCGTGATAATTTAAAACAAATACAGTAAAGCACCGTTTATACGTCTTTCAAGGGACTGACGTAAAAGGACGTATAAATGAAAAGACGTATAATCGAAATTTTAATAATAGCACTTTGATTACTACAAATTTAATGACACCTAAGCAAAATTTATATGAAAATACAAATTAAAAAAGTTTCTTAAGTTAGTAAATGTATATTATACTTTTTTTTAAAGACAATAATTAATTTTTAAAAAAATTAAAAAAAAAATGATTTATTATAAAAAGTGAGAAAAATCATACTATTGGTGCATGACTGGCTACTAATTACATATATCATATATTGAGTATTATATTACATTTCTTAAGAACTATATGAACACATTTTGTCTTCAAATAACATAAACGTGAGAGGGCTGGGTCCTTGCCTAATTTTTTGTTTTTATTTCAAGTTGAGACAGCCAGAGCTTTTATTTTATCCCACATTCAATCTACAATATTTCGTTGACCCCTACAACTTGGAACAAAGCAGACCTCGTATTAGTTAATATAGTTACAGCTGCATATAAATACACGCATACACTCATGTACGCTTATAATATGAATGCACACGCCAAGACAGACATCCACGCAGTAAAATCTTGCATAAATTAGGAATTTTGTAATACTTTCTATATTTGTACGGATGAACTGACATCGTGAGCGAAACTGCTAAAATCTGTAAGAAACAGATTTCGATTTCAGCTTCCAATTACTTGAATTCTATTTTTCGTCGGGACAGGCCAGACCTAGAATGCCAACATACAGCTGGACCAGCGCCGGGCCAGTATTAGACTGTTACCATGCAGGTTGGGTGTAAAATTTCAGGCCTGTGCTCTGTGCAAGTGTCTAGTTAGAAGTGAAATGATCATCTGAGAAGTGGAAGGACTTTTTCCAGGGGTGGCGCCAGCTAGGGGGCCGGGGGGGGCACAGGCCCCCCGTCGGGGAGTCTGTGACCCCCCATCGGGGCATACTCCTAAAATCTCTCGGAGTGGGGGGGGGGAATACAAAATTTTCAGCTTTTCTACTTTTGGCAGCATTTTTCTTTCCTTGTACCAATTTGGAGCATTCCAGTTTTTCCATTCTGTATTCAATAGAAGAAAGTATTAGATTCGTAAAAATTTTCAGCTTCCAGTTTTCCATGAATATACACGTTTTGACCACGATATTTTAAGAAAATGCCTGTCTGTGGCACGATGATCTCCAAAACCACGAGGAGTATACTAAGAAATGGAATGGTACAAATATTAACAATATTGCAGTTTTTGATAAATACTTATATAATAAAATCTCTTTATGTAGTGCCTCCCTGTCGGGAAGGTGGTGTCCCCCCGTCGGCGAATTTCTGGTGCCACTACTGACTTTTTCTACTCCATATCCGTATATAATCACTTCACTGAATATGAATTTCTTTAAAGGAGATTTCCCCGCCGAGGAATTCCGTGTTTTACATTCCATAGAATAGTTGGTGGTGACATCTATTGACAAATATGAGAATCTTTTATTATAGTTTGTTATTTTATGGTGCTGCCATCTATGAATAATATTTTTAGTTTGCATTTAAAAGTTTATTGGAGAAAATGTTTATTTACGGCGGTACTTATTAATTTATATGACGCGTATTTGAAATTTTTTGCAGCATTGTGCATCATCTAATATAAATTTGTAACGAATAATATATTGCTTTTTTTTTTTCACCCATTAGACGTCTATGAAATATTTGTCCTTTTTCCATGAGGGTGTTGGTGTTGGTGTTAGTGTTGGGGTTAAGGTCAACTGACTGTTAGGGTCATGATCCTAAGAAAAGTATCCCCCGTGGGGATCTTTCTGAGTGGTCCTAGTAGCATCCAACCCGTTAAGCTTGGCACGTCCAGGCAGGCAGGGGCTGTCCAAAGGTTTCAATGAGTGGTCCTAGCCCCTATTTATTCAAATTTCGGCGAAAGCTACTGAAAACTCCAAATGACTAGGCCGACGAGCGCGACCTGTGATCGAACCCGGCACCTGACGTCTACTACCTTTGAGGTATTGGTATGGTATTAGGGTTAAGGCTAAATGACTGCTCTAGGTTCCTAAGTCTGAGGGAGTGTGCCTTCTGTGGGGTCTTTCTAAGAGGTCCTAGCCTGTATTTACCCAAATTTAGGAAAAAGCAATGGAAATTTTCGAACGGCTAAAACAACCGTTCGAAAATTTCCATTGCTTTTTACCGTGCATTACCTGGGATCGAACCCGGAACCTTATTTACCAGCTTTAAGAGCAGAATTTCTCTTTCCACAAGTTGTTGTAAGGGTTTTTAAGGCTGGTTGACTACATTAGGGTCCTAGGGTCCTAGGATGCCCTCCGTGGGGGTCTTTCTGAGGGGGGCCTAGCCTGTGTACAAGCGAGTTTCGGAGAAACCCACGAAAAACTCCGAACGGCTAAGTCGATGACCGCGACCTGGGATCGAACCGGCATTTCCCATCTACTAGCTTTGAGCGCAGAACCGCTCGCAAGCTGGTGGGTCCTCTCTTTCCGCAAGGGTAAAATGTTTGCTGTAGATCAGTCATGAGAGAGAGGGGGGAGACAGAAAGATACCGTTTAAAAAAAGAGAGGAGGGGAGGGGGAAACAGAATAAAAGCACTGATTATTGTAGACAAAACATTATTTGGTTGGTTATATATTATTGATTATTATTATTATAGTTATTAATGAAGCCATGCATGTTTAACTGCTATATTGTTAATTTTTATGAACAAAAATAGAAACCTTAACATAATTGTATTTAATTATTTTTTTTTTTTTTTTTTTCAAATTTTCACCTCAAAAGAAAAAAAATGTACATACAAAACTGTATATACAAAATTTATACGCTTTCGAATCTAGATGTTTAATTTCTAAATAAATACTTGATGAATTCCTTGGAACTTTGTTGGTGTAAAGAACATGTTATGCATGCCCCATACATTTTAATGAAAGTTTTGTACAAAAGACAAAATGTTGCCCATCAAAAAATTAAAAAAAAAATTTAAAAAAACTCTAAGCCTATTTTTGTTTTCTAAGTAATGGATATAAAATTTTGCTCAAGACAGAATTTAATTTAGTACGACAGAACTTACTTCAATCTATTCTTCCATAGAAAGGCATGCAATAACTGTGTTTCATTTCCTAGCGTCGGTTAGTATAGTCATTTCTTAAAATTTCTTTAGTATAGATTTAGCATAGGAGCCCCTTGGCGGCTTTCAAATTTTTGTTGTCATTTTGGCGATGAATTAAAATGGCTTTCGCAATTGCGTAAGTAAAAATCTTGATGGAGAAACTTTCAAGCTTCTTCTGTGCTAAATTTAAAATTTCGCCAAGGAGTCCTGTACTAAAGCTGCTTCATTTCTTTAGCACGATTTTTCTACTGTTTTCCTTATTTTTTCTTTATTTTCATTTAATCAATTTACAGTTTTTCTTTTTCTCCACTCGTTTATCTATTTATTTTTGGTGTCTTATTTTATTTTATTTTTTTTCTTAACAATTTGTCTGTCTGCCTGTTCGTCTGTCTGTCCGCGCTCTAACTTCTGTAAATAATTATAAAATTTCTTGAAATTGATATATATGTTATTCAAGTTCACTATTGGATGTTCCCCTTTGAAAGTGGAGTGAATACCGTTACTGTTTTGTATACAGGGACGCCCGAAACTATTCCAAAGCATTGTGTTCTATGAGAGGTATTTCTATAAACCATATTTTAATGCCGTTACTTTACACAAATCTTAATGAAATTTAAATATGTTATTTAAGTCCACAGTCAGATGTTCCCCATTGAAAATGGAGGAAATACCGTCACTGATTTGTATACAGGGACACCCGAAAGTATTCCAAAGCATTGCGCTCTATGAGAGGTATTTCTATAAACGAAATTTTAAGAACTTTACTTTGCACAAATTTTAATAAAATTAAAATATATTATTCATATGCACAAAAGATTGCTTTCTACAGAATGTAGTATGATTAGCATAAGATTTACAGGGCCACACAAAAATATTCAGTTACATTGAGGGCTTTTATTAGAAATTTGCTGGAATTGCATTTTCGTTTACATTAAGCGACTTACTACTTTTTAACATTTTTTGAATGTGAATATGATTTCAATTTGTGTATCTATCTGTCCGACTGTTCATCTGTCCGTCTACCTGCCCCTAGCGTCCTTAAATATTTTCGGAATTTTTAAAAGAATATATATGTTATTCAAATTCACGGTGGAATGTTCCCTATTTTAAATGACATTAATAGGTCCTGTGCAACTGGTTTGTGCGCAGGGACACCCCAATAAATGCCAATGCATTGCATTTTAGGATAGATAATTTTTAAAAATTACATTTAAAGAACTTTCTTTTGTAAAAATCATAAAGAAATTGATATTTATTGTTAAAATGCTAAAATAATATTTTGTATAGATTATGATTTTGTTAACCTTCAGATTGACAGGGCTACACTAAAATATTCACATACATTAAGTGCTGCAATTAGAATAAAACTGCCACGTTTTCTTTTCAGTTAAGCATTTTTAACACTTCCTAACAATGTTTAAGAATGATTAGGAATTCAACCAGTCTGTCTGTATGTCTTTCAGAACTACTGTCTGTCCGTTGTGTGACTACGTAGGCAAAGGGCATTGAAAGTTATACGATACAACAATTACGTACATTTGTAAAGTGTTAATAATCAATGCGTACCGCATGATTTTTCATTCTTGTTTTAAAGTTAAAATAGGAGTTTTATTTAATATCTATTAAACCTATTATCCGATTAAACTAAAAAATACAGCGTTAGCTAGATTTGTCCTGATTAAAAAGCGTACCAATTTTTATAGAGGTCGGTTGAATGGTGTAGCTTTGTATAGCGAGCTAGAAATTCGGACAGAAACATTGACAAATTTTCAGATTTATATATTTTAAATAATATATTTATATATATATATATTTCAATTTTAGTTGTGTTACTGTTTAATCTAATTTCCTTTTTTACTTCGTTTTGTTGCAAGATAGAGACTTGCGTTGTATATTGCTTGAATTAGCTATACAGCGATCCGAAATCTTGCATAATGCTGACAGAGATGCAAGTTTCCTGATGAATGATCATTTCTGGTTTTCAGCATTTAAAATTCTATTTTTCATTTCATGAATTCTCTTTCCTTTCAACAGATCCTTTTGGTTAATTTATCTCTTTCCATTCATATTATTTGATGAATGTTTCTATTGGATTAATGGATTATGCAAATTATCTCATCGTTAGGCTTATGTGTTATGTGTGTCATTTCTCTTCTGCGTAAGTACTTTAATATGTTTTTACTACTCAGTGTACTTAAACTAAATTATCATCGTGACAATAATTTTGTTCGAAATACATCTCATTTAAAATTTCATATGTTGGTATTTTCATCTATCTTTCATTTGCTGAGTGTTGTAAAGGAATTAAATTATTCAAATTATATATATATATATATATATATATGTGTGTGTGTGTGTGTGTGTGTGTGTGTGTATTCGCACTTTCGCTCAAAGTGATAGACCGCAAAATGTTAACAACGCAAAATCGCTATTTGGAAGAAATAGTACTACTTGTCGTACTAAAAAATAAATGTTTGGAAGCATCCTGTAAAAAGATAAAGCTTGAAATACGTTGTATGGGAAGCCTTTGATTATGAAGCTTCTTTTAATTATGTATACATTTTTTGTTTGTTTATAACAGGCAAAGTTTTGAAATCAATGCAATGCCATTTTTAGAAAATTTAACATAATGCAATAAAAAAAATAAAAATTTGAAATATGTAATGAATTATGAGTTGTTACTAAAAAATGTTCAACTACAGTAAATTTTTTACCAAAGGAAGTTTAACTGCACATACGCGCGCGTTAACAAAAGTTCTTTTGCGTAATTTATTAGTCGAATGTATAGAACTGCTGTTAAAAAACCAGAGCAAACATCATGAAAATTAAACATCAACAACAATAATGATAATAATAATAATAATAATAAAATCTAAAAATCGTCTCTAGAAATGAATTTATTTTCATGTACTGAAATTCAAGAAGCAATAGTGGGTTTTTCATAAATTTTTATATTGAATTAACGTACGCTGAATTATTATTAATTAATACAAAGTAAAAAAATGAAAATATTAATATCGATTTTGATAATATGAAAAAACTTTCTAATTATAATAGCCATTTTTACGCGATAAAAAGGGAAGCAGTGGAAATCATAAACTGTGAAAACACCTGTAACTCAACCGAAGCCGAGATCGACGAAAGATGGCGCTGCATGCTGAGGCTCTCAGACGGATGAAGAGTCATGTCATTAACCTATGATTATATAGCCATAGAAGTGTTTGGCCGAAAGTTCTTAGGAAAACTGTAAGTGGTCTGTGTGGTATTATCTCCGTAAATAGTTAAGATTTCTTATGTTAAGAGGCCTCTCCACTTATCGTTCCCAGAAGCCAAAGTCAATGTTATTCTATGGAGAATTTCGCCCCATTATAACTTATTAACTAATATATATTTTTAAATTCCGTTTTCACATTTAGAAACTTCACAACTATTAAACAATTTATCGCTTTCGTTAAAAATAACTTTTTTTAATTTTTAATATTTTACTTTGAGGTTGTAAAATGCGAGTTTTCACGAGTGAAATTTCTCATTTTTGAGCTTAAAAATGAAATCTTAAAAATTAAAAAAAAATCACTTTTTAGAAAGCGATAACCTTTTCTGCAGTTGGGAATTTTCGGAAAGTGAAAACGGAATTTAAAAATATGTCTTAGTTAATGAATTATAATGGGGCAAAAATTTGTTTCTTATTGGTTAATCGTTCATCGCAATCATTTATAATTGCAAGCAGACGTCACTCATTGCAAGCGTTACAAATAAATGAGTATTTGCAAACCCCTTGCAAAATTTTCGTTTTGTAATTGCAAATGATTTATTTGCAAGTGTTACGGTTGCATGTACGCATATATCTGCCTCTTGATTATTTGCCTATGCATCCGATAGATGCATCCAACCAACCCATACAAATTGTAATTTCGGTTTCAAAATGTGGCAACAGTCATTGTTTATTCTTCCATTTTTCCTTTCACGTTGTTTGTTGTTGGTACGATTTTTATTGGAAATTTTGAAACGTAGTGAAAGGTGCTTTATAGGAATTTTACATTAAACGATGTCTGTCCGTCGAAGAGTTATTGAAGCGGATTTATCAAATGTTGAATTCGATACTAGTGAAGATGTTGAAATCATTCCTACGTTTGATGCAGTTGGTTTGCGAGAAGATCTACTGCGAGGCATTTATGCTTATGGTATGTTAGTAAAACTTGAATTATGAATGAATATACTCAATATATTTTTTTAATAATCAAAAGCAACACTAATTTTTACTTAACATTGTAATTTTTTGTAAGTTCTTTTGAATGTTTTCATATTTTCTTTTGCATTGATGGTTTTCGACGATCCATCTTACGTTAAATCGCATTGAATGTGAATGTATGAACATACATTCATTTAAATCATTATGTTTTCTGTTGGTCAGCCAAAACCTATGTATTTCAAAACTAATTGTTTTGCTACTAAAAAGTTAAAATAGTTTTACGATTTGCGGACGTTATTTTTGGTCTATTCTTTTAAATAATTAATATCGTATAATTGGCGCTAAACATTTAAAAGACTGTCGTAATTTTTTTAAAATTGCAACAATTTATTTATAATATTCGACGTCTATTAAATTATGGATTGAAATTTCCAAAAGTTATTTTATGATTGTTTTTATCTGTTTATTCTTTGATTTTATAAAATTTTCATGGATTTTACATTTCTAAAGTTTCAATATCAGTGTAATTTTTTCTGTAGAAACTGTGTAACGTTTAAATTCAGATCATAATTTTTTCAGGTGTGTTTAAGATAAATTGATAATATCTAAGTTGTTGAGCAGTGAAACTGAACTTACTAATACATAGAATTAAAATAAAAAGAAATGCGAGTGCGAACTTTTTCTAATTAAAGTAAGTGCTTTCTGCCTTACATGCTCAATTTCTTGTTATCAATTTAGAAATCACAAAGCCAGATTTTTATTTAATTAAATAGATTTTGTAATGAGCTGTATCATTTGATCACAGAATCTGTTTAAATAAAATAAATTTATGTTGTATAGTAGTAGGTACAAAACCTGTGGTTCTTGTGAGGTTGATTCGTCGTCCTCCTAAAAGTGTTAACGTTTTAAATAATTATTGCTAAATCTAATGTCTAAAAATTTCTATGTAAGATATAGTATGTTAACAGACAGAACTTTGATAGCGGCCCTTCATACCTCAATTATCTGTATGAATTATCTTCTCACCAAAAAGTTTGTGCACTTCTATTGTGTAAAGTATATCTAGACATAAGCATTGAATATGAAGTTTTTTTTAACCTTTTCTCTTACAAATACAGTTTCTCTAGCCCGTTAGGTAAAGAAAATTATTTTTATAACTAATCAAATCAAAAGATCATGCTTTGCTAGATGGAATATATTGAGGCCAGGGCATGAAATTAGCAGTCGTTAGTTGCATTTTGCTACTAAGTATTTTGTTTTGGCAACCACAATTTTATACCTAATCATTACTTTGACGCCTAACATTCTTTATCCCCTTCAGTGTGCAGTTATAATGTGCGATGAAAATAAAGGCACTAGCAACAAAGTAACAAAATAAAATTCCTAGCTTTCTTGTAAAAATATTAGCACTAGCACATTTTTTAAATGGGAAAAACTAAATAGATAAAGTATCAGTATTTTAAGTAATTATAATTTATGTGCAATGTTTACACATATGTTTCTATGCATAAATAACAATTTTGAAATTAAAATGGCACTTTCGTACAACACAATGGCAACTAACAAAACAAAGTTAGTTGCCATTTGGCACCCAACTTGCTGATTCTAATTTCAACCCCTGATTGAGGCGTTGGTGCACAAGCGATTACCCAAAAAGAGCATTTTCTAGATTCATGAGGACAGTTTTGGATTGTTAAAGGCACATTTAACATTGAAAATAGAGACTTATTTTAAAATTTCAATTTTAGGTATAAATAGAAGTAAAATTTTTAACTTTTAACTTTCTTTACACCTTAATTTTGTTTGTTTCTGATGTATAAATGATTGTTGATTGTTAAAAACAATACATTTATTTCTATTTATAACATATCTGTAATTTGGAGAGTATTTTCAATAAAAGGCACAGGGTGCAATTTTTTTGAATGAGGGGTAAGAAGGGTTATATTTTTTCTGAAATAGGGCAGGCAGGGCACAGCGCCTTCCTGAAACTGTCTGAGGGAAACTCTGATGTTTCTGTCATATGTATGAGTCGCTCTCATCATTAACCCCTTCCGCTCCAGGCTAGCTGTAGTGTAAATATGTGAAATACCAGATTATAATTTTGAAATAATGCAATACATAACGAAGTAACAATGTACATTTTGTTGTGAAGTAAATATCTTTATTTAATAAAGGTAGTAAATATGAATACATATCAAAGTATTTCAATTATTTATAACAATGACTGCTGTAAGTGGTTCAACATCACTGTCATCGCTTTCGCAGTCTTCAGTTGTTGTAAAGTCATCATTGGAATCTTCAAGTTCGTCATAATCGGGGATATAATCACTATCCGAATCACTAGAAACAGGCATTATTCACAGTTTCAAACACCGGCAAAACACACAAAATCGAGGGAAAATTACACACAACCGCAGCCGCGAGAAATCACGAAACAACTGGCGTAGCCAGAACTAATAGGTCACCGAGACTACTAACGCCACTAGTTGTCAGTAATGAAAATGCAATTTCAAAATGCCATATGACAAATAAAATAACTCTCTCTGACACCACTACAACGTTGGGCTTATTGTATCGTATACTTTCTTTGGACGTATGCACGTACGCCCATGGTATTAATGGCCATTAACACTAGGACGTACGCACGTACGTCCCTGGAGTGGAAGGGGTTAAACAATTATGCATCATTCCTAAATTAAGATATAATTTCTTTCTGAAAGTAGGCTTAAATGAAGGGCTTATTCTGGTTTCCAAAATTAGGTTTAGCAAAATGACCGCTCTCTTTCATATTTTAACCTTTTGAAATAGTGGCATCATCTTGTACTTCAGTAGTGTTTCATATAAAATTTTTGTAGCTTGTTTATGTGAATTACTGGAATTAATTGCTGCAATTGTCTTTGATGTTGTATGTTTCTTTTTGTGTGTATTTCTCTTTGCCCAAAATGATTACCTATTGATATCTGAAAATTTTTATGGAATCTTGATTAATTGATGAAAATGCATCGGTCCTGAACTTTTTGGATATTCACAATTCTACTGTATATATATCCAAATACATTGGCTTAATTCTTCTCTATTTAACTTAATACAGTTAAACCTCTTTAATCTGAACACGCTTAACATGAATTACTTTTAACATGAACTCTTTCCACAATCCTCATCAAAATGAAGTTTTGTTACTGATAGCATGAACTATTGATAACATGAACAATATTTTTTTCTTCTTTGAGATTCACATTAACAAGGTTCGACTGTATTTCTATTCCTATATCATATTTTAAAGATTTTTCTTTTAAATTGATTTTATGAGTAGAATAATTTTTCTTGGAAATAACTCTTATTTTTAACCTAAAAAATTAGGTTTTGAAAGACCGTCTGCTATACAGCAAAGAGCTATAAAACCGATCATGAAAGGGCGGGATGTGATTGCTCAGTAAGTTTATCATTAAATTTTGTTTAATAATATCATGAATAACTTTTTCTTGCATGTTAAATGCATGCCTATTATTATATTTATATGCTTCTGTTTGTGTATTTGTATCCTGTTTAATAAATAATGTGTGTGATGATACTTCTTTATAAATTAAATTTTCAATTAAATGCTTAGCTCATTCCAAACTTCCAAAGTTTTCTACTGCAATGAAGAAACCTATTATTCCAATAATTTCTTTTTCCAAATCAGATTCAGATGAGGTAACATCGTCAACTAAGAATGCATGGTCACACAACAAATTCAAAATTATTTCTGTTAATTCTGACTTTGTTCCATAAATTGCAACATTTAATAAATTTACAACAGTGATCAATCAGTGATGGAAAATTTTTCTTCTATACATTTAAGTTAAGTTTAGACAAAGGCAGGGTTTTAAAAAACCCTTTTTTTTTTTTTTTTTTTTTTTTAAGCCCAGCCTGTGTAGTTTTTTTTTTTTTTTTTTTAATGGGTTTAATCGGGTTTTTTATATTAAATGTAGTATAACACTATTGGGGTTGAATTTTAAGTTTATTTCAAAAGAGAACAGTTTTAGACTAAAAGAAAACTTATTACAAAATAACTATATAATTAATTAATTGAAAATTAAATGACCGTCATATTCGTAACATTTGATTTGGTTTAAACTGTAAAATTAATTATTTCATTCTATTCAGTATTTTGTCACAATTTTGAATTTATTTTATACTATTAAGTGAGCAATATTTGTATATTTCACTGTTCTCGAAAGTGGTAACTCGGACAGTCACGAGATTTAACACAAAGGTGCCCTCCGAAGGGTCATTGTGCACATCGAAGTCGGATTTTCAAATTTTTGATTAGTTTTTTTCTTAATTAAAATGTGAAAATAATAACCTTCTAATTTCTGATAAATAAGCCATTTAAATTTTAACATTTTATCCATAATTTAATTGTTGCCAATTTTTTTTTTTCGACAAAATAATAATAATTAAAAAAAAAACATACATTTATTTAAAATGAGGAAAATAAATCAGATAGATTAGAAAATAAATTAGAAATATCAGTCACATCGTTACAAATAAGATACCAAATGAAAGGGAAAATTTTTGTAAATCCGATGCATTAAACAGCTTATCAATCGGATGATTAGTTTTTTCTTAATTAATTAAAATGTGAAAATAATAACCTTCTAATTTCTGATAAATAAGCCATTTAAAATTTTTAATTTTATCCATAATTTAATTGTTGCCAATTTTTTTTCCGATAAAATAATAATAATAATAATAAACGTACATTTATTTAAAATGAGGAAAATAAATCAGAAAGATTAGAAAATAAATTAGAAATATCAGTCGCTTCGTTACAAATAAGATAGCAAATGAAAGGGAAAATTTTTGTAAATCCGATGCATTAAATAGCTTATCAATCGGACAATTAGATTTTTTAAAATTAACTAAAGTATGAATTTTAGGTGGCAACAGCAAAAGATTCTATGGAAACAGTTAGGAGAAAAAAAATGAAAAATCTGCTTCACATTAAGTCACATGATTTTTAAGTGGGATTAAAAATTGCAGTTTTCAAATTCTTTTAAATTTTCTCTCGCGAACACAAAAATATAATATACAGCCTGTACCCCACAAGACCAACTTGCATTTCAAATTTCATCGTTTTTTTTGGTTAATAAACAAAAAAGTCACATCTGTTTTTTCAAATTAAGTTTTATTCTATCTTCGAAAAGATTTATGTGATCATAGATATAATGATATATATAGATCTATCATCCCCATATTATCGTGCAAAGATTTTTGATGCCGAAAAAAAAGCTTTGGAATCGGCCATTAAGTGGTATTGAAGGAAAGAAGGAAAAAAGAAGAATGAATTTGAAACTATATCTGGAGCTTTTCATTCACCTTTAGTAAATAAGTTATTCATGAATTTTATTTGCTAAAACATTCGTGCATATTCCCGTGTGTATTCACTCGGGGAAAGACTGCCATATTTTGGTAAAATCGCCGTCTTTTCCCGAGTGAAAGGAATCACTTTTTTCTCCCCAATGATCAATCTATATATTATTACTATATCTATGTATATGATACGATACATTAATAATTTGGGTTTTAAAAGTTTTTTTAAATAGATTATTTAAACTCTATGAACCATATTTTTATTTCATCAGTTTCATTAACAGATCCTGCTGGGCGATTTTTAAATTTTGGTGTTGAAGTACACCGAACGTTTTTCGACAAGAAGTTTAATATATCAACAGCCATTTTAATCTAAGTAGCGCATCAAATATATAAAAACATAAATGATTTATTTTTACACAAAATTTACAGAACAAATGCAGTTTTAAAGATAGGAAATTTATTTCAACAAGCACTATTTTAAACCTAAAAACCATTAAAAATATAAGCAGAATATAAAGGATTCTTATGTATAAACAAAAAAGAGTCTGATAAAATTATTAGCAAAATAGTCTTCCCCTTTACATACAAAAAAAAAAAAAAAAATCCATCGCTAATATGGTGACAAAAATTCAAAATCCGCCAATGGAGCGACATAATAAAGTTGTGTAACACGATAATGTTTACCTATTTATTTATTTTTTTATATAATAATCACTATGCTAATTTATACAAACAAATGAGCCTCTGTGTGTTACTGCACTTGCACGCTGTCAAACAGAAATATTTGAAAAATTCAAATTAATATTTAAATAAATAAATAAAAATATGTTTAATGGGAAATATATATAACCATAAAAAGATTAGTTGTCTAAAATATGGCAGAAATAGCGCTCATAGTGTATCGTTATGAGGGATTAAGTCTTATTGTTACAATGGATTAAGTCTAAAATGGTGACAAAAATTCAAAAGCCGCCAAAGAGAACTATATTAAGGCTGTACTATCAGGTTTACAACCATGAATTATATATAAACACAAAAAATTAATTGTCTCATGCGACAGACGTAGCCGGTCACAGCATATTGTAATATTTGGCATGAAATTGCTGACATTTAATGGTTGATTGGATAAACAAAATAAACATATGAAATAACGTAAAAGCAAATATTATGTTGTCTAAACCCAGTTACATTTGAGTCCAGTCCGAGTTACATGTGAACAACACGTATAGTGTTGTTCACATGTAACTGGGATTCAAATAGAAAAGGGAAACTCCAATTTTTTCGATACTATCTGTTTCGAAACTGTTACATAGGGGAGAAGGGGGTACATTGGGACACGGGGCACATTGGGACAAAGGCTTTTATCCCTTTATTATTGCAAAATAAAATTTGTAAAAAATCACACTAGACGGCACTAGTGGTACATCTTCATGTTTGTGATATCAACTCATTCATTCAAATCTGCAGCCTATGAACAAGGTTAGTTTATTTTATCATATGAAAAGTAATTTTTTTCAAGTAAATTAATGTTGATTTTTTAGGTAATAGGAAATAAATATTTTAATTTTTAAAAGTACTATGTGTTTTTATAAACATTAAGCTTTCGTTTCCACTATAGATCATTAGCATATGTGCTCTAGAAAATTAGGCCTGAACATTTGTTTTGAAAATGACCTGGTGGGGTACATTGGGACACCAATGCATGGGGCATATTGGGACTGCTCCAATGACCCCATTCATTTCTAACACCAATATACTTTTATTTATTTACTTATTTTTTGCACATATAAGCTAATTGTATTCAAATTTTTTCTAGTTATTCTTTAAATAAATAGAAAATGGTTAGAAATTATAAGCCAAAAACTGAAAGAACTAAAATTTCAGAAGAAAATATAGAAAAGGCAATAAATGAAATGATCAAAGATAAACTTTCTGTGAGGGAAGTTGCAATTAAATATGATATACCAAAATCATTATTTAATAGGTTGAAAAAAGTGAGAGAAAATAAGATTGAGTGTACTACAAATTATAAGTTTCAATCCAAATATACATGTCAACAAATATTCACAGCTGAACAAGAATTTTTGTTAAAAGATTATTTAATATCATGTTCTCAACTTAACTATGGTCTGGCATATGCTAATACCAGAGCTTTTGCATATCCATATGCAATTCAACGGAAAATTTCTATTCCTGACAACTGGAAAGAAAACAAAATGGTAGGTTTTGATTGGTTACAAAGCATTATGCATTGACATAAAGATCTTTCATTACGAAAACCAGAGAACACAAGCATAGGACGAGCTTCTGCTTTTAATGCTGATGCAGTTAAAGGCTTTCATGGGTAATTATGAGATAGTTATGACCAGATACCAGTTTGCTCCTGAAAATATTTATAACTTAGATGAAACTGGAATTTCTACTGTGATGGATCCTCCGAAAGTAATATCACGGTGTGGACAGAAACAAGTTGCACAAGCTGCATCAGCGGAAAAAGGGCAATTGATTACAGTTTGTGCAATAGTCAATGCTATTGGAAATTCGCTTCCTCCTGCTTTTGTATTTCCAAGGCATAAATACAAGGACTATTTTTTGAAAGGTTCCCCTCTTGGTAGTAAAGGTTGTGCTACTCCCAATGGGTGGGTGAATAGAAGCACTTTTCTTGAAATTCTGAAGCATTTTCATAAACATTCAAGAAGCTCAAAAGATAATCCAGTTTGAAGAAATTAATGTGTCTTTTCTAAGAAGAAAGGACAAATCGTGGAACTTTATTTTCCCAGAAATTGAAGATGCCAGTACAGTTGCTTTGAAGGATGGATGTAGTGTTGAAACTTCCATCACCAACAACAGGACCTGGGACATCAACACGATCCTACACAACATTAAAGTTTTTTCTAGACTTGCAGGGTTTTGATGTGCGTTAAGATATGAATATGCAGTAATGCTTCATAACAATTTCATTTTTTTCATAATAACCTACTTTATTATTATTTGTTATTGTATCAATTCATGGTTTTGAAAGCCTTTCATTTACTTTAGCAAAATATTTTGCAATATTGTAATTTGATAAATAAAAAGATGGTTGTCCCAATGTGCCCCATCATTAAATCAGTGTTGTCCCAATCTACCCCTGCATGGGGAACATTGGGACACTTTTGCTTAGGGGAAAGTGGGGGCTAATGGGACATTTTTTTATTTTAGGCTAGTATAAAAAAAAAAATGCACATTTTATTATTATTTTTTTTAATTCCAATTTCTTTTACAGTTAAGTAAATAAAAACTTCTTAAGAAAGTAAAAAACTCTACCAATCTTTGTGTTATATCCATTTTTGTACTTTAATCAGTGTTCCCACGGTCCTTGAAAGTCCTTAAGAAGTACTTGAATTTCATTTTCTTTTTCAAGGGCCCTTGAAAGTACTTGAATTTTGTGCAAAGTCCTTGAAAATCCTTGAATTTTCCACTCCAGTAGACGTGCTTATCGCGAATTCTGTCATTGCTAAACTATCTCCATCTCCACATGTGCACGCCATTGTCTAATATAATGATTTTGTCATAAAATTCTTATTTCATTGTCTTGCTTTTGCATATAGTTTCGACTTATTTGGTTTTTTTTTGCCAGTCTCATACCTGTTTGATGGACTGGTCATTAATTTTGAGCAGAAAGTGACTAGACCAGGACTCAAACCTAAAAACTTTGGAATAATCATAATGATTCCAAATCCTGAACTAATCGTTTTTGACTCTTGTAAAAGTTAATTTGGTCAATCCATCAAAAATGTATTGTGAAAACAGGCAAAGTTATTCTAATTGTGAAAAATATATTACTAATGAAAGTAGTTACTAAAGTTTTGTGTGTATACCTAGCGTTCTGCGATTTTCCCTTAGTCCTTGAAAAATTTCAAATAGGCCTTGAAAAGTCCTTGAATTTTTTTCTTTGTTAAGAGTGGGAACCCTGTTAATACAATTGTACCATTAGCCCCCATACTTGGGGTCTATTGGGACACAGTGCAGGGCCAGGGTTCGCGCGGGATCGCGGGAATCGCGCAATATTAAAATAAATCCCACTTAAAAAAATTTCATATGCGCGATTTTCCCGCACTTATTTTTCCGCGATCTTTTTTTTTTTTTTTTTTAATCTAATTTACTGAACTCCGCGAATTTATTTTTTCTGTTTTTAAAAAAATCGCGGATATCGTTCGTTAAAAAATAAATAAATAAAAATGGAACAATGGGCGATCAAATATTCTACAAAAGCTTCTGATTCCTAATCTTTCTCCATCCACAACATAAATGTCAATACCCATTTCAAACTTGCTTTATGAGATTCTAGAACCTGTAAAGAAATACAATTGTTAAATATTTCTTGCTCATGTAATCATTTTTTGCCCACCTCCCAATTTTATTTATCACCGTCTAGCGATCAGCAATGAAATGTTCTGCAGAAGTCTTGTTTCCCAATGTTTATCCATCTGCAACATAAATTATATTTATAATATTCATTTTAAACTTGCTTTATTAGATTCTAGAAGTAGAATTGAAAGAGTTTAATATTTCTTACTCTGTAATTATTTTTTTATTCCCCCCCCTTCCCATCTCCGGAATACGGATTGTGGTCAATGATCAATTCTAGAAACAATAAAGCAATAGAAGTGCTCAATATTTCTGACATACGTAATTATTTTTAGACCTTTAGTGCTGAACTTAATGAATCTATTTATTTTTTCTCAATTAAATTAAATCTTCATGGGGTGTCATATCTATACCAAATTTGTAAACATGGGGGAAATGAAGAATAGATTTTTCAGGTAAGAAATTTTTTTCCAAATCAATTTAAGAAAATTAATACTCAGTTGGTTTTATGCACGTTTGGAACTAATAATTAGCTACTGCTACTTTTATATGAATGATTAATGTACATACATAAAAATCATATTCTATATTTGTGTGAAAATTTGTTTTACTCTTGGTGTGAAATTTCAATAAGATTTCATGTGGATATAAAATTTATTGCAGGTATATTGAAGAATTTTTTTTTTACGCTAATGAAAAAATCCTGAAAGTGCTTAATGTAGATAAAAACTATATATATAAATGTTTATGACATCAGTTTATTGAAAGTGATGTTATCAATATTCAACTAATCATCCAATCAATCATATTAGAGAAAATTTTTCAGCTAATTTCTAATTTCAGCAATCACCTGTCTGTAATTTGCATATTTCTTGAAAATACTTTTTTTTCCTGTAAAATGTAATTACTGACTTAAATTTCAAAAATCTCACTTAAATTTTCAAAATCCCACTTAAATTTTTTGTTAGAGTGGGAGAATCCCACTCATTTTTTTTCCTTAGTGCGAACCCTGAGGGCTATTGGGACATGCAGTATATTTGGAAAAAAAAGAGCCTTAATTGAATGTCAAATGCATTTTTTATTAACAAACGCTATACTGCACATGTGAAAATTGTTGTGCATCAAATTCAAGCATAGGACGTCTTAATTCTACAAAGTCTTTTGGAATTTTTAGCTTCAAAAGAATATCATCCTCAATAACAAAAGATCGATCTTCTTTCTCTGGATAAAAAAATAACCACCCATGTTTGTCCTGTCTCCTCAAGAATGACATTTCATATTCTGCTGCATCCACTGTCAAAACACGACCCACAAATGCAATGACATCTCGTTTACGTGAAAATTTAACTAAAGCATAGTCTCCTACAATCAGTTTTTCTTTATACTCAGGAAATCCAGATTCGCAGTTTTGTTGGAAATCTAAATTACTCGCTTCACTACTGCTGTCATCACACAAATCGCTTAACTTTGGTTTTCTTGTAGAATCAAGCTTTATTAATTCTCTAAGCATTTGCTCTTCATCATCACTGCTTGATGAAAATTCATTCTTTTTGACATATTTTGCTTTTTTAGTGTTCTTTTTGGCATGGCGAGATTTGCTTGCCTCTCTTCTGAGAGATTCTTCAAGTACCCTTTCCTTTTCAGGGGTGCTTGTATAAATTGCTGACCTACCCCGCTTTCTACCCCTGTTTGATTCTTTCCTGGGACCTGCTTTTGGGAATGGGCATACTTCTTCTAGTGTCTGTGGGGAATCAACAGAGGAAGCACAATTTTGCCCTGAGGTTGAAGGGCTAATTTCTTCTTGAACTGTGGGATCAGGACGATCCGAAACATATGAAGATAAGAAATCAGAGTCACTAAAATTATCCGAGTTTAAAGGATAAATTCCTGTACTTTCAAATCCAGAAGTTATATTTTTTGGAGTCATAGAAGACATGAAAGCATCATTCATTAGAGAAGGGACATTGTAATATGAAATTGTTTTTCCAGGATTTGACAGCATCCAATCATTCATAGCCCTGTAGTACCTGCTTTTGAATGGCGCATATACACTAACATCAAGGGGCTGCAATTTATGCGAGCAGTGTGGCGGGAACGTAAGCATAACTACGCCATGTTCCTTAGCATAAATTATAACATCAATGCTAATGTGACTTTCATGATTGTCCAGAAGCAGCAAAACTGGATTTTCCTTAGTAGCATTAGTATGTTGAACAAAATGTTTCATGACAATCAAAAAATTTTCAGCTGTCATCCATCCTGACTTGTGGACTAAAGCTAGACTTCCATGAGGAGCTCCATTTGTCAAAAAACTTGTAGATGTAGCTCGAGGAAATACAAACACAGGCGGAATAGTGTTACCGGATGCACTGATAAAGCAACACACAGTAACAGTCTTGCCCTTTTCAGCTGAAGTCACCTGTCCAACCTGCTTTTGACTTTTTGATGCTATGACACGAGGTGGTTTTTGTACTGTAGTACACCCAGTTTCATCACAGTTAAATATTCGGTGTGGTTGAAAAGCATATTTTGCATAAACCTCTGAAAGATTTTTATAAAAAGTTTGGACGTTTGTCTTATTAAATCTCGTTGCTCGAGCTAATCGGTGGCTTCAGGAGATCGAATTGAGAGACCTTTGTGCCGCTTCATAAATCCGTACAACCACTCTCTTCCGGCTTTTCCATCAGAATTCCAGTTCTCTGGAAACTTCAAATGCAGTGATTTGGCAAATTCATATGCCAATCTTCGTGTTTCTATAGTAGTTAAACCATGGTTCAGCTTTGATGCTTTAATTAAATAGGATTCAAGTTCATCTTCTTGCTTTGTAGTGAAGATTTGATTTGGTATCATCCTTGGTCGAATGCAAAAATCAGATTCTTCATGTTGTCGTGCATCAAGAACATGACGAGACAGCTTGGATTTTGAAATTTGGCACATCTCTGCCGCCTCTCTGATGGAGAAGTTTTCTTTGATCACTTTATCTACGGCAACTTTAATATCTGCAGGTGTTGCCCGATTTCTATCGGTTTTTGAAGGCTTGTTTCGTGGCATCTGAAATGGAATATTGACATAGTTATTATGATGATAAAATATAGACTTAAGAATACATAAGTATAGGTTATCTCAAAATGATAAGATAAATGTAAATAGGAGTTGCCTACCTAATTGTAAGTACCATTAAAAATAAAAACATTTCTTGCAGGATTTTTAATATTTGTTACTCTGTGATATTGGAATCTGCCCAATTTAGAAAATTAATATCGTTTTTTTTAATTTTTTATATGCTGTGTTAATGTTTCTAAACCATGTTTACATTTAACTTGATTGACTCTAATTAAATGTATGCAAAGTGAAGACAGACAAACCATTACAATGCTGTTTTAAAGAAATATTGAGCCATGCAGTTTTTCATTAAGTTATCCCATTAGACCCCTCAATGTGCAAATTTATAATTTGAGAAATAGTTATTGACATATGTAGTTCATTATTTTTTTCAAGAATATTTTCTCATTCAGTAATATTTGTAGTATCTAAAACTGTATTTAAATAGGATATAAGTATTCTGAATTATTTACAAAATAAAATCAATCACAAAAATTAATGCTTTCTTTGGCTTGTTCAAAAAAAAAAAAAAAAAAAATCCATTTGTCCCATTAGCCCCCACTTTCCTTGTCCCATTAGACCCCACAATGTGCAAATTTATAATTTGAGAAATAGTTATTTACATATGTAATTCATTATTTTTTCAATAATGTTTTCTCATTCACTAATATTTGTAGTATCTAAAACTGTATTTAAATAGGGCATAAGTATTCTGAATTATTTACAAAATAAAATCAATCACAAAAATTAATACTTACTTTGGCTTGTTCAAAAACAAACTTTGCTTTTTCTCAACAGCAATCAACTGTCATGGCTGATCTCCCATGCTGCAAATGTGTGCTAGAGATGTTGCCATTCAGTGGTGTGTAAATCTTCGCTAAAATTTATGTAATGTAAAAAAAAATCCATTTGTCCCATTAGCCCTGCGTCCCATTAGCCCCCACTTTCCCCTAAGTTATGTTTTAATTATTTCTGTTTGTAAAACACATTAAACAATGCTCAATACACATTTAAAAGGTGACCAATAACACAAATATTTAAATAAAAATGCACAAAAGCATTAAAACTTTCATAAATTGGAAAATAATATGCTTTTATAAAAAGTGTCCCAATGTCCCCCCTCTTCCCCTAATAAGCACCTAAATCAGGGTTGGGTTTTTGACGTCAAAAAGTGGTTTTTGACATGACAAAGGTTTAAACATGGTTTAAACCGTCAAAAACCTGTCATAAACCTCTATACCGTCAAAAACCTGTATTGTCAAAATTGAACATCTATAAATGAGCTAAAATCTGGTTAGAAATAGGATTTAGTAATATTTGCCATATACAAGTGAATACCTAAATATATTATGCTGTTTATAAATTAAGAAATCTGAAAACAATTTGTAGATAATTTATAAAAAATTAGGTAAATATACTGGTTTATAATCTAAGAAATATATACAAAGTATGCATACAGTTATATTTTGTATGTTTTGTTTATTTATATTAATATTTATGAAATTCTAAAATCCCGAAGTTACTTATGAACTTTCACATAAGACATGAAAACACAGAAATACTGGATTTTTTTTTTTTTTTTCTTTAAGTTAAACATAATATATGTGGGCAGTAAATTAATATGAATTTGAAAATATTTATAATTAAAGGGCAAAACTGGGAAAATTCATTAGTGGCCAGTGGCCGGTACTGTCAGTTTCATTAGTAGCCACTTTTTTAAGTTAGTGGCCACTTTTCACATGATAAGACTATTTCTTTCAGACTGCAAAAAGCATTGTCACCATTTTGCGGTATAATTACCACAAGAAAAATATGAAAATAAGAAATACATATAATAATAAAATTAACACAGGGACACTGAAATTGTAATTTGTAATTACGCTCTTTTTAAAAATCCTAAATTGCACATCCTAAATTAAAATCTGCTTAGGGCTGTAATAATAACAGCAAAAGTTTTTATCTTTCAGATAATTCAGTAGTACTTTTTTTTTTTTTCAATTTATTTGAGTGAAATAAGCTGTTATCATTCACAGTTCACATTGATATTTTCTAGTAAATGAATCAGCTGATTCATCATCATCACAACTTTTACATGGTCATGTGTAAATACATTTAGCAGTTTTATTATTTTTTCTAATTTTTAAAGACACACTTTTTAAAATGATTTTATTTCAATAGAGTTAAAATATTTCCTCTTAAAAGTATAGATATGGAAACTTAGCTGCTTCATTAAAAATAATTTACTTAGCTGCCAAATTTGTAGCTTTAAAAATAGGGAGATTTCTGCTTTAAAATGGGAAGGAAAAAGGAAGATTTCTACTCAAAAGAAAGCAAATACAATTTTTTTTGAAAAATACACATTTAAGCCAAATCAAATTTTGATACATTTGTCAAATATCTTAAATGGGTTAAATATACATTAAATACTATGGAGATAATAATGGAAAAAGATTGTGCTTTGCAGGACATTTGATCATTAACTGCTAGTTGAAATGGAGCGCATGTGTGTGTGTGGCAGGGGGGGGGGATACATCTATATACTTCTTTATAGATTCTAGAATCTAATCAAGAAAGTTTAAAATGAATATTTACATTTATGTTATGGATGGAGAGAGATTGTAAATCACAAGGTTTCAGTGGAGCATGTAATTGCCAATCATTGGAGGGGGGAGAGGGGGGGGATTACAAGAATTATGAGTAAGATATATTAAACAATTCTACTTTACAGATTCTAGAATCTAATAAAGTAAGTTTAAAATGGATATTTATATTTTTGCAGCAAATGGAGAATGATTAGAGATTATAAAGCTTTCTATAAGCTGTGTGATCACAGATCGTTAGGGGGAGGAAAGGGGGGGGGGTCCAAAAATTATATGAGTGAGATATATTAAACAATTCTACTTCTTTATAGGTTGTAGAATATAATAAAGCAAGTTTAAAATGAACATTGACATTTATGCCATGGATGGAAAAAGATTGAAAATTACAAGGCTTCGATTGCCTATCGTCGCTCGATTTTTAGAATCTTTTAATGATCACAAAAAGTGGCGACTTTAGTGGCGATCGATGTATAATTTTTAATCGCCATCTTTTTTTATTTAGTCGCCATGTGGCCGGTGGCGACCGTTAATTTTGCCCTTTATTTATAATCTACATTTATTATACTTATCATTTATTAATGAATTTTTATCTGTTTATTATTATTATTGATTGTATAAATATTTGTACCTGTTTATAGCTTGGATTATTGGTGTTCAGTGTTTTGGGAGTAAGGCTGATTGACTACTGTAGTATCTTAGGCCTAAGGGGTATTGCCCTCCGTGTGGGTCTGTCTACAGGGTCCTAGTCCGTATTTGTACAAGTTTCGGAGAAAACATGAAAAACTCTGAATGGCTAGGCCAACGAGTGCGCCCTGGGATCAAACCCTACACCTCACGTTTACCAGCTTTGAGCATAGTACCACTTGGCTGCTGGTGGGCCCTACAGCTTAGACTAAACTTTTTAAAAAATCTGTACGAGTAAATATTACATTTATTACAATTTATACATGTCCAGAAAGCATTCATATTTCTCGTGTTTCACGGTAATTATATGAATTTCAGACACAATTCAAACTTTTCTAACATTCAGAATTATTACTTTTTCTTAAAAACTTGCAATATCAGCAGTCATTAAGAAAAAAAAAAAGTTATATTTTTCTATAAAATATTTAAATTTTAAATACAAAATATTAGGCTATGCATTTTTATTTTACTGGTTAAATACATAATACTAAAAGCACAATACTAAAAAAATTGAACTATACAATGTTGTATTGCAAATAAAATGATTTGTCAATCAAAATGATCTATCAATGATATATGAATCATAAATTTTTAGAAGCCTAATGTTTTGTTTTTATATTAATCAAAATGTTATGATAATGTTTCTCCAAAAACATTAATATGTATTATGTTTACCTTTTAAAACATACTGATAAATAATATCTTATTGAAAACAACTATATTTTTAAAGTATCGCATAACTAAGTTTAACATGTGCTATATCAAGCATAGTTATAAATAAATATCATAATAATATATAAAAGTATCACAGCATATTTTGAATGAACATAGAAATAATTCATAGTAAAATTTTAAAAGCCTAAAGTTTTGTTTTTTATATTAATCAAAATGTTGTAACAATGTGTTTTTCAAAGAACATCATTCTATTTACTTTTCAAAAAATCCTTATGAACTATATTTTATTAAGCTAATTTTTCATACGACAATTAAATTATAAATATAGGTTTTTGACATTTTTGACAAGGTGGTTTTTGACATGACGGTTTTAACCATGGTTTAAACCGTCAAAAACTGTCACGTGTCAAAAACCTGCCAACCCTGACCTAAATGGAAGCTCATTGTTAAACTATTGTCACAGGTAATAGGGACAAGCGCCCGAGTTGCAGTGGATGACCAAATCGCTGCCGAATGCAGCAGGGACCTGGAGCGAGCTTTTGAACAATTTCAGTAATTTATTTTATTTTATTTTTATAAAGCTATATCGAAAAGAGTTTCCTTTAAATATAGTGGCCAGCGAAGCGGGCAAAGCCTGCTAGTTTTTTTATTATTAGGTTATTTTGTAATTGTATAAAACTAAAACTAGTAACAAAAGAAAAATATTTTAACTCTTCTATGTACAATTTTCATGTTACAAATAATTGTGCATTTTTATATAGTTAAAGTAAAAAAAAGTATGCAATTTTTTTTTTTTTTTTTTGTTAATACTGATACTGACATATTTTATTTATAAACTTATTTAATAAAGGAATGCAAAACAGAGTTATTGCTGCTTGAATTTTACACTTACTACGTGTCAGGAGTCAATCCAGGTTTTGATTTTTAGGGCCCATTTTTGTGAAATTTTTATTTATTTCTGTGAAAATTATATATATATATATTGAAAACCTTTTCAAACATTGCATTATATGAAACCAATATATATATCATGTAACACCTTCCATTTTATCAGTCATTCTATGTAAATGTTTATTATCAAGTTAATAGTGTTTCATTAAACCAAGTTATAGGTAATCATTAAAAATAATTCTAGAAACACAGAAAAATGTTATAAAAAAAGATCATTTTTATAAAACTAAATCTTTTTTAAAAGACTATTTTAATGAATTTGAAGTTTGTAAGAGGCAACAAAAGAATCGCTTTTTTTGCCTGTATTGAACCTTACAAGGTCAGTATAGTATATTTGTTAGTGAGTTTATCATTTGTTGTTAAATCCTTAAGAATTTTAGACAAAAGTATTGCTTTTTTTTTTTTTTTTACATTATGACTTACAAGTTACGACTTACAAAAATGACTTGGAATTTTGTTCATTTGCTCTCATCTTTCTTTTTTCAAAACTGTTCTGTTCAAAAGAGATATTGCAGGTAGGTGGTTGAAATGAAAGAAATTTTTCCAACGTAGTTGAAAAATAATTACATAATTTCAAACTGGCATGTGTATCGTTAATATGATGCACTATGTTATGTATATATATATATATATATATAATAATTATTATATTACACATAACATTTATTACATTTATAATAATGTCAAGTTAAAAAATTATTAGATTTAAAAAGGTTTTATTGTTTTTTTTAAGTGGGTAAACCCCAAAAAACCTGCCTGGTTTTTTTGGGTTTGTGGGCAGATCCGAAACCCTAGACAAAGGTCCCTCCAATAGAAGACGTCCGTCTTACTTAGACCTAGGTCCTTTGATGCTGGCCTTTATCTTCACACCAACACAATACTTATAATGAATTGTCTATTTTCTTTTTCACAGAGCACAATCTGGTACAGGAAAAACTGCTACCTTTTCTATAGGAGTTCTACAAATGTTAGATACAGAAGTTAGAGAGACTCAAGTTTTGATTTTATCACCTACCAGAGAATTAGCTGTTCAAATACAAAAGGTAACAAAATTTTTCTTTCAAAAACTTTTACTGTAAAGTTTCTTTACAATTTGAAATATTTTAAAATAAAGTATTTATTAATAAGGTATTTTTAAAATATTTGAATTTTCTATTTTGATTAATAAGGCAGTGTTCCTATGGGTTAGGGAGAATCTGGAATAGTCAAATATAAAATTACTATAAACTCAAATAGTTTTTTTTAATTTATAAGTCCAAAAATTATTTTTCAATTCTAAAGTATTGTTTGAATATATATGACCAGGTTGCGAAAATATCATGATATTTTCGAAAATATCAAATATATCCGATATTTTTGATTGATATATATCCGATATTTTTGATATATATATATATCCGATATTTTCAAAATTGTTAGCTTCTTATTGATGATTCATATTTTCGGATTTAATGCAATTTAAACACCAATATATATTAAACATTTCATAAAAAGTAATGTAAAACATTATTCTAATAAAAAATAATACTTAATTCTACATGAAATACTATAAATACAATGTTTTTTCACTTTTTAAAATACTGAAAATAAAATTTTAAATTAAACAACTTTCTCTTCCAAAACACAAATTATAAGACTATCTCAAATTTTAAGAATGTTTTACTTCAAAAAAGCATAGAATACAAAATACAATTTATTTATTTTTATTGAAAAATTTCAATAAGAATGTAAGTTTATCAGCTTTTTCGTTTCCAAGTCTATTGCACAATTTTGATTGAACCAAACCAAAACTAGAAAAAATCCTCTCTAGTGGTGCTGTTGTAGGTGACACTGTAAATAGTTGATTAGCCAAGCTGGACATTTTTTGCTTTAGTGGCTGTTGTATTTGAATATTGTCCCACCAAATCAATGGGTCTACAGCTATGAAGTCTTCTTCGAACATAAAGTTCGGGAAGGGAGATTTTTTTGGCTAAAAAGGTCATTGCCAGTGGCAAAAGTTCTTTGTCCACAGAGCGCAAAAAGTCAAACGCACACTGCTTTTGTTTATCATTCAATTTTTTTCCACAATATCTGTGGTCCAACATGTTAGCTGCAAAATGTGCTGGAGAAAGTGCCATCTCCTCTCTTGAGGATACTTTTTCTACGCTTTTTATTTCTTTTAATTTTTCTTTCAAATCAAACCAAATTTCAACGCATTGTGCGATTTTAGTTTCATCTTTCTACATTGCATCCAATGCATCTGCAATAGGTTTTAAAATGTTTGTGTAGTCCGTACAATTTACCATTAAGTTAACATCATTAACTAAATTAAAAATATCCTTATGAATTTCGTCTTTATGATCCTGACAGACCTGAACTAATTTTCCTCTGTTATCTAAAAAAGACTTCATTGCATCAAACATTGTGTTCCATCTTACAGTTTGAGGTATTACTAACAGTTTGCCATCATTTGCTTTGTACCAGGCACTTGGTAAATGAGTATTTCTGAAATATTTAATTATTTTGATTACATTTGTACCAACATTTGGAAGCTCTAGGTCTTTTGCCAAGAGATTTAGCATATGAGCAGAACAACCATAATAAATTATATCAAAATCTCCAGATTTAGCAAGCTCTTCTCTCATTTTTTTTACATTTGCTGCATTGTCAGTAACAAAGCTGCGAACATTCACATCAAATTTTTCTTTACAATCTATGATAGATTGTTTTGCCACAGTGCATAAATAATCTGCAGTATGTGGATGTCCTGAAGAGTCGATAGTTGAAGTGAGGAAACAATCACCAGACATTTTGATCACAGAAATGCAAATGAGGGGTTCATTATGAACATTACTCCAACCGTCAAGACTCATTGTCACAGTTTCTCCAGACAGAATTTCCTTGGTATCTTGAATTGCTTTTTTGTGCACAACATCTAAAATTTCTCCTGCTAATTTTTTGTCAGAAGGTGGTGTGTATCCTGGTCGAAGCATGTTGCATAATTTTATGAATTCTGAGTGTATTGCATGCTTAAAAGGTGTGTTAGTTGCATAAAAATATCGTGCAACTTGCTCATCTATTGACTCTTTATATGCGGCAGATGTAAACACAGCATCAGAATCCTTTGTTAAAGACACAGTTGTTGACTTGTATGTAGGCACATTTGCTCTCTTTTGCTTCTTTTTTGGTTGAGTTGATGATGGGGCACCATTGCCTGCCTAAAGTTGAAACTGCAGTCAGGGTCATCAGCAGTCTCTAAAATAATAAAAACAATAATCAGAATATAATAAATAAAATTTGAAAGTTAAAAATGTCAGTTTGCTAACTTCAGGTAGAAACTATTTAATTAGCAACAATTTCTAATGTGCATGCAATAAAATATATAGGGGACGAATTTGAAAAAACTACAATCAGCTAAAAAACTGAAAATTTTCATCCCTGAATATGACAAAATTAATATGAAAACTTAATTTTAAGATAAGTATTGAAAAATAATAAATAAATGTTGCTATAATTACCTGTATTTTTATCAATTCCAGTTGAACATAACTCATAATGTATTTCCATCCGCTTTGGAATTCCCTGCATTTCCTTTTTGCAGATCTTGCAAATGGCCCATTTTCCAGTATTCCCTTCTTTAGTTTTGCATAGAAAATTATTCCATATTGGATCTTTAATTCTTGGCATGATGAATTTAATATAATTATACTTAAATATAAATTTTCAGCTTTAATTTTTTTTAAATTATAATATTTCACTCAGCAGCAAAAAATATAAAAGTCACAACACAACAGAGTATCAGACAAAACTAGAAACAGGTAAAAACACTTATAGAGCAGTTTCATATGACGTCATAGTGACGTAGATGGAGGGCTATCAACTCCACGTGAAAAGAAATAGACGCCATTTTTAGAACAGTAAGCAAATGGCAGTTGAAAACAGCTCACAGCACCATGGCAACCACGCATAGCAACCAGTTATGGAGGGCACGCTGTCCGCGTTGCTATGCTGTTATCAGCTGTTTGCAACTGCCCTATTCTTAAAACATTCCTTAAACTGGTTCTAGAACATGCTTGTTTGTAAATCTAGTTATGAATCTACTGTGAGATACTGTAGTAGCCTAATCTCTATTGTCCAAGCCAAATTCTTTCTTCATTGTATTAGGTGCCCTGACCAGGTGCATTCCATAAATAGATAAGGAGGTGAAAATCCCTGCAGGTGCAATCTAAAAATGAACTCAGATAAGAAAACTGTTTCAGAAGTTTGTTCAAACTGTAATTCTGATATTGGGATGGGATTACAGGAACACTTCCATAAAGCATTTTCAGATGTGTAGAAATTATTTTTGTTTGCAAATTATAGTTTCATTTTCAGAAACAATTAAAAATTTAAAGTTTTAATTTTTTAAGAAAAAATATGATGAATAATGCTATTTTTAGAAAATTTCACATAAACGAAAATATCAAAAATCGATATTTTAAAAATAAATATCGGATATATATCATGATA
The DNA here is from genome assembly GCA_963930645.1 of Salticus scenicus. Lineage (NCBI taxonomy): Eukaryota > Metazoa > Arthropoda > Arachnida > Araneae > Salticidae > Salticus > Salticus scenicus. Next base: position 17,956,436 of record OZ005652.1, on the reverse strand, counting down.
TATATTGTTCAAACTGTAATTCTGATATTGGGATGGGATTACAGGAACACTTCCATAAAGCATTTTCAGATGTGTAGAAATTATTTTTGTTTGCAAATTATAGTTTCATTTTCAGAAACAATTAAAAATTTAAAGTTTTAATTTTTTAAGAAAAAATATGATGAATAATGCTATTTTTAGAAAATTTCACATAAATGAAAATATCAAAAATCGATATTTTAAAAATAAATATCGGATATATATCATGATATATATCAAGTGATATATATCGGCGCACCCTGTATATGACCATGACCCGATTCTGTTTTGTATTTACAAATTTGCACTTACAAGCCCATTTAAGTAGTATACACCAAGTAAAGTATATAAATTTGGTATTAAAATATGTTTTTATGTTCAAAAGTAGTACTTGTCAGGATTTTCCTGTAATGTCCTTAAATATGACGCTGCCCTGAGATTCCTTAATTTTTCTTCTAATATGCTATATATCGACATTTAAACCACCTAAATTAAGCAATCAAAACCTAAACTAATTATTTCTGTGATTGTACTTACATATTGCCGCAGTACCTGAACTTCAGGGAAAACCAGAAAAAATATAGGAATTTGAAATATCTGTTAAAAAACAAGAAAAATCTTAGGAAATTTCAAAATTGATTACGAAAAAAAAATACAGATAACTTACAATTCAGATTTTTTTTTTCTTTTAGATCTGTGTGACAACTGAATAATTGAACATGGTGTTGCTACTTTTATGTTGCACTCATGTTTTGGTTTTTTTTTTTTTCTTAATCATCTGTTAAAAAATTTTGCTTAATTATTTCAACCCAAAGCAATGATTGTGTTCTTTGCAGTTAATGGTGTTTTCATTTGGACAGTCTGTAATTTACTATGTTTTGTATGTCTAAATAATTTGAACATTTTGAATTTTCATTTGGATAAAAAATTATAGATATGAAAATATTGATCTAAAAGTTATTAAGAAAAAAGAAAATTCTAAGCCAGTTAAAGCATATTGAAGTAAAATATGTCGTGCTTTTTATTATTGTTTATCATTTTCAGGTTAACTGATTTGTGAAAAATATCAGTAAAATGATCTTTAACTTTTATTCAGATATTTAGAGGCAAAAATTTCGAAACCACTGAAAATATTAGGAATTAATTAAACATTATATAATAAAGCCCTTAAACATTTAAAAAGTTAAGAAACCTTATTTGAGGGAGGGCTTTAATTCTCAGGCACTTTTATCGAGAACCAATTCACAAGACAAATCAATAAACTCCATAAACACAAACTGAATGAATGCAATAAAAATTACCCTAGATTCATTCACTTTTTGTTTTATGGGATTAATCGATTTGTCCTGTGAAAATCTCAAATGTCATTTTGAGCAATCTGTCAAAATTCGTGGATTGTTCAAGAGTTCTTGCCACTGTTTTGAAATTTTTTTTAACATTTTATGAGTAATTTTTTTAAAAACGTTAAAATTGTCTCATGTTTTGTTGTCGTTTAGGTGATTTTAGCTCTTGGTGATTATATGAATGTTCAGTGTCATGCATGTATTGGTGGAACAAACCTTGGAGAAGATATTCGTAAATTGGATTATGGACAACATGTTGTCTCTGGAACTCCTGGAAGAGTGTTTGGTATGCAATTTTTGTTACAATAAATATTAATAACTAGTTAGTTGTAGGGCGACTAAGGCGCCCGTTGAAAAATGTTATTTATTTCTTGCTTCAAATAATTCATTTGCTAGCAAGCCCATGCGAAATTTTCGCACTTTATTTATCTCTGTTTCCTTAAAATTTAAAATTATTATTATTATTTTATAGACGTCATTTTTTCATATGCATGAACAAATTTAATATTTTCAATTTTTTTTTTCGCTACCAAATGAAAGGGCGATTTTTTTTTAATCCATTGGATTAAACAGCATATCAATCGGACAATTAGATTTTTTTAAAATTAACTAAAGTATGAAAATTAGGTGGCAATTGGCATTCAGACACAGACCAGTCCAAGGAAATCTCTTAGTTTTTTTAAGCGTGACAGAGTCAGTCAGTGATGAGCATAACGATATATGCTGATTTACCATGCCTACTAACTTATTTTAGGTATAGTTTGGTTAACTGAAGTATAAAAGCAGGTTAAAGTTCAATAGTACTTGACATTTTATTTTGTCAACATATCGACAAAAACACCCAGAAATTTTGTACTTTCGGTAATTTGTAATATCTTTGAAAGTTCTTAAAAAGTTTTATAGTATTTGACAAAAAAAAAAAAAAAAAAAAAAAAAAACCTGCTTTTGCAGTGAATATTTTTAAAATAATTTGTAAATGAATGTTTTATTTCTGAAGTAGATATTTGCCTCAGAAGTAATAAATTATTATGACGTTGCATTATGTACTTATACAGAGGCTGTTCGCACATTTTTTAGACGATTTTATTTCGCAGTAAGAAAAAATCGTTTGCATGGAGAATTTTATTTTTACAACAGTTATATTTTTGGAAGTTTTATTTATCTTCTGATATTTAGAATTTTTGTTTAGATGCAAAAATGCGCTTTTAAAAAGGCAGTGGATGGAAGGATAGGTTTCTGCTCTTTCCAAAGAAAGTTTTCAGTGAAATCTTTATGAAAAGCATTTATCAGGAGAAAAATGGAAAAATGTCGCAACAATAGATGAATCTTGGGTCTATTTAAGTGGTTGCAATAAAATAAGATCAATTTATTATCACAAAAGTGGAGAAAAAATTTTTTGCTACATGGTTCAAAGCATCAAAATAAAGTTTTTCTAAAGGATTTATGATTGCCTCTGGTTTTTCATACAGGCGCAAGATAAAAGCAAAAAAATGTGACAAAAATGTCAAAATCAGCTCTAAATACTATCAAGAACATATTTTAATTCCAATTTTAAAAAATGAAAATCCTGATCTTTATCCACAATGCTATCAATCCGTTGAACTGTATCAAGACAAAACAAGCAGCCACACATCGCAATCCGCAATTGCTTTTCTAGAAAAAAATGGAACAAAAAACGGGAATTAAAACCATACCCTTCACTGATATTCCTGCTAAATCTCCTGATGTATCACTGTTGGATTTTTGTGTTTTTTGACTCTTAAAATCAACATTATCCAAACACCAACTACAACGCTTTGTGGACTTTGGAAAGCCGTTCAAGAGGAGTAGAAAAATATACCTCTTCCGATATTATAAAAAGAATTATTATCATAGAAATTACGATGTAGAATGATAGTTAAAAACAAGGGCTATCAAACTGAACAATTAAAACACGAAATATGAGTGAAATTGCTTCAGTACACTCCATCAAAATCATCTAAAAAAATGTGCGAACAGCCTCTGTATTCTTGTGTTTAATATTTGGGTAACACAAAAAGTTGCATTTTCAATATGATCCCTTCAGATTTTTATGAAAATTAAGCTTATTTATTTGTTCTATGGATAAATGATTGTGTACCAATTAATAAATCCCTATCTCTTTTACTTTTTCATATACAGGGATGCAAATATGGGTAAAAAGTATAATTTTTCAAAATTCGGGAATTACAAATATACCCATATTTTGTTTCCTAATTCACTTTAATGCATAAGTTTGGTATCATTAGAAAGCATTTAATACAGGCTTTCAAATGATATATTACATGCACATATTTTTCAAATTTTTCATTTCAATGTCAAACATTTTGACTTTTGACTTTCAATATGTCAGAAAGTACATTAATTTTCTTCTAAAAATCATATGTTGTTCCTACATTTATTGTCTTGAGACTGCCATGGGGTGCTGAGTTATACATTAAAATGTAAATGTCTATCACTATTTTCATACCAACATAAGTTATATAAAAAATTCAGCTAATTATACTGACAAAACTGTTCTGAAAATTAAATATTTTATTATATTTATGCCTTTCATATTTTGATAAATTAGGACAGGACACTGAAAAAGTAGATAAAATGGGAAAAAAGGGATGTATTTAGGGTTTGTACTACAGAAATAAAATAAGTGGGATTCTCCCACTTTGACTGAAAAATTCAGTGGGATTTTCAAAATTTAAGTGAGTTTTTTTGAAATTTAAGTCAGTAATTACATTTTGCAGAAAAAAATTTATTTTCAAGAAATATACAGATACAGACATTGATTGCTAAAATAAGAAATTAGCTGAAAAATTTTCGCTAACATGATTGGTTGGTTGATTAGTTGAACATTGATAATGTCACTTTCAATAAATTGACAACATAAACATTTATACATATAGTTTTTATCTACATTAAGCATTTTCAGGATTTTTTCATTAACTTAAAAAAAAAAAAATATTTAATATAACTGCATACTGCAATAACTTTTATATCCAAATTAAACCTTATTAAAATTTCATGCCAACAGAAAAACAAATTTTTCGAACAAATATAGAATGTGATTTTTATATGTGTACGTTAATCATATATATATATATAAGTAGCAGTAGCTAATTATTAGTTTCAAACATTCATAAAAACAACTGAGTGTTAATTTTCTTAAATTGATTTGGTAGAAAAATTTCCTGCCTGAAATAGAAAAATAGATAGATTCATTAAGTTCAGCAACAAAGGCTAAAAGTAATTACATATGTGAGAAATATTGAGCCCTTCTACTGCTTTATCGTTTCTAGAATTGATCATTTATCACTGTCTGGAGATGGGGAAAGGAAGGAATAAAAAAAAAAAAATTACAGAGTAAAAAATATTGAACTCTTTTAATTCTACTTCTAGAATCTAATAAAGCAAGTTTAAAATTAATATTATCATTTATGTTGCAGATGGATAAAGATTGAGAAACAAAAAACTTCTGCAGAACATTTGATTGCCGTTTGCTAGTTGGAGATAAATAAAAGGGGGTAAGGGGCAAAAAATAATTACATGAGCAAGAAATATTTAACAATTCTATTTCTTTACAGGTTCTAGAATCTCATAAAGCAAGTTTGAAATGGATATTGACATTTATGTTGTGGATGGAGAAAGACTGGGAATCGGGAGCTATTGTAGAACATTTGATCACCAATTGTTACATGGGGTTTCTTAAAAAAAAAAAAAAAAAAAAAAAGAATATTCATGACATTTTTAAAACAGAAAAAATAAATTCACAAAATTACACGAATTATTTTTGTTTAATTTGGGGGTTTTGCGGTAAAATCACATTCTTGCAAATATTAACAATTACAAACTGTAATAATAAAAAACTGCTAAAGTGGGCGTTTAATATCTTTTTTTTTTTTTTTTTTGCATTAGGATTTTTGCAGCTTCTTCAGATTTCAAAACTTTCTAAATCCGAGTTTTCATCGGAGATACATATATTGCTCAAGTTCTTATTATTCAGTCTGTTTGTAATACTTTAGTCATTTACAAATGCAGCAAAAGCTCGAATAATCGGCGTGATTGGGAAACACCAGTTGCTGGGGGGGGGGGGATATATGTGTATATATATATATATGTGTGTGTGTGTGTACAGTGCATGCCACTTATTAAAATCACATTCGTTTTAAGGCAAAGTGATTTTAGTAAGCAGCTGATTTTTGTATCTGGTGAAGGTTCTTGCACTCAAGAAAAGGGTATTACTTCCTTGATTTAAAAAAGAAATATAAAAAATTTAACGATTATGAGAGTAATAAACAGTATTAATTAATTTTTGACTGACAATTAATTAATTGTTCATTCAAAATAAGTAAATTAAACACATAATCCATATAAGATTAATAAACACATAGTGCATACAGCATTAGTCAATATTTATACATTAATTAAATATTAGACATTTTCAAAAGTTTTTTTTTGCTTTTTAGTTATCTCAGAATGAGAACTAAAAATTACCTTTCAATAATTAAAAATGAAAAAAAAAAAAAATTAGTGAATCAAAACAGTAATTTATTATTTCGAGTTTTAGAATATATTCCTGGAATTTATTACTAAGACAAGTGATGAAGCGAGTTTATTTTGTTATTATACAGCAGGTGAAAAATTTTCGACAAAGAGAGAGAACGAGGGAGATTGTTGTACTTTATTTTAATTTTATTTAAAAAGAAAAAAAGAAAACTGGAAAAAAAAATTTTTTTGAAGTGCATAAATACACATTTTTGCTGATGAAGAGATTTTTTTTTTTAGTTTATTAACTGGCAATGCTGATTTTTTTAAACGGCGGTTTAAAAAGTAATTTGTATTGATTTGATTCCGGTCCTGACAATTTGATCAGATTAAGCGTCTGATTTTATTAACCAATGAATTTATTAAGTGGCAGGAACTGTATATGTCTGCAGAGTTATGTGGGTCGAAATTTAACCCTTTGCGGCGCAAGACAATTCGGATCATTTAAATTATACTGCCACTTGATTTCATGTTTTAAATTAAACTAAAAGAAATTTTAAATTTTAAGGTTAAAAAAACGGCGTTTTCTGCTATGTTATAAACGTAATTTTTTGCTAAAAAATTTCCGGGATGAAATTTTTCAGCTGGATATTAAATTTTGCGTCCTCGCAGCGAGGACAGCGCGCGTTAAGGGGTTAAACAAGATTGAGGAGGGGAGGGTGGCAGCCCGTAGAAATAATAACTCGATTTTTCTGCTTTTTTTTTTTTTCCCTGCTTTAATCATAAAAACCTTTTGAACAATTTTGTGTGTTCTATCTTGTAACATGCAGTATATTATTATTATTGAAAACACTGATAAGGAGTTGCATTTTAATTTATAACTCAGCATCCGATGGCGGTCCAGAGTTGAAAATCACAATAATTATACATAATAAATGCAGGAACAACTTATAATTTTTAAAAGAAAATTAAAAATGTACTTTTTGAGATATTGAAGATTAAAATATTTTATCTTGAGGTGAAAAAAATTTAAAAAAATTTACTTGTGATATATCATATGACAGGTGTTAAATGTTTTCTAATGATACCAAATTTTGAAAATTTGCACTTTTTATTCATTATTGCAGCCTTTTATATCAAAAACGAAAAGAGATTGGAATTTATTAATAGGTGTACATTCATTTCTCTGTAGAACAAATAATTGATCCCAATTTTATAAAAAATCTGATTTGATCATGTTTTTAGCTGTGTTGGTTTGACATGGAGTAATCCACCCAACAATTAAAATCTTCATATTTCCTTTCTTCCCTTTTTAAATAATAATTAATACAGGCATTCATACCTTTTCTTAGTCTATTGTTTTAACCTTTTTTTATTTCCATTATACTTTGGCTGTTTTTTGGAGCACTTAATCTGCAGTGTGTTCAGCCAGGGGTCGATCAGGCTAAAATTTGGGCCACTTGTCCCTTCACAAAATTCCACATCGTAAAATGGGTTTCTTTACAAAATTCAAATTTATAAGATGGGATCCTTCACAAAATTCATATTTATAAAAAGGACCTCCTTCACAAGATTTTGTTTTATAAAAATGATAATTTTTTGTAAAGCTTTTACATTAATTTAGTATTTTTTTAATTAATGTCAATACTTTTGGTTTGATAAAACTGTTAACTTGATAGTATACATTATATAGCATAACTGTTAAAAAGGAAGTCTTTACATGATATACATTTTTATTACACAAAAGTTTCTCAAAAATGGCTCCCAAAAAATTAAAACCTAGATCGAACCTTGTAAGCCCATCCTTTTTTTTTTTGTTATGGAGTAGTAAAAAAAATGTGAGAATTTGGAACATTTTTTTTTTCATAAAATAAGATTTGTAGTATTAAATAACTAATTTTCACACTCATGATTGGCATAATATTACATTCTGAAATTAGTTTAAAAAATTAATAGTAAGAAATTTTCATTAATGTAGTCTTATTTTCGTACTGTATTTTGAGCACTTTACATCCTTTACTTTTCTGTAATAGGTAAAAAATAATTAAACTGCGTTTCAATCTTTTTGGGACAACTTGTGTATTCATTTTTTCAATTTCATGTTTTTCTTACTGACATATTTGGCTGTAATTTTCTGATTATAGATTTCGTATTTCAGATATGATAAGGCGAAGAAATTTGAGAACAAGATCCATTAAAATGTTGGTACTTGATGAAGCTGACGAAATGTTAAACAAAGGTAATATTGTAAACAAACGCTATAAAATGCCAAAAGTTCTCAACATTTTTTAAATTACTTAAGTTGAAAGCTAGATGTATTGGGCAACTCATGTCAAAAGCTCATTTGAATATAGTAAAAATTGATCAATTATTACCAAGAGAATGAGTCAGATTTTACATAATTATTATTCAGATGTTTTCTACATATCACATATTTAATTTAGCAATCAAATTATTTCACCCATACTTTAAAAAATCCTTTTTATGACTAACCTCTTATAAGCTCACAATGCTTAGAAAATAAATAAATAAAATTCAGCTCATTCTTTTTGCGATATCTTTCTTTGATTCAAATGAATTGTTTACCTTTATATATCTAGCATGAAAATATTTTTAAAAAGTGCTGTCCGTGGTGCTTGCACAGTAAAAAATTTATTTAATACAAATACTCATATTTTATCAAAAATTAAACATATGCATTTTATGTTTCAAACAGGGTTGTAGTGATTTAAATCAATTTATTTATTTATTTTTTAAATCACTGATTTAAATCACTTCTTTTAAATACCAAAGTGATTGGCTTTAATAGAATGAAATTCTTTATCTAACTTTAAAAAATGAGATTTTTAATTATTTCTTATGTAAATTCAAAAATACAATTTGTAAAATATAAGAAAATATTTCATTAGACGAGCTAATATTTCTCATTTATTAACTTTAGATTCATTTCTACTAAGCAACATTAGCAAACACAAAAATAAATTATACCTTAACTTTTTTTTTAATCATTTTTTTTTTAATACATTTTATTATATATTTTAATAATTCATTATATTTTAATTATTTATACAAGCATTAGTGTATGAATTGTAAATATTTAATTAGTGTATAATAATAATTCATTGGTTAATGTTACACATGTATTCTAGTTCGCCTTTGCTCACCTTGCAGGTGATATTTCGAAAAGAAAATATTTTCTTGTTTATTTAGCTCTCATACCAGTTTGTCATTTAACGATGGCTCTTATGATATTTTAAAAATAATAGCATATTATTTAAATATCATATGAGCCATTGTTAAATGACAAACTGGAAAAAGAGCTAAATAATCAAGGAAATATTTTCTTTTCGAAATATCACCTTCAAGGTGGGCAAAGGTTTACTAGAATATATGTATAACATTGTAGTGTTTAAAAAGCCCTGAGGACTCCAAAAAGTTTTAAAAACATCATAACCTTTTAGTTTAACAACACACAATCAGTTAAATACAGTTTGAGGCTTCTCTCACTGCTTGTTTAATGAATTGTACGCTCTAAATATAAGAAAAGATAAAAGAATAAGTAAAAGTATTAAGACAGTAATAAAAATGTGAATTTTGTTAATGGGTAAAGTGTGAAAAAATTTTCTTGATATTTGTTAAACTTAAGTAAGAACTTTTTAGGGTATAATCTTTTTTTTTTTCCCCTTTAATTCCCTATTCTTTTTATTTTGATTAGAAACTATGATTAAAAATTTATTTTTCTTAATACATTGCTTCAGTTTTATGTCATTTTTCCTATTTAATTATCCTTTTCCAAAGTTATTTTACGTATAACATATTAAATATATAAAGACCTAGCTTTACTTCGTGGTCGTTTAAGATCTTTCGGTACCGGGCATGTTCAATAACATGGGTAAGATTTTATTTCAATGCATTATTGTAGCTACAAAGTCAAAGTTACAAGTTGAGTGGCTCATACTACCGGATTTATGATTGCTATAAAATTACACTTATTATGAAGATACTATGTTGAATAAATATATTGATAATAAATGCCTAAATGGATTTTTTCTATGAGAATAGAATACTATTTATATTTTTATAATTTAAGCAAAATGATTGATAGTGTGGATATTGTGCCTATATATATATATATATATACACATAATAAAATACAAATGTTGTACAATAATGAATGATTACATAATAAAAATCATTAAAAACAAATAAATCTGATTTAAATTTAAAAAATCGTTCAAAATTGTATGTAAAGATCTTGACAAGAAACATCCAAGCTACTTCAGTGCCAAATTTCAAATTTCAGAAAGGGGTTCTATACTGAAGCTGTTCCATTTCATAAGCACAATTTTTCTCTATTTTATTTTAATTGTTTAAAAAAGTGTTTGCACATTCTTTTTCTTTTTAATAAGTTAAAATGAGTTTTTATTTAATATCTTCTGAACCTATTATCCAATTGAGCTAAAAAAAAATAAGGCGTTTGCTAGATTTCATCCCGATTAATAAGTGTATTGATTTCTAATAAAATCTAAAAATATGAACGGATAAAATTACAAATTTTCAGCTTTATATGTTTTAAATAAAAACAAAATTGTTTGCACATTCATTCAAATTGATAAATAAAAATTGATGACAGAAAAATCGTTATCTGAAAAAAGTTGTATGACTTGTTGTACTAATTAATATATATATATATATATAATAATAATAATAATGAATTATTAAATGTACTAAATGGCAAGCAACAGATACAAGATCATCGAAACCACATAGACCAATAAGAATGAATATTTTTCAAGTACGAGAAGCTCAGAAAGGTGAAAATATTCATCAGGGGAGACTTTTTTTCACCCTTGAGCACCAGTGTACGATTTCGTTCACTAGCGGCTGTAACAACAAATCACTAGTGGGCTTCCTATCGTACATGAAAATAATAAACAAACAATACTCACAGGATGATACCAGGGTTGCTACAACCTGGAAAACTCAGGGAATTTTCAAAATTTATTGCAAAAACAGGGAAAATTCAGGGAATTTTGAAATTCTATGGAAAAACATTTGAAAATTTTTTCATCATCAAATATTTTTAAAATTTTTAGTGCTTTATAATGAATTATGGTTCTTTTCTCCAACTATAGTAAGTTAATAAAATTAATATACCCTAAATATGTTCAATTGACTTGTAAACATGTTAAATTCTAATGCTGCATGATTGTGTGCCGTCTATTTTAATTTTAAAAGGAACTGGGAAAACTCAGGGAAATTTTTCTCCTGATTTGTGTAGCAACCCTCTGATACATTTGGAGTCACATGAATTAAAGCAAGCAAAATAATTCAGGGGTTTAGTTGTTCATGGAGTAAAACAAGCAAAGTTCAAGGTTTATTGGCTGATAAAGAATAATATATAATTTCACATTCCAACCCTACCACCACCTTTTTTATTGTCTTCAATTGTTTTATAATTTTTTTGGTTAAGATACACAAAAGTGCACTCTCCTTTTTTTTTTTTTTTTTTTTTTTAATGTACTGACAGAGACATGGTTATAGATATAAAATAGAAAATACAAAGTTTATAGGAAAACCCATTTTAGCACTGTGATCAGTTTATCAATATTCTTGTTTTTATATTTCGCAGAACATAAATTATTAATTCAAAATAAATGGTTAATGATGATGTTTCTAAATACTGAAAGATGCAGGCAAGAATTAAAATGTGTAAATAAGTTTATTTTAAAACTAAAATCATGCTGTTTATCATAGATATCTGTGTAAATTTTATTACCATTAAAGATTATTTTTAGATCTAAAAAGTTAATTGATTGATTATTTAGAGTATTTTGAGTTAGCTTTATGTTAGATGGATAATTAAAGTAAAGGGTATTTTGTGATTTCTTGTTAAGATAAAATACAATAATACCATCTATGTAACAATAAAGCTGGACATCATCATAACAAAATTGCTTTTCATAATAATAAAGATATAGATCGGCCAAAATATTGGAGCTACTTCCCCCCTTGTGGGATTCCTACTTGTTGCAAATTGATATTGTTGTGGAAGATATAATTATTATGGATAGCAAAGTTAAGAAGTGTTTTGAATTTTTCTGTTTTAAAATTGCGAGAAAGATTAGTTTGAGTTTTATATTCGTTAAAAAGACTGCAAATGATGTTACTAAGATTTGAAAGCTCAATATTATTGAAGTATAGATATATATAAAATCCATAAACCTTGAATTTTGTTTGTTATACTCCTTGAGCAACTAAACCCCTGAATTATTTTGCTGTTTTAATCCATTTGACTCCAAATGTATCATCCTGTGAGTATTGATTGTTTATAAATGGTTGTTTTTGTTAGATTCTCTGTTATTCCCCTTTCAATTTCACTTCATTAATTTTCATGTCAGATAGGGGGCCCACTAGTGATTTTCTATTATAGCCACTAGTGAATGAAATCGTACATTGGTGCTCAAGGGTGAAAAAGGTCTCCCTGATGAATTTTTTTCACTTTTCTGAGCTTCTCCTTCGTGAAATTTACTTTCGTATTGGTCTATGTGTTTCAGTGATCTTGTATCTGTTGCTTGGCTGTTACTGTGTTTAATAATTCATTTTTAATAATTCAATATTTTATATATATGTATATCGAATAGTAAGTGAAATCATGTGTTAAAGTTATAAGGCATTAGTAGCTTTTTTACTTTCTTCTATATGTAATATAGAGAAAGTATTGGATTCGAGAAAATTTTTGAACGCCGGTTTTCGGTGGATTTACACGTTTTGGAATGTCCTGAACACGATTTGATAGTTTTTAGAAAATGTCTGTCTGTGTGTATCACGAATTTTGTGGACGCTGTATCTCACAAACCAATGAACAAAATTTAACCAAACTTGGTATTGAGTTGGACCCTGACATAAACTGGTGCTGATTAGATTTGGGGATCAGTTGCTCAACAGGTGGCGCTGTAATCACATTTTTTCTAAATTTTTAACATGGCAGTATGGGACAAAATTTCGTCTAAATATACATAATGAAAGTTATTTTAAACTTGTGATTGTAAAATTAATATGAATTATTGATAATAGTAGTAGTTAACTAGGAAAAAAAAAATTGTGCATGTGGGGGCATCGCTTCCCCCTGGGGGAAGTAAATTTTCAAGATGGGTATTTTTCGAAAGGTCTCATCAATGCCTTTAAAACGAATAGTTGAATTATAGATCTGTGATAATTTAAAACAAAGTTATCGATTTTGTTTACTTTTAACGAAAAAAAACTTAGAAAAAAATTGTAAATTATTATTATTATTATTTTTTTTTATTGTGAATAAAACGGACTTTTTTGGATATTTAGCGTTATACTACTCTTTTATTGAAATCGTCTGCATTATCATGGAAGATAATTTTCTTTTAAATAATAATTTTAATAAATTATTTTTACTGAGTGGATTTGTATAGGAAAATATAGAAGAAAGTCATGTGGTGGCCACAACATACTAGTTTACAAGGTAATCCAAAGTATTTTTATTTTTCTACAACTCACAGTTGGTCTCTTAATTGCACTCCTGTCATCAATACTGGGGAGTATTAGTTTATGAATATTCTTTGCATGTCTAATGTTAAGGCTATTTCTTTTTTTCTTTCTTTCTTTCTTTCTTTTTTTTTTTTTTTTTTTTTTTTTTTTTTTGAGTAATTCTTGAAGAAATAGAAAAAATGTCCAAAATAATAATAATAATAAAATTATATCCATTACATTGTTACGTGAAAAGATATAGAATCACTTATTATGTAGTTTATTCATTTAAGTTTTAAATCTAGTTTTTTACATCCATCTAAATTTTTTTAGATCACCCACTGTATAATTGATTTTAGATTTTTGTCAAATCAATGGAAGACAATGTCATTTTAAGAAGATATATATATATATGTATTTACTTATAAAAAATCGACGTAGAAAATACATTTTTTCCCATTTATTTATTTTTAAACAATACAGTAGAGAGCCAGAAATCCACCAAAGTCCGAAATCCGCACAACTTGTCAGATACAAACAATGAAATTCACTATTAATAAATTAAAAAACTGCAAATCAGAATTTTTGAAAAAGATCTTAAATAATAATTTTATGTTTGCATTTTATGATTACAAAAAAGAAAAACAATAATATGAAAGACTGCAAGATCCAAGTTCCTGCTAATGAAATTATTGACAGTATCTTAAATTCATCAAAAGAAAATAATGATTATTGTGATATGATGATATCGATCAGGTAAATAATAACAAACTAATTTTTTAAAATGCTTTTTGATGAAGGCATAATTTGTAAGGAAGAACTCAATAAAATTCGTAGAAAAATAAATTTGTGTTACTACTATTTATAATAAATTAAAAAATAAATAAATCGTGCAGGTCAAGTTCAGTTTAAAATTAGCTGCGTGTGAACAGATTTTATCTAAGTTTGACAATTTTTTTTTTTTTTTTTTCATTTTTATTTATTGTTTTCATTATATATTTTTGTTAATGTTCATTATTATTCTTATGTACCTAGTAATTTAATATTCATTGTTATTATTCACTAGTATGTGTTTAGTTTGAATAATATTCTGTTTTTATTCAAAGTAAAAATCATTTTTTATGGGCCCCGAAATCCACAAAATCCTAAAATCTGCACAACCTCTGGTCCCGAGCTGTGCGGATTTTTGACTCTTTACTGTATATGAAACTAAAGCTTGAAAAATAATAAATAGTTTACTTTTATTATCAATGATTTTGATTTCGGGTAGTAAGTAAGAGGTCATTCCATGCCAAATCAACCAAAAAATTTCAATTTTCAACCTGACCACCTCAGATTTCTATGAAACTTGCAGGAATGAATATATTTTTAGAAATTTTTTATCTCTTTTGATTTTTTTAAATTAATTTTTTTAATTTCAAAAAATTAGCATTTTTTAGCTTGTGTAAGAATTTTCAATCTCAAGTTCTATAAGGGATAGAGAAGTTTATGACCCCTCATTTTAAAGAGTATTTTCTAAGGTTTAATTTGATATGCAACATCATTATGTTATGTAAAAATTTTGAAGATAGTGTTTTTTTAAAAAATTGAAAAATAAATATGTTTTTGGTTATACTAAAAGCTATATAACCTGAAACTTTTAGAGTGGGATCTCTATGGGATCAGAAGTTATTACAAAAAAACTTTTACTCTACATGTTAAATTGTATTATAATTACAGTTGAATCTCGAAAATCCGGAATTGGCGGGACCACAGCAATTTCAGATTTTGTACAGCATGTAATATGCTAAGTATTTTGTCATAACTCCTGATCCCATTGAGATCCCACTGTAAAAGTTTCAGGTTATATAGCTTTTAGTATAACCAAAAACATATACAGTGAAACTTCTATGGGAGACCACCCCTGTTAAGCGACCTCCTCCTCCAACGGCCGATTTTTAAAGGCACCGATTTTTTACCCTATCTACTTAATGTTAAAAATCCTCTAAGAGAGACCAGACAACCCTCTATAGGCGACCTCTATAAGCGAGTCCCAGTTCCCTTTCTAATTTTTTTTTTTTTTTTTTGCTTTTTTTCTGAAATAAAACAAACAAAATCACATCCCAAATCAGTCGACAGCAGGTGCAAGTACACGTACAAGGTCATGTGTCATGCTGCTGATAATCTCTCATCGGTTATTAGTTATTACGTTTATTATGAATGTCACGTGGGTAGAGAGGAAAACGGCGTGCTGCAATTTCGTGCAGTACGGATTCACTTGCAAGTCTTGTAAGGCTAGATGTTTAAACATGTCTAAAAAACGAGTCATTTTAACGTTGGAGCAGCGCGTTAAACTGATCGAGTTACATGAAAAAGGAAATTCTGAGAGGAAATTGGCAGATATTTTTTGTTGTGGAAAAACCCAAATCAATAAAATTTTGAAAGATAAAGTTGTGATTCGAAAAGAATGGGAAAACTTCACGTTTCGGGGTGTAAAGAGAATGCGGATGGAAAAATATCCAGAAATAAACGAAGCTTTAATCGAATGGTTCAAAACGGCCCGGGCAAAGAATATTCCAATAAGTGGAGCTTTGATGAAGCAAAAAGCTATGGAGATTGCGGACGCCCTTGGAATAAAAGATTTTTGTGCCAGCAACGGTTGGCTCGACAAGTTTCGAGTTCGGTATAATATCGTGTTTCGTGCATTATGCGGAGAAGCTGCTGATGTCGACGAGAACTCATGTGAAGACTGGACATCGAGACTACCATTACTTTTAGCTGGGTACGCTGACAAAGACATTTTTAACATGGATGAGACAGGACTTTTTTTTCGTG
This sequence comes from Salticus scenicus, assembly GCA_963930645.1. NCBI lineage: Eukaryota > Metazoa > Arthropoda > Arachnida > Araneae > Salticidae > Salticus > Salticus scenicus. Next base: position 17,940,264 of record OZ005652.1, on the reverse strand, counting down.
CACTGCCAAACAAAAGCATGATGATAAAATCGGCGGATTCCAAAGGAGGAAAACAAGCAAAAGAGAGGATTACAGTATCGTTTTGTGTTAGTGCAGCGGGTGAAAAATTAAAGCCGCTAATGATATGGAAGTCTCAAAAACCAAGATGTTTTAAAGGAAAGGACATTAGTAAACTTGGAATTCACTGGAAGTCAAACAAAAAAGCCTGGATGACAGCTGCAATCTTCGAAGAATGGCTTACGGATTTCGATCAAAAAATGGCCAAAGAAGGAAGAAATGTTCTTCTTGTCTTAGACAATGCAGCCTGCCATAAATATGAAACTGTTTTGAAAAATGTGAAACTTCTATTTTTACCTCCTAACACAACTTCAAAGCTTCAGCCTTTGGACCATGGCATAATCAAATGGTTTAAGCTTGAATACCGACGATACGTCTTGCAATCAATTATTGCACGAATGGATGACAGTGTTAATGCGTCCGAATTGGCTAAACAGATCACCATAGCCGACGCTGTGGGATGGACTAAATGTGCTTGGAGAGATTTGGATTCAAAACTGGTGATTAATTGCTTTGCTAGCTGTCACATGACAAATTCCGCGATAGAAAAGCAGATTTTTTTGTTTGATGAGAAAACATCCATGCAACAAATAGCAGAACTTTCGAAACTTGCAGAGATTGAATATGACCCAAGGGCCCTGGAGTATGAGAACAACTTGGAATGTTTTGATGACCTCAACGGCAATTGGGAAGAACGTCTGATGGAAAAGGCCGTTGCTCAAGGTAAGTGCTAAATTCACTATTAAAATCGCCATTAAAATTTTAGGATGAGGAAATTAAAACATATTTTTATGCCTTTCAGGCACTAATTCAGAATCTGAAGAGGAAAGTCCGCCTGATGATGTTATTCAACAGGCCAAACCTATGACAGCCCAGCAAACTTTAAGACAAATAGATTTTATCATGGAAAATTCAGAATGCATGAAGGATGTTAATATAAATGCACTTTTTTCAGATTTAAAAAATAAATTAGAGAGAGAAGTACTGTCTGAAAAAACAAAAAAAATGCAACAAACCGAAATTTCACAATATTTTAAGAAAGTTTAAATTTTTAAAAATACGTATTTGCAGCAATTTATATGTATTTAGTATGCAGTATTAAATAAATAACAACATAAACAGTACTTTTAAGTGTGCATTTTCAGAAAATTTAAATTTTGAAAAGTACGCATATATGTGTAGTTGTGTATGCAGTATTAAATAAATAACAACATAAATAACATTTTTTAATGTTTTTAGATTTTAAGAAGGTTTAAATTTTAAAAAATATGTATGTGTAACTATTTATATGTATTAGTAGGCAGTATTAAATAAATAACAACACAAACAATATTTTTAATTATTTATTTTTTTTTTTTCAGTCTAGTGTTGACATTCTTCGAGCGACTGCCTCTCTTAACGACCAAATTTTTGCGGAACGAAGGGTGGTCGCTCGTGGGAAGTTTTACTGTTTATATATATATATATATATATATATATTTTTTTTTTTTCAGATTTTTTTAAAAACACTATTTTTACATATTTTAAAATTTCAATTTTTTTTACATTTTTATCCAACATGATGGTGTTGCATATAAAATTAAACCTTGTCAAATACTCTTTAAAATGAGGGGTCATAAACTTCGCTATCCCTTATAGAACTTGAGAAATTTGAGATTGGAAACGCTTATACAAGCTAAAAAAAATGCTGATTTTTTAAAATTTAAAAATATTATTTTTAAAAAATTGAACAATGTAAAAATTTAAAAAAAAAAATATTCTCATTTATATCATCAATCAGAATGATTCCTGCAAGTTTCATAGAAATCTGAGGGGGTCAGGTTGAGTGAGTGGTTGATTTGGCATGGAATGACCCTAAGGTAAAAGGTAAGCCCAGACAGAGTTGCTTCAGTACCTGGAATTCAGGGAAAATATAGAAAACTCGGGCAATTTAGAAAAAAAAGTAATTTCAGAATTTACTTCATAAACCAGGGCATTTAGTGTGGTCCCTAAAGTCCCTTAATTTATTTTAGGTCCCTAAAAGTCCCTTTTTTTGGCACAATGGTCCCTAAGTCCCTTTTTTTTCTTTACCTATAAAAAATCTTGAGATTTTTAGGTATGCCAGAAAAAAAAAAAAAAAAAAAAAAAACATTCAAATGCGATGAAATTGCTTAGGCACATACTTTATATTATCTATAGAATATTGAAATGACTAACTTTTGGCAGCCAGTTATCTGATGCGTATCAGGGACTCGAATATTCATAGATAATTCAGCAAATGGGCCATGGGGAAAGGAAGGGCTAAGATTAAAGAGGTCATTGTGCTAACTGTCCTCTTACCATTGCATAGCGCTACCACAGTTAGTTGTACTGGATGCATTAGGTCAGAAGCTCCATTATTTTCAGTTCAGTAATAAGCCCAGTTACAAATTCAACTCTGATGACTAGCAAAGATATGTATATCTTTAGGTAAAAAAAAAAAAAAAACTGTTGCAGTACGTACCGTAACATTACTACTTTGCTTTGGCCTGGAAATAAATAGTTTAGATTTAAATCTGAATGGAAATCTGGTATTTTTTATGTTATCACACAACGAAAAGGCAGACAGGTAAACTATATCACTCTTAAACATTTTTAGAAAGTGTTTAAAAAGGTTTAACACAAAAGAAAACGTAGCCATTAATTTCTAATTGCAGCCCTTAATGTATCTAAATATTTTAGTGTAGTCTTGTGAATCTGAAGATTAAACATATCATTCTATACAAAACATTGATTTAGCATACTAACATAAATCTCAACTTCTTTATGATTTTTGCAGTAGATAGTTATTAAAATGTGATTTATAAAAATGGCTAGATCCTAAAAAGCAATGCATTGGCCTTTTTTGGGGGGGAGATGCCCCTGTACACAAACAAAGTTGTGCAGGACTAATTAATGCTATTTTAAATAGGGAACATTACATAATCAACTTGAATAACATATATCATTTTTAAGAAATTCTGAAAATATTGACGGACACTGGAGTTGGGCAGATAGACATAGACAAACAGACAGCCGGGCAGAGAAATACATTATTTCAAATCTTATTTATTCTTAAAAAATTTTAGAAAGTGTTAAAAATGCTTGAGGTAAACAAAAATGTAATTCCAGTAAATTTTCAAAAATAGTCTTTAATGTAACTGAATATTTTTATAGTCCCTGTAAATCTTATTGCTATTCATACTACATTCTGTAGAAAACATTCTTTTGTACATAACATATTTCAATTTCATTAAGATTTGTGCCAAGTGGTAGCGTGTGCCTGTATGATTTATAGAAATATTTCTCATAGAATGAATGCTTTGGCATATTTTCAAGTGTTCCTGTACACAAATTATTGGTGGTTATTTTCAATGGGGAACATCTGATCGTGAACATCAATAACATATTTTAATTTCATTAAGATTTGTATAAAGTATATTAAAATGAGGTTTATTGTAATACCTTTCATAGAATGCAATGCTTTGGAATGCTTTTGAGTGTCCCTGTACACAAACCAGTAGAGTACATTTACTCCATTTTTAATAGAGAATATAGGATAGTGAACTTGAATAACACATATCAGTTTCAAGAAATTCCATGAGTATTTACGGGAGATAGAATATGGACAGACAGACGAACTGAAGTCATTAACACTTTTCAATGTTATTGGAAAGTGTTAAAAAACACTGATACATTACATACATTGTTTTACTAATGTATGATCATTGTATGAAATGATGGGCATATTATGCATAGTTTTTTTATAGAGAAGTATAAAAGATTTTATTTATATCACATCCTATGGGGACAAATTTTCTTAAAATAATTAAGTTATTTAAAAGTGTGAAGTGAAACTAATATATGTTTCAGAATTTTCCTACAGAATTACTGAAATTGCATGTTTACCATTTATTTTCTTTTACAGGGATGACTAAAAATTACAGATATATTACTTGTATGTTCATTGACGAAATATATGAATTTGGGAATGAAAACATACTGACATCATGTTCACTTTTATTTATTAACTGAAATATTCAGCGGTTCAAATTTGTTTAAAGACCGAGTAACTATACTAAATGTTCAAAAAGTCCATGGGAGCCACTTCAGATTTTTATAGAGATGTCATCATAAAATTTAAAACTTAGTTTGGAAAAGAAAAATGTAACATAAAGAGGCATCTATAATAGTATACGAACAGATATAAGCCTAATAGTATTGTAGCATTTTGCTTAAGATTGTTTTTTGATTTTAGCTTTTTAAGTAAAAAAATTATGAACTCAGGTTAAACACTGTAGTGGCAGCCGATGTTGGTATGATTCTTATTTTCACTTGTAGCTTTGAATTGCATTATTTATTTGGCTAATATTCAACTTTGCTAGCAACACAGAATAAAGTGGGCTTGTGCCTTTTAATCAAAATGTCTTAATTATTATTATTATTATTTATTTTATTTATTTATTTATTTTATTTTTTTTCACATCATGAAATGCATTACATGTTTTGTCTGCCGTTCGAACTTTTATAGACATATACTTTTTTCTGTTATTTGCAGTAGTGCATGACAGTTGCTGCAAAACTTAGACTGTACCTGCAGGATATGGTGCAATTTTTTCTTTGCACATCTTTGTAGATCCAAATTGAATTTGCCCTGTGCAAAAAATGACCTTAGAGCTAAATTCTTTTAATAGTTAATATGGTTTTGTTTAAGTTGTTTACAAAAAAGATTTTTGAAGCAACAAACCACACCAGTGGCTGAAAGGTTCTCTTCTGAAACCTAGTTGATAGAAAATGCTAGATTCAGATTCGGGTTACACTTGTGGGTCTTGCCTAGCTATTTGCAAATATGGTTTTCTCTGAAACTCACATAAATACAGGCTAAAATCCCTTAAACAGATCCCTTATGTAGGGCAAAACACTCTAGGCTCCTTCAGTAGGTAATAGACTGTTCTTCTTGTTGACCCTTCCACATACTTAAGACGACAAATTTTGAAGACAATAAATTGATGGGAAAATATCTATATTCTATATGCCAAACATAGCTTTAAATGTAAAATCTGAAACTTTTCATTTTGCATCATAAAGAGCCGTAAAAGTGAGCGCTCATCATAGAAATTATTGGAGGACCAAGAGTCTCATGGCCCATATAACTTAATGTTTGTATCTTAAGGTATTCAACAAAACCGAAAGATTATGAATTCTTTTCACACTGGCTGTGTATATTTTTAAATTATTTGATTTTGGGCATTATGCTTGGCTTATACATGGTAGGGGATCATAAAAGAACTCATATATATGTATATTACTTATGTTTAAGCATGAAATAAATAGGTTCCTAAAGTCTCTTTTTTTTTCAATTTTGGTCCCTAAAGTCCCTTTATTTTTGAGAGAGTTTTGCTAAATGCCCTGATAAACAGATAAAATTCTGGGAATTCAGAATTTTTTGGGAAAAGCAGCAAAATATTTCACATAAAAAAGTTTTAATTTTAAATTATTCAAGTTTTATAGTTTGGGGAAAAATCTTTTTTTTAATTTCCAAACACACACACACACACACACATATATATATGTACTATGGAAAGTATTGTAATCATGACAAAAATTCGACATTGAGATTGGTATATCTATATATTTTAAGGTCCCCCTGAGTTCATTTTTGCTGTTTTTATGATGATGTATGTGTGGGATTGAGCACAATAGTGTCTAAATGCTTTGTTTGAATGAGCGGAAAGTTAGTACATATGTTATATAGGTCACCGTAGCATGAACTGTATAGGTTTTGATTAGTCTAGCACTTAGTTTTTTAACAGGAACACATAAAAAGTTCTTTATCATTATGACCGGTGGGGGCTTAAATTATTCAAAGTGCATTAAATTAAATATTATTTGAAGAAAAGACACTCACACACCCTATTATAATTTTCTCTTTTGGTTATTTAACAACTTCACTCACTTTAATATACTTAAAAAACCGTTAATTTGATTTAATGTTCTGAAAGTCGAGTGGAGTTACTCCAAATATTTTTATTTTACTGTTTTATAATGAAGAAAAAAAATCATGTGATTTTTCCCAACTATAGGAAGTTGATAAAATGAATATATCCTTAATATGTTCAATTGACTTGTAAGTGTGTTACATTCTAACGCTGCATGATTCCGTGTCATCTATTTTACTTTCAAAAGAGACAGGGAGTTTCAGAGAATTTTTTTTTACAGATTTATATAGCAAATCTGCCAGAATTTTATGCAACACTTTGGGTTGAGAGCTTAGCAAACAGGAATTTGCATCGTCAAATTTTTCACACGACATGAACGAGCTTGTGGGTCTGCTGAAAAGAATGAATGTGCCACAGATACATGCAAGTGAAAGAGTCAGAATTAATATGAAGTGTTAGTAGACTGAAAATTTTTACTAGTGAGATATGATTAAGCATTATTTCGGGTAGAGGGTGTCGCAGGTGCTACTGAAGAGAATTTTGCTACAGCCAGAATGTTCAGTGGTCACTGAAAGCTTGCATACTTGATCTATAAGGCATATTCATTTGCCTCGGAAAGGTGAAGCCAATTTTATTTGTAGAGGGCGCTCGCAAGCCTGCACCAAATTTAAAGCCTGCCCGAATTTTGCTATAGTTTTCAATGGGAACAGGTGCTAGAATCAAAAGTGCTTCAATCAAAATTGTTTTAAATATATCACATATAAAAAGAAAACATTAAGTATTTATAATTTATTTTTAAATTTAATAACAAAAAAAGTTATTTTTTTAAATAGTTAATTTCTTTCTAAGCATGTAAAAACAATGAGAAACAATTTATAACATTTCATGTTTCATTATCAATGACAATAACTGAAATTAGATAAAATCTAGCAATTTTTAAATTAACCTACAAAGAGCATAGTTTTCGTAAAGCCATTGTTTAAACATCATATTAAGTTTCAAAAACATTTTCATTATTTCTTTAATATTTTCTTTTTCTATCTTAGAACAATATAACACATAAAGTATTTCAATAACATAATGACATGCGAAATATTTGTTAATTAATATTTATAGTATCTCTCGGAAGATATTTACGTAATAAACAATATATACGATTGAAAAGTGATCGACTGTCGCGATCATGTAGAAACGTAAACAAAAGCCAGCTGAATCATGGAAAATTGGGGCAGACCTCAGGAGAAAACGGTTTTACTTTTTCCCCCTCTTTTCGCAAAATGGACATGTCTTATCAATCAAGTACGCCATGCTGAAAGTGACTAATCTATAATAATAAAAGAAGATGTCTGTCTGGCTGAGCATCTATACGTTCAGCCCCTACTGAACGCAGAACTACAAAATTTGACATACGGGTGCTCAAAAGCCTGCCCGAGTGCATAGTGAAAAAAGAATTTAAAATTTTTAATTAGTTCTGGAGATATTAATTAAAACGTCGACCAATGTCAAATCAAAAAGCGATCTCAATGACTGAGAATTCACCGCGATTGCATAAAAATAGATATTTTAACGGTGTTAAAATCAGAAAAAGTGGAAAATAAATTAGAAAGATTAGATCGATTGTTACGAATTTGGTACCAAATGAAAGGGGATTTTTTTCCAAATCTAAGAGTGCAAGTGGCTTATCTCTACAGCAATTAGATTTTTTAAAATTAACCAAAGTATGAAATTTAGTTGGCAACAGGCAGTTATTTCATTTATCAAAGATTCTTCAGTGCCAGGTGCTAGACATGCTGGCTGACTATTCTTCCGGTCGGGAAAAACTCCTTTTCTTTTTTCGTCCACGTGACAAAGTACTGGAAATAAAAAAAAGCAGTTTTTGAATTTTTTCAATTTAAAATCGATCAAAAGCAGAACTTCGAAATTGCCTGTCATTATGGCTCACCTGTATGCAGTTAAAAAATCTAAAGTACAGCTTTAAAAATAAAATAAATAGACATATTATATTTATTTAAATTCATTTTTATTTCATCTGTTAATGACACCAAAAGTTACTTTTAACAGAATAATATTCATTTATTTTTTTTTTTTTCCTTTTTTCTTATGAATTCGGTTGTAAAAAAGCAGTTTTGGAATTTTTAAATTTTAGACGGATTTCAACAGAAATCGTTAATCGCCCTTGATAGATTAGCCATTTTGAGTCTAAAATATATCAAAGATATTCATTATTGTAATACATAATACATCATTCAAAAGATATTTTAAAGTATTTTTATTGCAGGCTATTAAAATGATATAAGCCGTTCAAATTCGGTACAAAACTTTCGGAGAAAACTACGGAAAAACCAGAAAATTTTTATTCTTTTATATTTTACAGTTTCAAATTCAGCTTTTCGCTCACATTTCGTACTAATAATTTTTATTATATTATCGAAAGTGGAATTCGAGATTTTACCTGATTTACACGTTTTAAGGTGTCCTGATTAGGTTTTCTTTTGTATCTCAGCTACTAATTAAAATAATTTCATAAGTAATACATCATTTGAAAGCTTTGTTGATTTGGAATTGAACAATGTATTACAGAAATTTTTACCGCCAGATGGCGCTGTAATATTTTAAAATATTCATTTACCTAATATAATTCATTTACCTTTTATGTTTCCATATTTTAAATTAATTTTATTAATATTTTTAATTTTCATAGCAACAGAAGTTACTTAGTGAGGATCAAAGAACCTCATGGCGTACATTGCGTTCTGGCCACTAACCCTTTTTATTCTTTGGGTCAAAAGGTCAAATATATATATCCAAATAATTTTATTTACATAAGAGAAAAGAGGAATCAATTTACTTATTGGTTAGAATGCTGTAAAAAGAAAAATGCATACAAAAATAATGTTTGTAATAAAACTAATCTGCTGCATCAAAATTAATTAATTTTATTTTCAAAACCACACTAGTAATTCCAAATTAAGTAGGATATAAAAATTAATGGTTTATAAAATTTGAATAAGTATTCATAAAAACTAATATATATATATTTATTATTAATAAGTAGGCACTCTCTCTCCAAATGATAAAATGGTCATTATTTTAAAACAGAAGCAAAACAAATCTTTCTCACCCCATGTTCTTCTCTTGAGAGCTGCTGAAACCCAACTAAATTTAAAACTGCCGGAATAACAGAAGGTGGAGTCAGAACCATCACCCTATTGGTTCTCAGCATGGTGTGATATGACATCACCACTAGGAAAAAAGAACCAATTTTTCTCCTGTGTGTGTGTTGCAGTAAAGCAAACACAACAGGGTGAGTTGAGCCAGCTGAGAGAAACAATGCATTTAAGTGCAGAAAACGATCTTATTTAACATTTAAAAAGAAGTGATGTTTTTAACATCACATTACCCCTAACGACCATTAAAAAAATTTGGAAGACTAAAAATGTGAATGGAGAGTGCATACCTACATTTACATGAAGGATTACAAATTTTTTTTTTTTTTTTTTACTTACATGTGAAAAAAAAAAATATCCATATTGACTACATAATATTGTAGGAACGGCCATTAAAGGCATGAATGTAACAAAGCAAATTTTTAAGCAACTGAAAGGTCTTACAATACTCTTAATAACATGCACTTGATAAAAAAATTTGGAAATTTTGAGAACAATGTACATGTGACACAAAATCTGAACCAAACACAATACAAAATCGATAAGTAAAGCTGAAACAATAAAATTCCGACAAACAACCCAATATCAACGCCTACCCTGGTAGGTGATCAATTCTACCAAAATAGGCGAGGAATACACCATTTCATCAAAAACAATACTATTTCAGCACTGTGGTTACAGACATTCTCAAATAAAAGATTTTATTGATACAAAAGTGGTCAGTGACATATCTAACAATATTTATTAGGATATTGACAACTAATAAAATATATCTATAAATGCAAACAGACACAGCTTTTATCAACAAGTGACATGAGTAAAAAAAATATTGATACCTTTAAAAAAAAAATAGTATTATAAACAGAAATATTGAAAATCATACAAAGTGCTGCAAAATTTCTTTCCTATAAATTTGTAAAAATAATTAGTTAGAGCGAATAAAAAAAATGCATGACATGGCAAAAGAATTTTAGTGGATGTACAATTTCAACAAAAATATTTAACCAATAATCTTGATATTAAATACATGCATTATGATAAAACAAAATCAGTTATTGTATTTCAGTATAAAATATTTACAGATGACCTCTTGAAGCATTATTATGAAGGAGAAAAAAAAAATCAAAATAAGTATCAATACAAATGTCAAAATAATCTTACAGATAAATATTACATTACGGAAAAGACATTCCAAGTACTCGAGTATAATATTCGAATAAGATTTTTTTTTTTTTTAATTTTATCATTACCATTATTATTATTATTATTTAAAGAATATACATATTATAAATGGAAATAATAAATGTGAGTGGCTACTGAGGCCACCAAGTTAGATTACTAAACAAAATCAAAAATGCACTTAATATAAACGTCAAATAATACTCAAATAAACATACTATCAGATATAACCAAAACAAAACTGCAATGTCAATAATCACAATAAACAAAAAATTTTATCAAACATTATACACATTTATATACATATCATGTGTGGATTGTGTATTAATTTGATTGTGTAATAGTGTGGATGTAGTGTATACTTGTGTTGTATAAGTGATGTCTGTGTCTGTGAAAATGGTGTGGAAGCTTCCAGAAATTGTATTTAATAACCCAATATATTTATAAACATGACAATGTGTAGGAATTAATATATGAAAAGAAAGAAGAAAAATTATGTATACACATATAAATATGCAAGTTTCCGATACATATAACACACACATACTGTACATTTTGAGCAGTAAATAATTATAGTATAGTTATCAAATTTAACAAATAAGACAATATATAAAATAAATCAGCATAACAGAAGATTTATATTCATATTAACTACAATACACACTGCACTAAGTTTTTGTAGATATTCAACATTTGCCACAGGAGAAAAAAAATATATATATAACTACACAATATATAATAGGACAATATACAAAATACAACTTATCAAATATACCTGTACCAACTCATACTTGTTTACAACAGGCAACTTTGGTGAATGAATTGCTTATCAAGTCCCCTAAAAAAAAAAACTTAAAAAAAAAAAACATGTTAAAAGAACATTTGTGAAAATGGAAACAAAAAAAACAAAAAACAAAAATTAAGTTTTGCATCTTGGTCTGAGATCATAATGAGACTGCGGTTGAACAATCCCAGCTGGTTGACCTGTCAGAATTGTTTGTGGAATGAGATGTTGCTTTCTTTTATGCGCCAGGATGACACGGTCTATGTTAATAGTGAATGGTTCAGCCCCTTCATTTTCGAATTCTCTGACGGAGAGTAACACGTCAGATATTACTTTTTGAACTGAATATGGGCCTATGAATCTTGGTTTAAATGTATCTTTGGTTTTTATAAAGACCATATCATTTTCTTTGAATTTCCGGAGAACTGCTTTTTTATGTTGTCTAGTATTACGTTGGTTTTGGTAAAACTTCATGTTATGATGCACTTGCCTAAAGATCTGTTTCATTGATTCCATGTATTTATGGTATTCATATGGAAATTCCAGTGTTTCTAACTGAGGAGCTTCAAACAAGTCAAAGATGCTTGTTATTGACCTGCCAAAATGCAGAAAGGCTGGAGAATATCCAGTTGAAGAATGAACGGTGGTGTTATACAGGTTCTTGTGTATCATCAAAGCCTGATGAAAATCAAATCCTTCCTTGGTAAGAATGGAAATTGAGGATTTAATGCTGGTATTAATTCTTTCTGATGAGCCTTGTGTTTGCGGGTGTCCTGATGATGAATGGGAGATTGTAATTTTCAATGTCTGTGCCAAGTTGTTAAAGATGTTTGCTGTGAACTGTGGGCCTAAGTCTGAGAGTATCGCAGAGGGTCGACCAAAGGTAGTAATGTATCCCGTAATGGCTTTAACTACAGCTTGTGCTGTTGCATTTTTTACTGGTACCAATTCAATATGTTTAGAAAAATGATCGAGGAATGTTAACACATGGAAGCCATTAGAGAAAGGACCCAAAAAGTCCATGGAAACTAACATACTCGGCGCAGAAGGAACAAACATTTCCTGCAGTGGAGCAGGTGGAATTCTGTGCGGTTTATATTGAATACATAATGTACAGGACAGAACAAAGTTTTTCACATCTTCAAATAATCCTGTCCAATAAAAGTGTTTAAGTATTCTTCTGTATGTATTTCTAATTCCAAAGTGAGGCATGTGACAAATTTTTAATACTTTAGGTTTTAACTTCTGTGGTACTACAATTTTTGTTTTTGGAGAGTTTTCAGGCTGGTGAAACTTTCGTTTGATCATTAACAGACCAGTGTCCGGATGGACAAAATAATTTTTATATTTAGGAGAAGGTTTCTCCGAAGTGATATCGACAATAATTTTTAGCAGAAAGTCATCTTCTCTTTGCTCTTTAAAAAAACATTCTTCCGAGATTTCCATCATAAGATTATCTGCGTCAGAGCTGTTTAAGGAACGACTGAGTGGAGCAGCATCGTTGCTTAACAACTGAGGTAAGGAAGAACGATGAGGCTCTGATGAGGTGAGTGACTTATCAGATTTTTGTGTGACATTGAAATGATGGAGTTCAATTGTTGGAGAAGCTGAAGAAATGGGTAAATTGTTAGCCTCTTTAATTAATTCTGGGTTTGAGTTAAGATCTTGAGTGTATGCAGAAAAGTCTTCTCTTGAAAAATAGTCTGCCAAAACATTTGTTTTACCTTTTACATATCTGAATGTGTATTGATAGTTTGATAATTCAATTAGCCATTTAGTAGTTAGATCAGCAGGAGAGGAAATTTTCTTATAGTGTTCGAGTGGTCTGCTATCGCTGAGAATGGTGAAAGGTCGGTTGAAAAGGAAAAATTTAAATGCACTGACTGACTTAGCTATGGCCATCAGCTCAAGCTTGATGGCTGAATATCGCTGTTCTGATTTAGATAGTGTTTTACTAAAGTAACTAACCGGAAGCAGAATGCCTTCCTTTTCTTGTAGAAGAACCCCTGAAATAGCAATTTTGCTAGCATCTGTATTAAGAAAAAATTGTTTTGACCAATCGGGTAAAGAAAGAAAAGGTTTAGAGAAAAAAACTTTCTGTATTTGTTTAAAGACTTCAGCATGTTCCTCTGTCCATTTAAATGTAGTTTTCGGAGATGTTAATTTTATCAAAGGATCAATTAATCGCGAGTAGCAGGGAATGAGTTTTCTGTAGAATCCACACAATCCTATAAATCTTTTTAGTTGTTTTCTGGTTGCTGGGATAGGAAATTGAGTATTTTTGTAATGTTGAAAGAAATAGGATGTATTTTCTGATTTTGGATGCTGAAACCGAGATATTCAATAGATGACTGATGGAATTTACATTTCTTTGGAGACAATGTCAGATTGTACTTTTGTAGAGTAGCTAAAAGTGTTTGTAATTTTTCTGTTGTTTCCTGGAAAGAGTCACTTCCTATAATAATGTCATCCTGGTAAGCATATATGCCTAAACAATTGCACTCTTGTATAATTGTGTCAATAAGCATTTGGAATGTTGATGCGGCTGATCTCAGCCCAAACATTAATCTTTTAAATGAATAAGTTCCCCATTGTGTAGTAAATGAGAGACGTCGTCTGTATTCTTTAGGTAATGAAATTTGATGATACGCTGAGGGAAAGTCTAATGTTGTAAAATATTTAAATTTTGAGATGTTATTTATTATCGTATCAATTCTTGGAAGAGGATAAGTGGAGCATCGAATCATAGAGTTGATTAACCTTAAATCTAGGGCCAATCTAAAGGAAGGTTTATCCTCCTTAGACACAGCTTTCTTTTTAACCATAAGCATTGGGCATGCCCATTCAGAGATATTTCTCTCAATGATCCCTGCATCCAGTAATTTGTCAAGTTGATCTTTTGCCTCTTCTTGAATAGCTTGTGGAATAGGAAAAGGGTAAGTTTTTAAGGGAATATCTGAAATGAATTTTATATGTGGAGTGATATGATCGGTGTGTCCAATCGACTTTAGTGAACATGAAAATACAGAGTTAAATTTCTGAAGAATATCTTGCATTATTACCCTTTCTGTAGGTTTTAAATGCTGAATAGAAAAATTATTTACATTAAATTCTTTCTGTCTTAAGGATAAAACTTCTGGTGTAGCCTTAATTAGATTACACATGTGATCAGGTGTATTTGTTGCAAGATCCAAGGAATTTTCTTCTATTTTATCTATCTCTGAAATGTATCCGCAAACGGTATTTTTATTTATATGCAGTTTCTTGCTCGAATTATTATACATAGGAATAAAAAATTGAATTAATTCTTGTTTAGTAGAATTTTCCTTGATATGTTGTACCTCCATAAGAGAAGGATAGGACACAAGTGGACAATGCTTGTTAGACGATGTAAACATTACTAACTGATTTTCTGGAATAAGCGTGGACCGCACAGGCACATATATAGTATCCTGTGGATCAATCATAATCTTCTGGGTAAGCCAACATTTTTGATAAGAGGGTAAGTTCTCTTTATGAACATCAATTTTAGATTTTTTATATCCAGTTTGGGGAAAATCCATATGAGTAGCTATCTTATGTGATGCCCGATTCATATCAGATTCAGATGATAGAAGACTGCAAGAGGGTACAGTGTCTAGAATATCTAAAGCATTTTCATTAATTTGTATTTTGTTATTGTGTAAATTGATAACTACGTGATGGGACCTTAAAAAATCAAAGCCAAGTATACCAATAAATTTAGATTCAGTTGGTATTTCAATAAGAAAAAAGGTGTGTTTGTAAAAAGTTTTCCCTATTTTAAAGGAAATGCAAACACATCCGTCACATTGGACTATAGAGTTTACTGTAGATATCTTGACTCTTCAAACAATTCTTTTGTAATATAATTTGTTTTGATTTTGTAAGAAGTAATGTTTTGAGAGTAATGACACAGAAGCTCCTGAGTCAAGAAGAAAATTCTCTAATGTTTTGTTTAACAGTAATTGTATGATGGGGAGATTGGGCAGATCATTGTCTGTGTGTAACAAGAATTCCAGTGAATTAACTAATATGCAGTCTCCATTTTCCTCCACACTCGGGGACGTTACCAGTACAGGAGATGTTGTCTGTATCGCAACAGATTTGACTTTGCGTTCTAATGACAAAGGGAACTTTGCCTGTGTGTCTGGAGATCTCAGAATGATTTCATTGTTATTTACAAAAAAATTATTAGGTAGATTAGAATATGTTGAGTTAGTCTGTGAAAAGTTGTTATGGTAATTGACTTTATTCAAACCTGACCTATATGAGGAACTCTTTGTATTTTGGAGTTTAGTGTCACTTCTACCATTCTCCACTTCTAGTCATTGTGAATGACTACTTTTGGTTTGAGGGGAGTTGGATTTAAATGTTTTAGGGGCCCTGGCTCTCCGTGACATGTCTCTATAAGGTCTAGAGAAAGTTTGCCCATTACGATATCTGTGAGAAAACTTATTATTTTGTAATTTTCTGAGTGCAAAGCACCTCTGAGCAGAATGTCCAGGTCTTTCACACCATTGGCATTGAATCGTGTGCGAACCTTTATTTTGTGGAAATTTATTGTATGGCCGCTTGCTATAAGATGAATTGTTAATCTTAGTCAAATTGTTTTCTGAGTTTGTACCTATCACTTCACTATCTATTTTATGATTGAAGTTCTGAATAGTAGCAAAAGATGTTCCTGGTAAGACAGGATTTACTTGCAAGTTATAAATTTCCTGGAATTTTTCGAGACATTCCACCATCTGATAAAAGGTTGTGGCTTTTTGTGATAGTAGATGAATTCTAAAGTGGGGCGGAATGAGATCATTGAATTTTGCGATTAGTAATTGTTCAAGGGCTTTTTCTTCCATATCAGGAAAACGTTTTCTCACTAAATTTTCAAGCTTATTAGCAAAAATATTAATATTGACATCGGACTCAAACTTAAATTTGTTAAATTGTTGTGCTATTGCAGTTGCCGACTCTACCTTAAAATATTTCTTAAATATATTAAATAACTCTTTTGTATTTTTGGCTTTTTGGCAAGCTGGGGAGGAGACATAAAACTTAAGAGCAGTATCTGCCAATTTTGATTTCACAAAAGCCAAAGCATGGGATTCTTCCCATTTGCTGTTCTCAATTTTAAATTTCACTTGTTCAATAAAAAAATCCAATAAATGAGGGTCTCCAGAAAATGGCGTTACTAAAGTTTTGAATGGTAAACCTCTTGTCAATCCTTTGTTAGAAGCCATTATTTTTTGTATATATATGAAACTAGTATATTGGTTTAAAAAAACAACACAGATGTATGAAGCTTGTTATTTAAATTTCTTGATTTTTACATGTGTTGATGGCTATTTGCATATAATAAATTCACGTAGTTGAGGAGAGAGAGAGATACCTACAAATTTTTTTTTTAAGCCAACAATACAAAGTTCTGTTGACTATTATTTATTTAATCAGTTATTCAAAATATATTGAACCAAAAAAAATTTTCATTTGTACAAAGTTCCAGCATATCACAATTTTTGAAACAGGGAATTGTCTTATAGGTCACTTGGTATATATTCAATCACAAAAAAAATGTTATTGGTTATGTATGACTTTAAAAATAATTTCAGTAATTCTAGCAATAAAAATAAAATGACTTATTCAAAATAAACAATCTCTACAGTACCATTTATTCTTAAGAACAATAATCAAGTATTCCTTTCCGGCACCAAATGTGATGTATATAATTCATTTACCTTTTATGTTTCCATATTTTAAATTAATTTTATTAATATTTTTAATTTTCATAGCAACAGAAGTTACTTAGTGAGGATCAAAGAACCTCATGGCGTACATTGCGTTCTGGCCACTAACCCTTTTTATTCTTTGGGTCAAAAGGTCAAATATATATATCCAAATAATTTTATTTACATAAGAGAAAAGAGGAATCAATTTACTTATTGGCTAGAATGCTGTAAAAAGAAAAATGCATACAAAAATAATGTTTGTAATAAAACTAATCTGCTGCATCAAAATTAATTAATTTTATTTTCAAAACCACACTAGTAATTCCAAATTAAGTAGGATATAAAAATTAATGGTTTATAAAATTTGAATAAGTATTCATAAAAACTAATATATATATATTTATTATTAATAAGTAGGCACTCTCTCTCCAAATGATAAAATGGTCATTATTTTAAAACAGAAGCAAAACAAATCTTTCTCACCCCATGTTCTTCTCTTGAGAGCTGCTGAAACCCAACTAAATTTAAAACTGCCGGAATAACAGAAGGTGGAGTCAGAACCATCACCCTATTGGTTCTCAGCATGGTGTGATATGACATCACCACTAGGAAAGAAGAACCAATTTTTCTCCTGTGTGTGTGTTGCAGTAAAGCAAACACAACAGGGTGAGTTGAGCCAGCTGAGAGAAACAATGCATTTAAGTGCAGAAAACGATCTTATTTAACATTTAAAAAGAAGTGATGTTTTTAACATCACAATCAATAAGCTGTTATTAAACCTGAAACGGGAAAAAATGTGCCGCAGGCGCCACCGAGAGGGAGTTTCGTAAAGTCGGATTTTTCAGGGATCGCGAACCAGCTGGTCGCCAAAGGCGGCTAGTAAAAAATAAAATTATCAAGAATATTTTAAATGAAGAATGGGAAGGATACATAAAACAATCTCTGAAAGTGTAATAAAAGAAAGAAAAAATATCTACTGTGCTGAAAGAATTTACAGGTCTCATAGTAATAATTGCTTCATTATGGGTATCTTAATTGTGATGAACTTGTTTAAAAAACTATTATTTTTATTCCTTGCAACATTCTTTATTAATGAATAGCCTTGATGTAGGGAAAGATGTATAATCATTTTCTTATTATGTAATTCATTCATTTAAGTGTTAAATTTAGTTACTTAAATTCTTCTAATTTTTTTTTTAGGTTTTAAAGATCAAATATATGATGTATATAGATATTTGCCGCCTTGCACTCAAGTAGTATTAATATCAGCCACATTGCCTCATGAAATTTTGGAAATGACCAGTAAATTTATGACAGATCCCATCAGAATTTTAGTCAAACGGTAAATTATTTCTGTTTTTTTCTTTATTCTAAGTTTCATATGTCTATATCTATTTCATTGCTAAGATAAAACCACTTGCATATTAATTAATTTTAAAAAGGATTAAATTACATTTTACTTATAAAAATCTATACCTAAATATACTATCCTTTAAAAAAATATGCACTTACAGCTTTAGAACAAATATATTTCGGATACATTGTATCCATCATCAGTGCATCATTGTGGAAGGTGTCACAATTTAGGTATAGATTTTTATAAGTAAAAAAATAAATAAAACCATTTAATTTATCTTAAGGTTGTTCACTCCCTCTTAAGATTTCCTCGTCTCAAGTCACCAAATTCCATGTAAGTCTATGGTGAAATTTGTTTATACAATTATTCCTTACCTAATTAGTATTTTTAAATTCAGTTTTCACTTTCGAAAAATTCGCAACCTTTAAATGTGTACCTGTTTTCCAAAAATTGAATTTTTAAAATTTTCATATTTTATTTTACAGCTCAAAAATGAGAAAAATACATTTAGTAAAAATTTGCATTTTTAAATTCAAAATTCAAATTAAAAAAAATTTAAAAATAAATTTTTGGAAAACGACTACTAATTTAACTGTTGCATATTTTCAGAATATGAAAATGGAATTTGAAAATAACAATTAGGTAATATGTTATTCTGTAAACAAATTTTGCCATAGAATAACATGGTCTTTGGATGACCTTGACGCTCTGTGATGTACCTACTTAATATAATTAAGCTAAAATGATCCTTTGCGTATGTATAATAATGGCAAGCCATTTTTACCTGACAAACAGTTTTAATTAACCCCAAAAATGACTTGGACTCTCAAAACATATTTTCAACAACTTGGAAATTAATTATCTATCTAAAGGCCACGGGGGGTCCGTTCCTGCACTACTTCTAATTCCATGAACTTCTAAACAACAGATACCTTCTGAAGTGTGGAGCTTCTGCTAAAGCTAAAAAATAAGGATAATTCACATTGGAAATGGAAAAAGCAATCTGTTAAATATAGATGCTAATTTGGATATTGAGTATATTTATTATGTATGTATTAGCTTATATCTTATACTATTAAGTGAGCAATATTTGTATATATATATATATATATATATATGTGTATATTTCACTGTTCTCGAAAACGGTAGCTCGGACAGTCACGTGATTTAACACAAAGGTGTCCTCCGAAGGGTCATTCTGCACATCGAAGTCAGATTTTTTAATTTTTTATTAGTTTTCTTTTAATTAATAAAAAATATAAAAATAAAACTTCCCATTTCTATAATGACGCAGAATGGAGAATCTTAGGAGAGATTGGATTGGTTTATTTGTTTTTCATTGATTTCAGTGTATTTTACATTGAACTACAGCTACGCTATGAGGAATTACAGTAGATTTGAATGGTTTATTTGATTTTCATTGATTTGAGTGTATTTTACATTGAACTAGAGCTACGTTATGAGGAATTGCGAGAGATTTGATTGGTTTATTTGATTTTCATTGATTTGAGTGTATTTTACGTTGAACTAGAGCTATGTTTAGATTTTATTTAAAAATATTTGAATTTTTAATATTATCTGACTTTTACAGAGAACAAATTACGATTAGCGCCCGAGAGCATGTTTTTTGGTAAAATTTTCATGGGTCTCTGGCCAGCTAGCTGGTGAAGCCAGCTAGTTTATCTTAAATAGACTGGCATGCAAAATTAAATTTAGAAGCTGTTTTGTTGTTTTCTTCACATAATTTTTAATAAATGAACATATGAACCTAAAAGTTGAATGGAATGTTTATCAATTATTAGTTGAATTTTATATTACTGTAACACAAACAATGATTTTTAAACTGATACTATTTCAATTTTCCTCAAAAGTTAAGAAGAAATTAAAAACTGAAATAATTTTAGAAATTAAACTAAAGGAGAAATGGCATTATGGATGTGTAGGAGAGATAGGTGAATAGTACACTAGAGAGATAGGTGAAAATAGTCAAGTCAACGAGATACTTCGTAGTACCTGCATCTAGTCTCGACCAATGGTTACCTCCAACAAAATTGAGTAATAAAAATTGAAAAAGGTTTTAATTTAAAAATTTTGTCTTTGGATAGGTTCCCGCGTAAGCAGAAATTATTCAGAGTGAAGCACCAGGAGATGGGGAAAAAAATTAAATAAAATCTCCTTGAGAAAACCCAAGTGAAACAATGAGTCTGTTTCGGACGTTGACAAAACATTCTGGACAGCAAAAAGAAAATAAATGTTGAGCAGGGTGTCCCAAAAGACACAGAAAGCCACTTGAAGAGCCATACATTTAGGTGAAAATAGATTCACATGCTCCAAATGTTAAATTAGATTTTTCTTTCTGCATTCACTTTTCTTTTCTTTCATAATGGATTATTAATTGAATTTTGTATTAATGTAACAGAAACAATAGTTTTTAAACTGATATTATTTCAACTTTCCTGAAAAGTAAGTTTTTAAAAGAAATTAAAAAATTAAACAATTTTAGAAAGAAAACTAAAGGAGAAATGGTGTTATGAATGTGAATACACTGGAGAGATAGGTGAAAATAGAGGTGAACGAGGTGAATTATAATTATTTATAAACTAGGAATGTCACCAGAATGATAAAAATGTCTATAAATAATTTTTTAATAGTCATTTCAACCAAGTTTTGTGTTTGTTTGCATATATATATATATTTAAATTATTCACATAAAAAAAAAAGAAAGAAAGAAAAATAATTGAAAGAAGAATAATTGAATTTTAATTTAATGTTTGGAGGTATGTGTATCTTCATCTATCTGTAAAATGCATCCTGAACACAATTTTTCATTAAATTTTCTATTTTAAAATTGCTTAGATTTTCATTTCTTCTGACGCCTACTTTTGAGAAAGAATTAATATCAGTTTAAAGGTTATTAGTTATGTTAAACTTGCGTAAAATTTAAATAATGATTTAATAATAAAAGTACCATCCAAATTCCTCCCCCCCCCCATATGTTCGTTTGTTTAAAAATATATACGCAAAGAAGAAAACAAGTGTTGACTTGCACTTTTTAAAACTATTTCTATTTGTTGTTGTTGGAAAAAAAAAACCCCTCAAATTTAGTTAAAATTCAGGTTACCTGATCTATTAAAGGTCAAGGTCTCTAATCTGCAGTTATATAATTTAGTATTTTCATTAATTTATAGTGCTGTATTAAACATTTTAAATTTTATCACGATTATGCTTTCTTTTGATACTTCACAAATTAATGAATTATTTACCTATATTTCTTGCAGGTTTGAAATTGCCCAACCTGTAAAAACCTTGGCGGAGGTTTTTTTATAAAATCTACTGTAATAAGTTATTTTTTTAAAGTAGGTTTTATCTTTAAAAAAAAAAACATCCGGCCAAAAACCCCAAGTGGGTTTTTCAAAATCCGTATTTAAAATTGCATTTTTGTCTAATAATAAATATATAAATTTAATAGAAACGTAGTAAACATATTATAGCATATTTCAAACAATTTAAAAAAATAATAGAGATATTCAAATTGCTCTGTATAGCGAAAAACACTTTTGAAAAATTATATAAACAAAAATTATAGTAAGAAAAATTAAAAGATGTTTGTCAATATAAAGAAAGCTGTGAAGGTCAATATAAATAATTAACATTTAGTTTTTTAAATTGTGTTATTATTTATGTATTTTCTGTTACAAATAAATAAAGTATAAAATAAAATAAAATTCCTCCTCAGAATTATTTTATAACAACATAAAATTTGTTTACTTGTTTATAATTAAAAAAGAAAAAATATATTTTTTTGTTTTGCTTCTGAAAGTTAATATTAAAAATTATGCAATATTTGGAAATTATGGCATTAAAAAAAAAAAAAAAAGATAAGAAAGAAACAAGCTAAATATTTGAGGTTATATCTTTGTTTGTATTATATTTAAAAGAAATTTCCAAGACGTTGGCTTTTTATTATTATTATTATTATTATCATTATCAGATTGATTCAAGCAAAAATTGGCTGCCCTTTCACAAAATTTTGTTAACATTTCATAAAACATTTTCCATGTTTTTCAGTATTGTTTTACAGGATTGCCTTCACTTGGTTCAGTGAAACACTATTAACTTAATATTTAAAATTATATAGAGTGACTGTTAAAATGTTACATTTTATACAATATTTTTATTTATTTTTTTACACAAGAATAAGTAAATTTTTCACAGACTCTAAAATTTTAAATATGGATCGACCCCATATTGTTATTAAAGACACACTACTTTTTTATAAATAATTGGACACTTTCAATTTTAGACAATTTGTCAGATTTCGCAGATTGAATCAAAATGAAAATTTGAATAAAACTTCTTATAGTTTAGCTTTTTTTTTTTTTTTTTTTTTTGAGAGGAACTGAATAGGAGTTCATTCTATTGTGTACAATTTTTAAATTTACTTAATATTTATTTGGAGTTTTTATATAGGTAGCTCAATACTTTTGGCTATTAAATTGTGCAAATGAAATTTTTTAAGTTAGTGCATTTAAAAATTATTTAGTAAAAATACTCATATTTCATTAGATATTTGATATTTTTGCATTCTGATTGCATTATGCTGTGTCTAATGTAGTATGTCAAGTTTCCAGAAAATGTTTTTGTGCTGGATTTAATACCCTGTGTGTTATATATAAAAAAGTGGCTATTGTTTGGCCGGGGGTGGGGGGGTTGGCATCTCCATGAATATATGTGAAAACCTCATAATCACATGTACAGAAAAATGCATTTCAAGCATTACTTTTCACAGAGAGATCCAAAAAAATTTTTTTTCTTTTTTTTTTTATTGCCCCAAACTTTTCTTCCCCCTTTTGTTTTCTGGTTAAAACTTTCAATTAAATATATAAGGTGTACCATGATCTTTGCATTCCTGAATTTTTAAACTAATTTGTCCTGTACTTTTTGAGATATTTTACAAAATGTTTGAAATCAAAAGTGTTCGGTCATTCGTGTGACTTATTCTGCTACTAATAAAAACTGATGAAAATATATTATTGTAAAATGCAAGTTGATGAATAATTATAATTATTTAAATATAAAAATATATAATAATCTATCTTTTCTTCTTTGAAATTTAGTGATGAATTGACTCTGGAAGGAATCAAACAGTTCTTTGTAGCCGTTGAAAGAGAAGAATGGAAACTTGACACACTCTGTGATTTGTATGACACTCTCACAATTACACAAGCTGTAATATTTTGTAACACAAAAAGAAAGGTAGGAATTATTTTGATTTTGTTCTGTTTGATACAGGGTTCACTTTAGAGCTTTTGACAAGGGCGTACTTTAGAATGAGAAAAAGAGGGGGGGGGAGCTAAAAAACCCATAGAAATAGCATGGGGAAAAAAACAAAAAAACTCACAATGTCAAATGTTAAAAAAAAAAAAAAAAAACGACTCACTCCGGAAGTAATAAAAGGACAAAATTTACTAGAAAAAGACATCGAAGAGCGGGAACGGGCGGGCTGAGGCGTTAAATGTAGGGCGTTAATACGTCTCGCCTAGTATGTCTTACTTGACCTTTGAAAGTCAGTGAGCACCCTAGTTGCTCTTTAAAGAACAAAAATGCAAAAGAAAAAAAAAAATGTGTTCTTCATCCTACTTGCTCTTAAAATTTTTTCTAACTTGCCAATAAATAGCAATCTAATTGTTTTCCGTTTACATACTTCTTTTTAATTTTTATATACAAAATTTATGGCATAGTTAGTCCTATTTTAAATAAATAAATTCTCATTCTAAGATTTTGTATCTTTTCAGAAGCTTACACCCTTATTTATTTTTAATAAAATAGTTATTGTAAATGTGTGTGGCCTGATATTGACACTTAGCAGATGAATTAGTGGCACCCTTCTGTTTTTTTAAACAAAGTTTAATAGCAAAAGTTGTCCTCAGCCTTGATTTGTTGTTTGTGTAATTTTCAGTAATGCTATAGCTAGAAAAATGTTATTTAAAAAATATACTTAGAAAGGTAAGTCGTATATTAAATTCATTTTCTAAAATTTGAAACTTATATGTATGTATTTAGAAAAAGAAAAATGTATTATTCCTCTCTGTCTTGGTCATATAGTTAATTGTAGTTCTTCTAAACTAATTAAATACAGATTTTTTTTTTTCCCTTCCGTATTTCCTAATAGTAAAAATGTAAAAAATACCCTTTTTCACTCTTTTTTTTTTTTTTCTCTCTGTCTGATCTTTATAATTAATGTTTTATTTAAAAGTATAAATTTGCTTAGTCTTTTTCAAAGCATATCATTTTTTGAAATTTCTCTGACTGCAACCAAGCATTTCTTCTTTTCAGTGGATTTTTTTTTATATTTATTGTAAAATTTCAGAGTTCCATAAAAAATCTCTTTTTGGTGCTTATGTATAAGTGGAGTAAATAAATAACTGTTTAAAATAAATTTACAATGGACACCTTTTATAAGTTTTAAAAACAATTCATTAAAGAAACATTGGTGAAACATTGGTTAATAATAACTTATATTATCAAAACTCAGTTTCTAATGATACATCAGAATGTATTTTTCGGTGTTGTGATTTTTCAATTATTATTGCTAAATATCACCAAAAAAATACTTGTCTCAACAGGTTGACTGGCTGACTGAAAAAATGAGAGATGCAAATTTTACAGTTTCATCTATGCATGGTGATATGCCACAAAAAGAAAGAGATGCCATTATGAAAGAATTTCGTTCAGGGCAAACGTAAGTTTTGAATTTTTTTTTTTTTTTTTTTTTTTAATAAATATTGTTGTTGATTTATTTTTTTAGCCTTGGATTTATGCATGTGTGTATTAAATAAGATTTTAAAACATAAGGGTGCCTATGCCTAAAAATAAGTTTTCCCTGCTCTTCCTTTCCATGTAATCCTATGGAATTTTGTTGCTTCATATTATAAAGATATCTCATTCAGAAATGAATCTTTTTGAATTCCACTCTTTGAACATGCCACTTTTTATCTTGGTGAGCATTTTTGTTTTTAAGCAGTATGTATTATAAGCTAATTAGTGTATAAGGTGAAAGCTTGTTTTTCTACAAAAATTTACACAAAAAATCAAAAGCCATATATAAAGCTGACTCTTGGAATTTAGGTTTAGGAAATGTTCCAAAATGTCTTGGTATATACAGTATTGGATTTCTTATCTAGCATCTCAGAAACTAGAATGTTTCAAAAACTAGCTTTTTCAAAATCTCAATGCAAAGTGAAAAAAAAAAAAAAAAAAAAAAAAAAGAATTTTTTAAATATTTCTCTCGAAACTCTACCCCGTTACTTCTATTTTTTAGCTTCTTCTGATTTTCAGATTTAAAAAGAGTACTTCAAGCCAGTTTTTGCAGAAAGGTTGCATTAAAAACTGTCAAAAAGTAAATTAAGTGCTTTTCTTCTTTATTGCTCTTTTTATGTAAGTATTATTTATTGAATTCCAGCACTTTTTCTAATGTAACATTTTTTTTTTTTTTTTTTTTTTTTTTTGTTACGTTAGCCACGTTTAAATTTCATTTAAGTTAGATTTTTCATTTAAGTGATGACACAAAAAATCACCAAAATGAACAATTTCAAAAATGAAACAATTTGATTTCATAAAAAAAAAAAAAAATCATTTCATTAAAAATTATTATTATTATTATTTTTTTTTTTACAAGAACGCACAAATGCTGTTTGCAGAATTTTTTTTTAGCATTATCCATTACAAAAGAAAAAAGAAAATATTATATTTCCCCCATTACAGTTTGTCTTTATTTTTTTAGAACACTTTTACAGTTTTAAGTAACATCTTATACAAAACATAAAAACCAAACTCCTTTATGTGTTTTAAGTTGCTAATTCTGAAAAAGAAACATAGCACTAGTTCAAACTGAAATTCCATTGGTTGCTGATGAATGGCATCATACAAAATGCTATGATAGCATAAAAGGAGCAAGAGATGCTGTAATTGGCGAATCATAAATGAACTGTGAAAATGCGATCACAGTTGCAAAACATGGTATAATCGCGTATTTATATGCCAAAATCAGCAGTTGTTCATCTTGAGAAAATATGTTTTTTAGCAGTACATGCTACAGTCCATCTTTCTTCAAACTTTTTTTTTTTCTTTCTATGTAATGCAAGGTTAGAAAATGAGTTATCCCAATTTAACACAGAAAGTAATTTGCCAATTTTACGATGAAGAGCTTCACAAAAAGAACTATCAAACTTATTTAATTCAGAAATGTCCCAATAAAAATAAACAAACAAAAGATCTAATAGTCAAAAATAAATGTTGGTTATATAAAAAACACTGGACAGCCAGCAGTAAAAAAAAAAAAAAAAAATCTTCGTTTTTTAATGGAAACTGGATAGTGGTAACTTTATTTTGAAATTTAACCTTTTTAATTTTCATACTTTTTTACAGAAAATTTTTCATTTTATCTAAGTTTGATTATCAGATCCATACATAAGCTGACCCTCATACTTTAGCTTTAGAAAAAATTCCAGAAATTCTCGGTTTATGCATGAAAATATATGGTATTTTACTATCTAATTTTAAAACTATAAAAGAAATATTTAAATTTATTTATTAATTGTTCACTAAGATTGAAGGCAGCATATTCAAAGAGTGTAATTCCAAGAACTAAATTTGAAAAAAAATTCATTTTTGAATAAGATAGCTTCTAATACAAAGCAACTAAAATCCCATAGGATTACATGGGAAGGGAGAAAGAAGGAATCTGACTGATGTACAGCTTAAATATGTGCACAAAATTTGCCATAATTTCTATCACCCATCTAGTAGCTGAATAGTTAACACCTTGGCTTTCAAAAGCTGGGTTCATGTGAACATGGATGTTTATAATAGTAATTTGTAATTCACTTTAAATTGTAGGTCTCAGTCTTAATGTTTAAAAAATTACCATAGATGGCATCCAATACCCAACTCAACCCTTAGGAGTGGACAATACCTAATCTTCATGACAGGCACAGCTTATGTTATTCCATGTAGAAATTTGTTTTTCCATAATGATTCATTACCTAATGTGTTTTCTAAAATTCCAGTTTTACATTTTGAACATTTTATTTCTTAGTTGAAAAATGCAAAGCATGCACTTGATTGATTTTCATTTTAACTCATAAATAGAATGTTGAAAATAAAAATTAAATAATATTTGGAAAGTGAGTACTCATTTAACTAGTGTGAATTTTCTGAATGTGAAAGTAGAATTTTAAAAAATACAAAAAGGAGTCATTGTGGAAACAAATTTCACCATAGAATATGGGCTATAGCTGTCGGCAAGATTAGATATTGTCTGCTCTTAAGGCTACACATCAGTCAGATTTAACCTTTCTTTTCTCCACATTATCCTGTGAAATGTTTGTTGCTTTGTATTTTACGGATATCTCTTTCAAAAATGAATTTTTTCAAATTCTGTTTTGTGAATTCCACTCTTGTAACACGTGACTTTTAATCTCAGAGAGCTTTTAGTTTTAAATATTTCTTGTTTTAAGATTGAAAATTAGTGCCCAGTATTTAATTGGTGAAATAAAATATTTAAATTTGTTAAGAAAGAAAAAAAAAATTGCTCACAAAAATAGAAGATGACATGCTCAAAATGAGCAATTCAAAAAACAAAATTTGAAAAACTTGATTTTTGAATGAGATAGCCTTATAATACAAATCTGAAGCAAGAAAAATACCATAGGACTACATTGGGAGAAAGCTCGTGGACATGTTTTTTGTAATTAGAAATTTTGAGTTATTATATGATTATTAGTTGATATTAGTGTATTATATGATTTGCATATTAGTTGATGAATCAAGAAGTTTTTCGGATTGGAGAATAAAAAAAAAAAACTTTGTTTAAGAAACTTGAATTTTTAACTAATTTTAACAAAAATAAAATAATTGTTAATAAATAATGATTATGTGTGTATAACCCAAAAATCTCTGAATTCAATTACAAATTATAAATTTTATAAAAAAGTTATTTAATTAAAATCAAGGTCACTTTTTAATTTTTTGTTAAGTAAAACTAGCTTTGTGCTTGTTTTCTTTGAGAAAGGAAGGGATACGTGAAAAAACACATAAGGGAAAGAAGTAAAAAGCAAAAGAAATTATCTGAAATTCCAAAATAGGACTTTAGTCATTCATATCATATTTGCTACATTTTAAAGAAACAATTTTACAGGTGCCTGCTTTTGTTCTTTGATATATGAAGGGATATGTGGAAACATATTTTACCTCCTCCCCATTTGGGGGATGAATTTTGTAAAATATTTTCTTAATGGGTGTCTATATGTAAGGAATGTTCAAGGAAGGGATGTTCTCAACAGTTTCTGTGCTTGTGGGTGATGATGAACCAATCACTCACTCTGTACAAACAATATTTTAGACAAATAAATTATGGTTAAAGTATGTATAATGAAGTATGTATGTGAAATGCATGTTAAGAAAAAAAAATATTTTTTTTATTCATGTAGTGAGATTGTTTTATGAATCCCAAGTTAATTTTCTGATGTTGAACTTTTTCTTTAAAGGCGAGTTCTGATTACAACTGACGTTTGGGCAAGAGGTATTGATGTCCAACAAGTCTCGTTAGTAATCAATTATGATCTGCCAAACAATCGAGAGTTATATATTCACAGGTAATTCCTTCTTCTAGGTTCACTATTCGTAAACTAAGTTTAATTTGTTAATTGTATTTTCAGATATGTTATATTTATAAAAAACAAAAAGCAACTGTATTATGCTTGTTTTTTGTTCAGAATATGCCATACCTACTTGTCCTACTAAGCATTTGAAAATTATTAATCTTGTTGAAATTTTCTATACGGAAAACTAGATGTACTTTATTGCACAGTTTATTCTTTTGAAATATAACTTGAAATCTCCGAATGTCTAAAAGTGAGTAACTCAAATTTTCAATTTCAAAATGAAATTATTCATTATATTCAATTTATTTACTTATGTATTTCATTTATTTTGGAGACCTTTCACCACCTTGCTCTGGAGCCTGTAAAATTCTAAACTCTCAATTCTTGTCTCTTTCAATCTCAGCATTTTGTCCCGCCTGGCATCAATGAGGCATGGATCAGACTGGTTACAAATGATTCTATTTATTAATATCTCCTCTGCCACAGAGCATACTGTGTATTTACAATAATTCACTAGTTTTTATAGGTTATTGAAATTAGTTTTTATAGAACTGGTTTGATTAACTTTAGTTAACTGAGAGAAGAATTTAAAGTACAGAATTTCACAGGCAGGGCAGAATGGCTGATGATGCCCTGGGGCAAGACGGTGAAAGTCTCCAAACAAACGAAGTGTATAGGTAAATAAATTTAATATACACCATTACCAATAAGTTCTCATACAACTTTTGAAGCACGTTAAAAAATTGTACATATGTGTTACTGTAGTCCCAATTATTTTGCAGGCAATTTAGTGTAAGGTATAAAGCTATTGCAAGTGTAAATGTTGTACTAATTATAATTTTTCTAAGCCTAGGTAGAATGAAGAAATTGAGAGAAAATTGTGATAAATAAATTCATCAAAGGAGAGCAGCCGGGTGAAATTTTCAGAGACTTGAAAGCCCAGGGGCTGAAGAGAGATTTCATTTATAGAACTGTCAGAAGGTATAATGAGACGTCCTCTGTCGATGACAGAAAAAGATCTGGCAGACAGAGGTCCGTCCGGACAAAAGAGGCTGTAAAAAGGGTCAGGGAAATGATACGACGAAACGGACAAAGATCTGCTAGAAAACTAGCACGAGAGCTCAAAATATCGAAGGAATCAATGTTAAACATACTAAAAATAGACCTTGGATGTAAGGCTTATAGAAAACGTAAACTTCATGGAGTTTCGGAATCTGATTAGATGAAAAGGAAGCAAAGGGTGAAAGCAATTCTTGCTTGGCACGCTGGGGATGAATTTGTCTTTTCAGACGAGAAACTATTCCTTTTACAGCAAAGTCTCACCCCCCCAAAATGACAGAGTATGGTCATCTTCTATTAATAACATCCCTGAGAACCAGAATTATGTTCCGCGTTATCAAAATGATTCGTCTCTGATGGTTTGGGCCGCTATTTCCAAAAGAGGAAAACTCCCGTTAGTCTTCATTGATAAGGCAGTAAAAATCAATGCCCAATATTATAAAACTGAGGTTTTGGAAAACGTTTTACTCCCAAATATCCAGAGAATGTATAGGGCGGAATATTTTTGCTTCCAACAAGATGGTGCCACTTCTCATACCGCATGTGTGGTTCAGGAGTGGTGGTGCAGTCAAAATTTAGCTGACTTTTTACCAAAGAACGAATGGCTTCCCAACTCCCCTAATCTGAACCCGCTTGATTATTTTGTGTGGTCATATATGCTCTCTCAACTGAATGACTATAAAAACACCGATTTGAGCAAATTCAATAATGTAATTCAAAAGATATGGCAGGAAATGTCAATGGAAGCCGTGCGTGCCACATGTGATGGATTTGAAAAGAGACTTAAGCTTGGTAAGAAACTAAAAGGCAAAATTATTCCAAAGCATTTATTGTAAAGATACTCAATGATTGCTACTTTAGTTTAATGCAAAAAGTTTTTGTATGATTTATTTTGTGCTACTGTAATAAAAATTTTAAAGTGTATGAGAACTTATTGGTCACGGTGTAAGTGAATAATGTCATAACTTCCAGCAGGAACCAAAATTCAATATACAGTTGCTTCATTGTGATAGTTTCAACAATGTAAAAGAAATTATTCTGTTTCTTCATTCATTTAAATACTGCAACTTAAAAAAATTAAAAATTTAAAAATAAAAATATATCGATGAGATGCACTCCTGCATGGCCGGAGCTCCATCGTGTTCTTCGACCACACACACACACTCCTTTCTTTATTTATATAGATCAAACAACAGTTTTTTAGATCCTTTTGCTGCTATATCTTGGTGTAATGTGAATCACAGAAATCTTTGTTCTGTGAAGAATAATCCAATTAAATTATTTGTTCGTAAAATAAAATCAGTTTTTTTAAAAAAAGAAAATGTACTGCATGAAAATAAAACATAGCATTTGTTTTTAGTGTGTTGTAGCAAAAAAATTCCTTCTCCCCTCCCCCAAATTAAATAAGTACTAATCAACTTTTTAAATATATATATCTTATTTTTCTATAATTAATCTTATTTAAGTGTTGCTGAACATATCTGCATTTTATGTATTTAAATGTGATTTAATATGTTGATCTCTTTATTAAAATATTAGGATTGGCCGTTCAGGAAGATTTGGACGTAAGGGTGTTGCTATAAATTTTGTGAAAAATGATGACATTAGAATTTTAAGAGATATTGAACAATATTACTCTACACAAATTGATGAAATGCCTATGAATGGTAAGGTTTCATTTCTTCCACAAATGACTTTTTTTTTTTTCTAAATGACTTGAAATGATAATAACAGTGTTGTTATTATTAACTTTTTTATATAAAAAAAAATATTTAATCTTAGTTTTTTTCCCCCTCATTTTTACTTCCTTGTACAAAGAAAAGGAAGTATTATCAAACAATTCACATAAGATGCTGTATCTTGTATAATTAAAAAAGGGGTTGACCATAGAATTGAATTTTGAAAATTTATATTATAGACTGTTCTAATATATAGATTGTAATTTTCAATTTTAGTTGTAATCTATATGACCTTCCACTTTAAAGGTATTTTTGACTATACAAGTTTTTCTTGACCTCTGTATATGAACTTATGTGTGAGTGTCTTGCATAGCTAAAAAAAAGTTTGACTTTGAACATTGAAAATTTTGTATTTAACATTGTTATAATATACATCCTTTTTTGGTCATTATATCACCTTCCATTTTACAGATATCCAAGCAAACACAAACTTACATGACCTCCTGTTTCATAGATTGCTACAGAACATAGTAATAAATCCTGCATAATTTTATTAAAAAGAATCAAAGTCCTTTCCTTTACGACGAATGTTGTTACAATCAAAGCACATGTAAAGGCATGGGGTTAACAGTCTATTGACATTGACAGAAGCTGACCTTGGCAATATTCTTGGTAACATAGTGACCAAATTTGACAAAAATAGTAATTTAAAGTGGCCAAAATCTAGTACCCCTATCTCATTTTGTGCCAAAGAATGCAAATGATAACCCTCTAGATATTAAACAAATGGTATTAAAATTGTAGGATTTTGATGATTTCACAAGTGAAAATCAATATGAAGATAAATAAGCATAAATTTCTTTTTCTTAGTTCTTTACAAAACTTCTTAAAATATACCTCTTGAGATTAGTAATCTTTTGAGGGTCCAAACTTTCAAATGTTTAAAAGAAGAAAAAATATTTATTATCTCTGAGCATCTATTTATTCCAACTTCTTTGTCATCATAGTTATTACTAAACAGCTGATTGCCTAAAGCAAATTAGGGTTACATAATTTAATGGTTTAAGCATACAAATAAAATTTATTTTATATATATATATAATATGCTTATTAGGTCACTGTTTTTATATAAACAAATGCAACCAATTCTTTGTTAGGATGCTCAATTTTTACCAAAATGCTTTTTAGTATACTGGTTTGTCTTTAATCAAAATACAAGTCTCCTAAATAGTTTCTAGTTTTTGAAAATTTAATATCATGATTCAGCTGTAGGCATCTTATGCTTTCAGATAATTCTTTTTTTTTTTTTTTTTTTTCTCTTCTCTTCTTCACCAAAGAAACTTTTAGCATGCAGAAATTTGCCACTTGCTGCTCATAATAAAACATTGTTTGTGTCTGCCAGTAAACAAAGTATAATGATTCTGATCATTTTAAATAAAAGCTAACTTTATTGTTATTTATTTTTTTTTTTCATTTACTTTAAATATCACACATAAGTTATGCTTTTTTAAAAGATCTCTCAAAACCGTTAATTTTTTAATTCATTTAGTTGATATTGGAGATTTCAAAATTTCTTGAATGTAAAAATTCATAATGGCAATCAGGCTTTATTTTAAAATAACAAGTCTAATATTCTATAATCTAACACTAAAGAAAATAGTGACACTTCCTTGATTGGAAGTATAGTAGTATAACCCAGCTAGGCAATAATGAAGCTAGCTCATGGCTCAATGCCAAGACTCTCTGTTCCACTATTGCCTGGTTTGGTTCCAACTTGTGTCCAAAGCAGGATAGAATAGGTTTTTATTTTTTTAATTAAAAATTTTTTATTCATTCACTCTCAAGAATCAACTATATAAATGACAATGAACTTTCAGTTTTAAATTTATACCTGAGTTTAAAATAGTTGATGGATAATTTATAATTTTTATTTTCATAGGTAAAAATTCTACTAAATGAATTTTCTTTTTTTTTTTTTCTGTTAAAATTTTATGCGAACGAAGTCCCATGTGATTGCTAGTATTTAATAAAAATCTAGACCCTTTTTAATTTTCATTCAAAGATTATGAAAAAGGGGAAAAAAAAAAAGTCTAATTTTGGATGCTGAGTGTTAAGTAAAGAATGAAAAAGAGTCCACAGTGTTGTTGGCAAGATGAAATTGTGAACACGCCTTGCAGCATTTCTAAAATTATATGCTCAATTTATTATATTGCCACTACTATACTAAGATGATATTTTTCTCATAATATTTAGACATGTTTTAGCATTAAAACGTTAAAAAAAATTTCTTAATGACGATAGTGGTGTCAATATAATAAAACAGGAATAAAATTTTAGGAACGTTGCATTGTCTAAATTTGGAAGAGCATCATGGAGAATTGTAAAAAACAAGGCAGATTGGAATCACTTAGGAGAAGACTTCATTCTGCAGTGGATTGATAAAGGCTGAAATTGATGATTATGATATATATATGGGCGAAAGAAAAAAACTATTTTTATTTATTTTATTTTTTAATCTTTAATATAAAATCCTTATAAGTTGCTTGAACTTTTTTTTTTTTTTTTTGAGTTATGATTATTATATCAAATTCCACAAATATTCATGATTTGTAAAACTTGTATGTGTAGTATGCTTTAACATTTTTTTTTCTTTTTTAGTGGCTGATCTCATATAAGAAGCATGAGTATGTTATTTAAATGGACTGTACACTTACAACGTAATGCCATCATACAATCAAGAAATGTGTTTCATCATTCATAATCACCATAATACATATTTCATTGTTATATTTTTTCGCTCTCACTAAAAATTTTATGTTAGATACTACATAATAATTTTGTATGAATATGCTTTGTCTGTATCTTGAAACTTACTGTACATAAATTTGACTTTAGTGCTTTCTTTTTTTTTTTTTTTTATACCAAGTACTTATATAGATGTTGATTTCTGAAATTCTATAATACTCTATTAAAATTATGCATTCATAGGAACAAAGTAATGCAAATGCATAATCTCCTAAAAACTGAAAAAAAAAAAAAAAAAAAAAAATTATTTTTATATGCAGCAATTTTTTTAAATATTTTTTCTTCCCTTGTTTTAATGGATTTTTTTTTAACTTATGATATTTCTCTGTATGATCAGAGTAGCCTCTAGTCAGAGAATGTAAGTAAATCTGAAAAAGTCATGGAATAGTCACGGAATTTCATGTAAAGTCAGGGAAATTTGGCAAATTTTGTGAAAATAGGCTATATTTTTGAAAGCTCGTTACTGTAAATTGTGAAATTGTTTGTTAATTTTGTGAAATTTTGTATGAAATAAACAGCGTAAATCAGGAAAAATTGTGAAAAAAGTCAGGGAATTTAAAAAAGTTTTAATGTTAGCCACCCTGATTGATAGATACCATCACTAGTATTGAAAGGAGACTAAAACCAGAAATAGTCCTCAATGTCTAGAATGCCAAAGAGAAAAACTGAATAGCAGACAACTGTTAAGGTAGCATTTAGTGTACGGTCTTCAGAAGACGGTTCACTAAAATGCTACCTTAACAGCTATCTGCTATTCAGTATTTCTCTTTGGCATTCAAGATGTTGAGGATTTTTCCTGCTTTTAGATAACAGCACTACTCTAAAATGGAACTGATATTGTTTTAGAGGAAGCTAAATGCATAAGTCACTTGAAATGTCTTAGTAGGCGCAAGTTTGCTGGTTTCATGATGTACTCGTGTCTAGTTTCTACACTTAATGAGAAGCTGGGCTATTATTTTGACTTGAAACAACTTTTTGCAAAATTTTGTAGTTTAAAATGTTTGCTTAAAAAGTTGTTTATTTATTAAATTAAATATTATTTGACATTAATCAAGTTAACCACCTGACTGCTGCTGATGGTCATACCTTGTCACTAAGCTGTTCTTTTTATTACAATATACTTATAATTCAAATTTATATTATTATAAATTTTTAGATTGTTTTTCAAGTTTGAAGGTCTCAAATAACAACTATAAGGATTAAAATTATATGCATAGTTGCATTTTTAATCTCAAATTAATATAAACATGATTTTAGTATATTTAAAGAACTGTGCAGTGAAAACATTACAGTTTTGTCCATTTCAAAGGCGGTCAGTGGGTTAACATATAGATGTTTCAAACTAAAAATTTAATTTTTTTTAAACATAATTATGATCAGCTGTGTGCCTATAACAGCCATTTTTTAAATTAGTTTAGTAATTTTCAAAAGAAATTAAGTAGTGAACATTAAAGGGTTAAAATATTATTCTATTTTTTTTACACAATTTTTCCCAAACAACAGAAATGCTTTTAATTGAAGAACTCAGCTTTGCATGAAAATCTGAGCTAGAATGCAAGAATTGGTTACTTCCTATTAAATAACATAAGAAGGCAACAGTCTTTATAAAACAAAATCAAAATTTTCTGTGCCTATCTGCAACAAAACAATATTTATCTACAATCTAGAAATGCTGGACTAGTTTGATGTCATGAGAAGTATTAGCAATTAATAAAATATATAAAATCTACATCTACAAGAAAAGTATATTAAAAATATACAAGAACAGTTATCTAGAAACATAATGCAAATTTCATTTAAGTATTTTGAAGTATGGCATTTCTGTTTGAGCTCTTAACTTAATTTGCAGAGCTTTAAACAATCTGTAAATCTCGTTGTTTCTATTACTGGCCAAAGTAATTACAGTGAATAAAAAATAGATATCACAGGTAATCACAATTCTTTACAGATCCTTGCTTGTTTCTACAAACAAAACAACTCAAATCAGCTTCTCTGGTTATACTACTCTCTGCTAGGTGGTAATGAGCAGCAAAAAATGCATTGGAGGACTCATGTTGCAAAGTGATAAATAAATTTAGTAAATAAACACTATAAATTACAAAATTTATTTTGCAGTTTATGGTGTTTACATACATAGTTTTACTATTATTATTAATAATAAAACTTTTGCTAGTTATAATGATTTTTTCTTTATATACATCAAGGGAATGAATGATACTAAATCCAGGGAAAGAATAATTATATATATATATATATATATATATATATATTAATAGAAAAACAAGCTGTAGTATTTCTCCCATTATTATTTTTTAAGGTTTATCTAATAGTTTTTAATAATTTTAACTCCATGTGTCACAGATAAATTAATTTTTATTTTACTTTTAGAAACTAGATTTGTATTACGATAGAGATGAGGACACATAGTGGGATACCATTTCTCAGACAAAAACAAATTCTAAGTATCCTCTATTCATAAAAAGTATTTTTTTTTAACATAAGGATATGTGATTGAAAACTTTTTGCATTTGTTTCACTGTCATACAAATTTATGTGTGTAATTATTTTAGGAGGATAAAAAAGTTGTCATTTAGCGAAAATGACCCATCTAGCATTTCAGTGAAAAATTATCTGTGTGTTTCTCTTATCATTGTAAAGTATTTTTTAGGAAATATAATTGAAATTTATTTATTTTTTTCGATTTATTTTCTTCATTTGAAAATTACAAAGTGTTCAAAATGTATTTTATCCTATGCAGCACTTTTAAGTACATTGCAGATACATCTTACTGTGTCATTCATGTAACATCCCTTTATGCTGTGAAAAGTACATACTAATGCAATATCCCATGGATATACCAGTACAGTGTCTGTGCAATGTCACATTTTATACTGCTAATGGAGGGCATTTCTACATGTTGTGACGTCTCCGATAAGTAGCGTGACATTGAGGCTATCACAACTTTAAAAGATTACAATTATTTATTTTTAAAATAAACTAAATAGTCGTCTAGATTAAATATGGGTTCAACATTAAAGATAGGTGATGGAGTCCATACAATAGTAGAGTTCAGAACAAGTACTTTTGCACAAATAAATTTCGCCTGCCTTACAAGGCAAAGTCTCTGATATTGAAGAAAGCTCAGAGCCTCAGCTCGTACACCCTTAATTAATTTCACTGTCTTCTCTCTCTTCCCAAGAAGACTCGGTTTTTGGAGGGGGGTGAATTTGTCCTTTAGATCTCCAATAGTATCTAGAAGGGGGTGACCCGTTCATCTCTCATTTGCCAACTTGTGGCGCCAGGGCGGAGAAATCTGTCGTCTGCAATCCTTTTTCCAACATTTCTGCGGGAGGTGCAACACCCGTCAGGGGCGTAAACAGGGCGGCTATCCTTTGTTCAATAGTGTCAAAATCGTAGACATTCTGTCTACTCTGTTTGTGTGGTTCGAAACATCACAATGTGTAGAACATCCCTGAAATGTTATTTAGAGTAGTGGGACATGCCTGTGATGTCATCAATCTCTGCTGCAATGTGTTTTTGTTGTAGGGATGTAAATGTGCTGTAGGGAATGTGTAAGAAAAAAATCTTTATGAATCCTGAAAACTTGAAAAAGAATATCTAATATTACATACATAATAGTAATACACATAGTTTATAAAAATAGTCGCTTCCAGTTGGAATAAGAGATTTTTTTAAAGAATAAAATGTGATTAGTGGATAGGTATTGAAACTTGATGATTCTTAGATACTTAAATGTACAAATTAAGAATTCTCATCGTATGCCAGTTTTAAAATATTGTTTTAACTTATTACATATTTCTATTGTAGAACAGGAGAGGAAAATTTATTATAAATCCACCGAATATGTAAACAAAGAAAAATACAACAAAAGAATAATTTTATGAAATTTCACTTTGTATACATGAAATAATCATTTCACAAAACATTTACAGCATTAATATAAGTAATCTTTTTTGGTTTCAAATCCTCACTTCGAGTACTGTTTGTATAAGGCAGTCTGTACATACGACTAGAAAATATAAGGCTTATACGTGTTAGTTTCTCATTCTCATTATATTCCTTACTAGCAGGCTACGCGCACTTCGCTGGTCACTCAATTTAAATGAATTTTCAAAAGAATTGAATCACTATTTATTTTTTATATCACAGTTTGGGCTTTGTGACATAATTAAAAATTCCTTTTAAGGTCAAAAAGTAAAAAAAAAAAACATATTACAAATTAAATTAAATTAAATATTTCTTCCGTTTTGCACTCGTTTTGCAAGAATGCTCTATGGCCTTATGTGGATGATTCTCAAGAATGAATCAACAATTGTTTACAAATTTAATGGATTATGTATGGGAAATAAGTACGCTGTAATTTTAAAAATTGCAGCCCTTAGAACTTCAAAACTGATAATTTTTAAAAAGTTATTCATTATTCTTTTATATTAGACTCTTATTTTAAGATAAAAGCAATTGAATGATATTGCATTGTGAAACTTTGCAATGTAATATCTTTAAACCTAATAACTTGATGTACATAGTGTCCTCACAAAAAATGAACAGTTTTTAGAGCTCTTTTAAAAGTATAACATCTATGCAGTATCTTTTTAAAAAATTCATCAGTTTTTACTATAAAAAAAAAAATGGCCGACTTTCATCACCAAAATAGTTAAATCTAGACCAATCAAAAATAGGAGTGGTCCGCCCGGATGTGTTCTGCCAACAAACTCTTTGCTTTATTTACACAGATTCGCTGAAAGAAGATTCTTTTAAATTAAGTAGATAAAACACTGGCAAAAATCATTATAAAACTCCCTTTTATTAACAAGTCTAATCTGATTTTACTATGTAAGTTTTTGAATAAATGCAACACTATATAATAGCCTATTTTCTCTGCATTTTACATTAATAATACTACTACCTAATCAGATAAATATAACAATCTAACATTATAATAACCGAATATTTCAAACAAAAAATAAAATAACCTACAAAGTGGGAAATGGGGAGGGGTCAAATGAATGCAAACAGAGTTTCATATGCTAAAAATTAATCAATCATGCATGTATGTATAAAGTAATCATATCATTAAACATTTGTAGAATTTAAGTTCAGTAATATTTTTTGCGTCAAAATCAGCATTTTGGATACTGATTATATAATGCACCCTGAACATGTGTAGTCTGAAATTGTATGGCTTATGCATGTTAGCTTCTCATTCCTGCCGTACTTTTTATTTATTGAAAGAAAATTTCAACAATTTAAGTGGACAAAATAACAACAAAATACTTGTAAAACAATCGCTCATTAACTGTTTCAGAAATAATATACAATCTGATTTTATTATGTCAATATTCAGCATTGAACAGGGAGCAGCCCCCGCTCATCACTCTTGGAGCGATTTTGAGCGCTTCTAGGGGGACTACTTGCAGTTTATTTAAAAACTCATTTAAACAAAAAAAAAAAAATTACATTATTCGCCAGGCTTTAGCCTAGAGTGGGCGATGAATGAGCTGGTGAATCTTTCTGTTTATCAATGGCACTTGCAAACTGAGCATATGGGCAAAAAGGAAAGAGAAAAACAGAGACTTTTAATCAGTAAGATTTGATAGATCCATTAAAAGAGTGAAGATTTTATTAAGTTTTATATTGAGATTCTTACGTGTTACTATATTATCTCACCAATTTTGAGGTCTAGGAGAAGGATTTCTAAGGTGAATAGAGGTGAGCCTGCATGTGAAATAATAGTGGGCTGGAGTTATATTCAGCATTATATGTACAGTACTAATAACCTGTTTCAACTATTTTTCATTTTTATAATATTACTTTCCATCTAATCACATAAATACAGTAGAGAGCCAGAAAATTGACAAATAAATTTCATTTTTATTTATTATTTTAGTTATGTACGTTCTTTTAATGCTCAGTGCTAGTCCTATGCACCTAATAATTAAACATTCAAGTGAAATTGTGTTATTCACTAGTATGTGTTTAGATTGAATTATATTCTGCTTTTATTATTAAAAGTCATAATCATTTTTTAAGGGCCCTGAAATCTACCAAATTCTAAAATTTGCACAACACTGAGCTGTGCGGATTTTTGACTCTCTACTGTATAATAAGCGATGATTTCAAACAAATAACAAAAACCTACAGAAAATAGATGGTTGGGGAATTTAAAAAAAAAAAAAATGCAAAGAGTACTTTTTGTGCTAAAAAGAAAAAAAAAAAAAAAAAAAAAAAAAAAATCGTGAAATGATGCAGAAATTTTGCAAAACTATAAACTGCACATTAGCGGCCCTCTTCACTTACCGTCGCCGGAAGCCCGAGCCAATGTTATTCTATGGGAAATTTTCTTTACAAATAACTAATTAACCAATACATATTTTTAAATTCTGTTTTCACATTCAGAAAATTCCCAAATGTTAAATTGATGGACCTTTTTTAAAAATGTATTTTTTTAATTTTTAATATTTTAATTTGAAATTGCAAAATGAAAAATTTCACATATTGAAAATTCGTATTTTGCAACTTCAAAATAAAATATAAAAAATTAAAAAAAAAAAAAAAAAATTTTTAAAGTCTGTCCATTTAACAGTTGGGAATTTTCAAAATGTGAAAACAGAATTTAAAAATATGTATTAGTTGATAAGTTATTTGTAAAGAAAATTTCCTATAGAATAACATAAGCTTCGGCTTCCGGTGACAGTGAGTGAAGCGGGCCCTTAAGTGAAAGAAATATAAAATATCAAAAGAATGTAAACACAATTTTTTAAGTTATAAATATGCAAAATAGGCACATACCACAGCATGGAAATTAAGTCCAAAGCTTATTTTTTATTTTAAGTATGACCAATAATGCTTTAAATAATTATAAAAATGTAATGCAATGCAAAGTTAAAGAAAAAAGTTAAAATATTAATATGCAAAAGATCTGTTTACTCTACTGTATGAAATTAAAATTAGTCTTATTGTAAGTATGACTGAGAACATTTTAAAAGAGCGATTTCCATTTGGTTAATGATAAATCAAGTACATATATTGAATAAGAAATACCTATCAATTGCTTATTTTATTTTTAGGAGGATATTGAGCCTGAAAAATTAAAAGCTTGTTCCCTATCGGAATAATATTGCCTCTCTAACTTAAATGTTATTATTGATTGGATCAATCTTATTTAGATTATCATTAATCACTAGGAACGTAAATATCTAACATCGCTGTCAGCCATAGCCCATCTTATTCTATGGAGAAATATATTTCCACAATGGCTCATGACTTAATGCTTTTTTTTATTATTATTATTATTATTTAATTCCACTTCTTCATTCAAAAAATTTCCAACCATTGAATTGTTACTCATTTTTTTTTTTTAACTCAAAAATAATGTATTGTATAAATTAAAAAAAAAAAAAAAAACGAGTACTCATTTAACAGTTGTGAATCTTTTGATTATGAAAATGGTATTAAAAGTAAAAACACATTAAACAATGACTAATTGTGGAAACAAATTTCTTCACCGAATAACATGGGCATGGGCTTTCAGCAAGATTAGGTATTGTATACTCTTAAAACAGAAAGATTATTTTCATTTTTTTACTTAAGCAGCTAAAGTTTATCAATATTCACGAAGTTCATCAATACTGTTATAATAAAAGTTCAAAATAAAGGAATGATTAATGTGTTGTGAAAATAACCTTCCCAATACATATTTAACATGAATTTAATACAGAAAGCATTTATAATTATCAAGCAATTTGTTTACACAGTTGACACCAAACTACTTGTTTATCCATAATATATTTTTCCTTCAAAAGTATGAATGAATTGTTTGAGCGTTTAAAATTTTTTATTTGTTGAATTATATGAAGATTTTCTCTTCAAATTTGCTCTATGTTTTCATTGAATGCTCAAGTGAGTGCTTTTTGGTCTTGAAAGTCTAATCTTGTGTTTTAATACATAAAATTGCTTAATTAGATAGTCTTTTTTTTTTTTTTTAATGTCACAATCTATGGGAAATTAATTCATCATGTCATAGTCCACAGGTAAAAGATTTGTTACCTTAACGTGAACAGCAAAAAGATTCTTAATCTGATAGTCAGTGGGAATATATATACTGTTGACTTGCATTATAATGACCTAACACAATATAATGACCTTTAGAAAAATGTCAAATGACTTTTGTTTAAG
The DNA here is from genome assembly GCA_963930645.1 of Salticus scenicus. NCBI lineage: Eukaryota > Metazoa > Arthropoda > Arachnida > Araneae > Salticidae > Salticus > Salticus scenicus. The sequence goes on along the minus strand of OZ005652.1, from coordinate 17,897,640 downwards.
ATAATTTTTTTTTCACATTTGATATAAACAACCAGGAAAAGGCCAAGACTCTCAATACAATGACCTTCAAAACTTTAGAAATATTTTTAATTCGGTAAAACAGTTTAAGCTCATTAAGCAAAAGTTGAAAAGCAATTTTTATTTCAAAAACGAAAGTATTGAAAAAATATGAGCTTACCTTTTCTGAAGACTCTGGTGTCCCATATTTGCTATCTTCTTAAGCCACTATCAGACGAAAGACCGTATAAACTGCATTAGCCTATAGTTCAGCATAAACCGGTTTTTCAGGAGGAAAACTGACGAAATACCTTCGTTTGATACTTTTGCCTATCGTATAGTCTTCTTTCACGCATTTTCGACTGTTTAAATCTTATATTGTAGTTGTTAGCCTGAACTCCTCCAATCAGAGCGCAGGAAGTAAAAGGCAAAGAATAAACATCATCTCCATTCCATTACTCGATCTATTCTTAGCGATGTATCGCCAAATATTGCATTCCCTCTTTACATTTTGTGGATTTTGTTCATGCTGAAAAACAACCCTGTATTCGGAGAAAGGGTGTCGTTCGGCAGGTTTGAGATGCAATAGCTTATACCTCAGAAGATACGGTCTTTCGTCTGATAGCGGCTTTAATATTTTATTTTTATATATTGATTATTTTTCTCTCTGTAAAAGACTTGAATTAGTAAATTAATTATTCTGATGCAAAAAATCTTGTCGACACCTTTTGTAATTTTAATTTGTACTTTTAATGAAAAATAAAATAAAAGAAGAGAGTTAGTCTCTCACGTTACATAGTTAAAACACAAACTGAATAAGTATATATCCTGATGGAAAAACAGGCAGATGTAAATCACATGATATAGTTCTATAAATAGATCTTCTCCCCTCAACTGGGAGGCAATAAAATTGGGGAGGGTGAAACAGATTCACTCTTGTTTTTATTATTATGTTTGTTTTCACAGAACATATTTTGGAATAAAACAGGTGAAACTTTTCAGGGGCTACCCTTGAATTCAGGGTTTTTGAAATTTTTGCTGTCTCTGAATTTCAAGTTAAATTATTTTGTTTTTTTAATTTTTTTTTTATCTTGAATGTTTATTTTACTTTATAATATATTAAGAAGTCTCCTAATATCATTTATTATAGGTAGCCATATCATATACCATTAATAAATTTCCTTATATGCATGTAAGCAGCAATTTTCAGGGGTTTTGTCCGTTAGGTAGTTTCACCCCTGATAAAAAGAACCTTTCAAGTTTGTAGTTTTCTGTCAAAAACAACCTGTACTTCAACTCATGGATTAAGGTGTGATCTTTAGTTTTAATTACTAAGAAAAACTTATTCAGTAATTTTTTTTTCTTCATTTGGAAAATGAAATTCATTTCAAATGAGAAATTTTTTTATAATTCAGTGAGTGTGAAAAAAATTCACCAGATGTCCCTTGTAAAGCTATTGACAATGAAAGCAGCGCTATAAATAGAATATTAAATGTAGAGAATGATGAAAACATTACATTGATGTTTCAAAACTTAGTAAACCTGCAATTAAAAAGAAACAGCTGAAGCGTGGGACAAATTTTGGGATGTTATTGAAAGTCAAGGAACTAAAATGAATGATGTGAAAATATCAATCATTTAAAAAATTTTTGTTTGCAGTGTTCAAAATTTTGTCAAAATTTAATTACTGATTGCTCCACAAATTGAATATATAAGTAGTGCATCAATTTAAATCTATAGAAACTTGATTTTTGTACACTGTTCACTTTTCTTACCTTTTTTTTTTTTTAAATTTAAAAATTCCTATGGCAATGTTTGTATTTTATAGAACACACACATTGCATAAATAATTCAAATAGTCATCTAGAATTATCACTGTTATCAAATTAAGAAAATTATACTGCTTCTCATTAGTTAACATTTTTAATTGATTTTAAAATCAAACTTTTATTTCACTTAGAAATTCTAACGTAATTCATATTTTACACACACTAAGTATTTATAACCATTATCAAATCAATTTTAATCAAAAAGGCATCATTTGAAAGATGATTTTATTTGGTTGATTTGATGTAACAACATATACAGGATAGTTTCAATGGGGTCATCGTAATGCAAGTCAACTGTATATATAAATTGTATGTTCCAGTGAATAATTTTAGAAAAATTAAACAGTAACATTCTGGTAATTCTAATGACCATGGATTATTTCAACTTGAAACAATTGTGTGCTTTGTAATTTTAAATATAGCTTACTAAACTTTTTTCATTTTATTCAATACCTGTAATTCCCCCCCCCCCCCCCCAATTTTAAAGGTGTGTGTGCAATGTTTGCCATAAAGTTCAAGCACTTGGTTTTTTTTTTTTTTTTTACGTAGTATCGCCAGTAACCCTAATCCTTGAAAATAGTTAGCATGAAAATGAACTTTCATCTTATTTGAAAACCTATTGCTTTACTCTTCTTATCCGAATCTTCTCAAATTCAACACTATCTATGCTATACACCATCTTTCAAGACACTGTTACATTAACCCAGACATTTACATTGCATATAATTCAGATTTTATTTGATTTTACTCCTTAAGTTTTGAAATAATAATCAGTATTTGTTAACCCAGGTTCAATTAATACTATAAAAAGCACCTTTAACTGCTATTTCAATTTGATTATCCACTTTCTCATTTAACTTATATGAAATTATCTGCCTTAGGAAACAGTTTTGATGGAAAAATGAGGTAGAAAATCATTTACCACTGCCAACCTCTGCTTTCAACAAGACGTTTTAAAGATTATTTTTATGTGATATCCATAAAAACATTTTTTACAAGCCCTTTTGTACCTAGATGTGTTTACCAAAAAATAGATTAAATAAATAAAAATACTGTACTCGAAACAGAAATCTTGTCTTAGCTCCAGAGAACTGCCATACTTAGCAAAACATCCAGACATTATTTTTTCATGATAGAAAAACTGTTTTTTTTTTCCTCACCTCAGCATTACATTGGGAAAATGACTGGCCAATTAAAAAAGAATGAAGGTCAATATGAACTTCTATACAAAATTTGTACCTCTGCAATCAGCCATTTGCCTACGGAGCATCGAACATACACACACAAACACATCTTTTATTGTATGTGGAGAAAATAAAAACTTTTAAGGTCATATAATGCAGTCTCAGATTGTATTGCAATCATTAAATTTTTAAGACACTGTAAGGTTAATGTTATTATATTCACTGTCATTCACAGAAAACTTTATTTTAGACACAATCTACAGGAAATTAATTTCACTATAAACTTTTAATTTTCAAAAATTGAATCATTTTAAATATGTTTACGATATTTAAAAAAAAAAAAAAAAAAAAAGTTCATTTTTAGTTATATTTTAGGGAAAAAATATTAATATTTAATTATTGATTTAAATTTCACCATTTAATTTTTATTAAAAAAAGAAAAAAGTTATGGAAATTTGTTGAATACTTACCTGTTTTTTCTTTTTTTTTTTTTTCTTTAATTTATAAAACAGATAGCTGCTCTCAGTGACCAGATGGCTTTTAGCGTTACCTAAGAATCACTACAGAGAGGTTGCTAAGCATAATTTCTCTCAGGAAATTTTCATTATAATGGCAGCCACCTTATCACATCATAATGGCAAATCCCCTTGTTTATTCCCTGGAGAATTTTCCTTTTAATAATTTTTTGTTAGTGGTTTTCAATTGAAATTTTTTTTAGCATTTTCTTTTTTACTTCCTTATACACAGACCGTGTAAGGAAGTATTGCAATACTGACTTGTGAAACGGATTTTTTATCTTGCATAGCTTATAAACAAATAGTTGTAGAGTACTGTAAATTTATATTTGTCATGATATCTACTAGTACACCTGTAATTTTGGTCTTGACATGCTCTTTTTAGAGAAATCTAGGATTTTAAATGATTTTTCGCTATGTCTATCTGTATTCATGTTTGTGTATCTTGCGTAACTCAAAAATGGTTGGATGTTGATCGTTATAAATTTGTATGTAGGTTTGTTATAGCATCTAGTTGTACACCTAACTTTTTGATCTTTCTGTGACTTTCTGTTTTAGAGATATTTACAAGGATTATATTCATAATGACCAAGAATAAAAAAATTTTGGCCATTATATCTGACCTATCATAGATATTTCAAGCTTGTAATGATATTATGGAAGTTATCGATAGTATTGTGCATAGAAAGTATTTTGTATAAAGATATAAGTAGATTCTAGTCGACAAATGCACTTTAATGAATATTCGGAAAACAGTTGAATAAAACTGTTCTTTGTACCACAAAAATTAATAATCAACAAATATTCTCAAAACAATCATTTGTATCACAAAAATCAAATAGCATCAAGTACACCACAAAACAGGAATTTCACTTATTCAAGAACAATAATCAACTGATGAGTTTGAAGTCTGTATAAAATTTGAATTCATCAATAGTCTTGTCAATGTGTACAGAATTTTTGAGGTAGTTCTATACCAGAAACCAATGAATCATTCTGAAAATTCTAGAACTTTGCTCCTTTTTTTTTCAAACTTTTTAAATCTTAAACTACCACTTCATCAAACTTGGGAGCCAAATTTTCTAATTTGACGCCAAGTCACAAAGTCTGCTGCTAATGTCCATCAATGTGGACATGAAAAAAATGCCATTGATTTCTACTTTTACCCTAATACTGTGTAGAAAGTAATATGTAGATAAATAGGCAGGTTCTAGTATACAGTCATCAATAATACTACTTCTATTTTTATAGTCTTGTTAGAGATTTATAGATTAGTTCTGTGCTAGAAACCAATGAATCATTCCAGGAAATTTCAGAACTCTATGAAGTTAGAGCTTCCAAACTTTGACAACCCTAAGTTACAATATTTTGTCAAATTTGACGCCAAAGCCAAAATCTGTTTTGTCAATAAACTTGAAGAATTAATGACCCAATGTGGTGGAAAAAAGTAATTTAGAGTTACCAGAATCAGTAAGATCTTTCTCAATTTTAACGGACTCAGTTGTTTTGGTATAATGTTTCATTTTTTGCAATAGGGAACCAATTATCCGGAATAGTTTTTACAAGACTTTTCTGGATAACTGGTTGCTCATCAAAGCAAGCCTCATTAGTCAGAATTATTGTATGTGGTTCTCATTTAAAATAAATATTTTAAATAAAAAAATAATATTTTTTATCAATTAATCAAATTTAAATACTTAATTAACCTCAATTTTTTTTTAAATAAAAGTATTAAAATAATTTTTAATTAAGATAAATTATTAATCAAAATTTAAAATGTAAAAAAAAAAAAAAAAATCTTGAAAACTTAACTTTTTATGAAAATCAAAATCTGCCCAAATCCAAGTGTTTTTAAATATGATTAGCCAATGATTTTAAAACATTGAATATTACTAAAGATTAAAAATTATGATCTGATTTTACAGGCTTTTCTTTTTATTTCTTATGAAAATTCCCTTTTTTTTAATGTCCATGAAAGTGCAAAATATTCATAATTTTTTAAAGGTTATTTGATTTTAATTATCACCTCCTTTCCTCCGGTAAATAAATGAAATAATAATAAAATAAATAAATTTAGTACAGGACCAAATATCCCCATTTTATCCAACCCTTTCCAGATAATTAAAATTGTCACTTTTACGATATTGTATAGTGGCGCCATCTATCGACATTATTCAGAACTAAAAACTATCTTTTCAGTTTACATTGTACATTATGACCTTTAACTTATGCCCCTTGCCATAAAAAAAAAAAAAAATTAAATGGAATTATTATTTATTAAATATTTCTTTTACTTTTAATTGTTTCAGATTACAATGTTAAACCATTAGTATTATTATTTTTTAAAAAAACTTTTTTTTTTTTTAATGTATTAGAAGTTAGTTGTTTAAAAATATAATTCCGGATAAACGGTTCCATACTGTAATATTCTCCAAAGGGTACAGAAATTGGCCATCTACATTCAAATGAAAACCATTGAAAGCTGTGTCTAAGCTAAAGAGAGATTTTGTAATAAGCTGTGAAATGCTATTCCTGAATAAGCGATATTTGTTATCTGTGGTGTATATAATCCGATTATCATGACATTTCAGGGGTCGATCCAGGCAAAAATCTCTAAAATGGGTCCCTTCACAAAATTCAAATTCAGAAAATGGGTCCCATCACAAAATTCAGATTTATAAAAACAGCCCTTTCACAAAATTTTGTTTAATAAAATTAATACTTTTGTAAAATTGTTCCATGATTACAGTATTATTTTTAATGAATGTCTATACTTGTTTAATAAAATGCTGTTAACTTGATATTAAACATTAGATAGAGTAATTGCTGAAATGAAAGGTTTCTAGCGACAATTCTTTTTTTCATAAAAATATTTTGATTTTCACAAAAATGGGCCCCAAAAATTAAAACCTGGATCAACTCCTGCATTTGTAGTTGGAGTAATAGTTTTTTTCTCTTGTTTCAAGAAGGTTCATGGACTGGAATCTACCACTTTAAACATATAGATAAAAACGAAGTATAAATTTTAATTAAAAACATAGATAAAACCTTAAACATTACTTTGTGCGTCGTTGTTTAAATTTTTCAGACGGGTACCCAGCCCTCATCAGAATGACATCTTCTGTGGAAGACTTGAGCTTGACTTGGAATCTACCAGTTTATTTACGCATCACTTGTTACACACGAAAATGTCAATGTTTTCGTAACAATATGTGTATTTCAATGGGTGTATAAGGAAGTCATGCAGTATCTACATCGTACTTTTAATTTCTAAGATAATGACTAACACATATTAATAGTTCATTTTTAGTTATATTTTAGAAAATAAATATAAAGAAGAAAAAATACTACGTAAATTTGTCGAATATTTTATACAAAATAATAAAACTGTTGATAATGATAATATTTTTTTCTTCTTTATTTTAGTTTATTTTTTCTAATTTATAAAACATGACTGATACATATTAACTGTTCATTATTAATTAGTTATTAATTATTAGAATGCATAATGGACTGAATCTCCTAATTAGTTTATGAATCACTTACTACACATGAAAATATCAACATTTGTTTTCGTAAAAATATGTTCAGTTTTATTATGTTAATGACTTCTGGTGTATAATGTGTATTATGTTACATAGTTCTGGTGTAGTTATTCTGGTGCTTAGGTGTATTATGTTAATGACTCTGGTGTTCATCATATGTTATGTTCATTGCCTTGTAGACTTCAGAATTTCAGCAAGGCAGATTAATTGCAGATTGACTGGAAATTACCTTTAACACTAAAGCTTTTTAATTTTAAATGGAAATGTTATTGATCATTTAAAAATATCATTTTAGATTGAAAAAGATAGAAATAAGATAGTTGAATTTTCATAATTAATTATGTTCATACCAGCATCACAACTGATATTTTAAAGCTGGTCTGACATCTGCACAATAAAATTATTCCTTTTAATTTATGTTTAAGTGAAATTTTACCCTATTCTCCCATGTTAAGGATATAGCAAATTTCGAATAACTTCTGAGATTTTTTTTTTTTTAGAATTTTGCAATACAATAGGATTCTTGCTCTTGTCAGAAGTAATATTTTAAAATGGATCTGACATCTCTATAAACATTTGTTCTTGAAAAATCATATACACAGACTAACAAACATTAATTTACTAACAAACATGAACATCATATCAATTTTGTTATTTTCAGATTCCTCACACTTCAAAACGTATGAAAAACACTCAAAAAATCGAGGTTTAAAATTTTCACAAATTACCTAAGTTCCTCATACTATAGTATGATGAGGAATTAAAATGGTATATTACACATTTTGTAGCATAAAGCATAACCTCACCCTCACCAATGCAAAACTAATTGGCATAGGTGGATTCTGCTAAGCCTTCCTATTATACAGTCGGCTGCAAAATTATTCGAGCACTAGCAATAATCCTTTCCAAAAAATAGTACATTTAATACAGCTTTGTTAAATAAATCCTTGTCGAATCATGTTCTTAATCAGTCTAAGAACATGATTCGACAAGGATTTACTTAGCAAAACAGTCTTAAGTGTACTTTTTAAATATAGGAATTATTGGCTAGTGCTATATTTTCTCATAAATTTCTAATGCAGGATATACTATATTAATGTTTTTAAGAGAAATGATTTTGACCGATTGAACGACATGGGACAGTCTGAAATGCCCCACCTAATAGGTTACCCACCATTCATTTTGATACATTTACCTTATTCTAATTTATTTTACTAGGGTCAGTTTCATAGTTTAGTTTTCTTGCAGTTTCATACTATTTCCAATGCAACGATCCCCATAATGCAAATTTATATGAAATATTGCTCTATTCTGCTATTTTAAGAAAATCTTAAATTTCAATTAGCTTACGAAAATTTCATATTATAACATTTGTAGTCAATGATGTTCAAGCTACTGACATAAATGGTATTTTAAAGGTGGTCTGGCATCTTTACGATAAAAATATCCCTTAAAATGGTCGTTTATGTGAAATTTTGCCCTATTCTGCCATGTTGAGAGATTCGTAAATTTCAAATAACTTACGAAATTTTCAAGGTTGAATTTTCATAATTAATTATGTTCATGCCAGCGTAATAACTGATATTTTAAAGACCAAGGTGCCCACTAGTCAGGGAATTTAAAAGAGTCTGTAATAGTCAAGTTGGTTGGGTTTTACATCGAACTAGTGCTGCACAATGGGCAATTGGCGATGGTCTGGTATTCACCCCTGGAGATAATCCAGAGACATGTCATCACAATTTTGATCCTACATGGAGAGGGTGGCTTCCCTGCTTCGGTAACCCCCAGAGCTATAATTTTGATATTGTAATAGTCAGGGAATTTTGACAAATCTAGTGGAAATAAGCCATGTTTGAAAGTTCTTTATTGTAGATTGCTAAATTATTCACAAATTTTATGGGAAACAGCAGGTCTACCCAGTGTTGCCCAGGTTGTAAAAGTCAGGAAATTTAGAAAAGTTCTAGTGTTAGCCACCCTGAAAGCTAATCTGACATCTTTACGATAAAAATATCCTTTTTAGCGTACGTTTAAACGAAAATTTGCTCTATTCTCCCATGTTAAAAAATCGTAAATTTTGAATAACTTACATAGTTTTTAAATTAGAATATTGAAAATCAATAGTGTTCTTGCCAATGTCATAAGTAATATTTTATAACTTGTCTGATCTCTCTGTGATCATTTGTACTTGAGGTATTATGTACACAGACACATAAGCTAACCCACTAACAATCTGACACCCTACTGACGGACACAAAATCAGTTTTATTATTTTCGGATTCATCACAACCTGAAAACGTGTAAAGAAGTCAAAAAACCAAGGTGAAAATTTTTTGCAATTACCTAAGTTCCTCATACCTACACTGAACTTCCATAAATGACTGGATACTTTTGATTTCAGACATTTTTTTCAAATATCTCAAAAAGTACTTGACGAATTGTTTTGAAACTCCAGGAGTGTGGAAATCATGTCATACCTCAACCTCATATATTTCAGTGAAAGTTTTACCCTGAAAATAAAAGGGAGACCAGTAAAACATTAATGAAAAATGAAAATGTGTGAGATCACGCGCTAAAACTAATGATTGGAAGGCAATCTGGATGTACAGTCGGTGACGAAAGTGTCCGAACACTAGCAAAAATTTCTATGTAAAAAAAGTACACTTCGTACGGTTTTATTAAATAAATCCTTGTCGAATCCTATTCTTAATCAGTGTAAGAACATGATTCGATAAGGATTTATTTAACAAAACCGTATGAAGTGTACTTTTTTTGCATAGGAATTTTTGCTAGTGTTCGGACACTTTTGTTACCGACTGTACCATGTAAATATGAGACTCCTTATTATTTGTATTAATTTTTATGAGTTTACCACATATATTCATGGAGATTATAACGATTTCTTTAAAAAAATTTGCAAAATATTTTATCACTTTTTCAGCTATCCGCGTTTGTAATGATCGATAGATGGAGCTGCAGTTGTTAGTAAATATAATAGCCACGTGTATTTATTTATTGTTCTTTCTTGTTGTTCTATCGTTGTTTCAGCGTGAAAGCTATCAGTGGTATGATATATTCACCTTAGCCCACCAGAGGGCGAGCATTTCATTACAATCGCGGATAACGTGCAAGGTATTTAAACCCAGTGCCAAGCCATTTTCAGGAAACTTTCCATACTGCATTAGACAAAGCATACTGCGATCAGAATGAAAAAAAAAAAAAAAAAAAAATTAAATATCTAATGAAATGTAAGCATTTTTACCAAAAATTTTTAACTGCGAATGCTTTTTGTGAAATTTTGCCATATTCTGCCATGTTAAAAAAATCCTAAATTTCCAATAATTTACGAAATTTTAAACGATGTAAATATCCCACAAAATTTTTGCCTTGATCTGCTATGTTAAGAAACTCGTAAAATTCAAATAAGTTTTCATAGTTATGTTTATACAAGCATCATAACTGATATTTTAAAGCTGGTCTGACATCTTTATAATAAAATTATTCTTTTTAATTAGGGCTGTGCCGATTAATCGATCAATGCTTAGTCCCGATCAATTTTTTTAATCGAGTTAATCGAATCGATTAATTCGATTAAAAATTTTCAAAATCCGATTAAAATTTTCAAACTACGAATTAAAGTAAAAATGTTTTTCTGCCTACAAAATATTTTTTCACATATTTTGCTAACAAACATTCTAAGAAACACCCATCAAATAATGAAAAAGCAAAAAATTAAATAAAATAAATAAATAAATAAAAATAAAACCTCTCAAAAGAAGTTGTTGCACTTTTTTTGATAGAGAAAAGGGGGAAGACAGTTATTAAACAAAATGCCACTTCATGTGCATGCTGGAGCAACACCACCTGTCTGTAGCCTTCTGCAGAAAAGTGTTGGCTAGGGTAATAGTATTCTCTGAAACAAGAAGCTTTCAAAAAATAGAAATGCTAAAGATTAAAAAAAAAAAAAAGAAGAAGAAGAAGGGATTGAGATTTTCACTATTCCTCTGATGGGGGAAATGTAACAGAGTTTCACAGTATCTTCAAGCATTTATTGTCTGTTCAGAATTGTTGACAACAACTATTGAAGTAGAAACAGAAAATAACATTCTGTGTTCTAGTCCGAAGTGACAAAGAAGAACTAAAATATAAGAATTTGAGATTTTTATGATAATGATATGGAATTTTGAGAATTTATTTAAAAATAGTGGCAAGCGAGATGGACAAAGCCCCCAAATATAAAACTAAAATATGTGTAAATTCAATTAATGTTTCTTTCAAAATGAATCGAAAAATTAATTTATTTAATAATAATAATAATAATAATAAAATTGAATAAGTGAAAATATTTATTTAAAATTAACACTTAAAGTCACCAATTATTACTCTGAAAGTTGATTTAAATTTCAGTTATGAAACAGATATAATTTATTAGACAAAAATTTTTGAAAAAAAAAAAAATCAGTCAAACTTATGAATAATATATATATACACAATATGAGAGTTTTATTCATCATTGAAATAAAATTATTTAAAGAAAAATGAAAACCGATTAATCGATTAATGAACTACGATTAACCCAGTTAAAATTCTTAATCGATTGCCACCTCTATTTTTAATGCAAGTTTAAGCGAAATTTTGTCCTAATCTACTATTTTAAGAAAATCGTAAATTTCGAATAACTTACGAATATTTTTAATTAAAATGCTGTAAACCAACAGGGTTATTATCAGTATCACATGTGATATTTGAAAAGTAGTCCGGTCTCTCTGCTATCATTTGTTCTTGAGTACACACAGTATCGTGTACACAGACTAACATACTAACAGCCATCAGATGGACACCATACCGATTTTGTGATTTTCGGATTCCTCACACCTGAAAATGTGTAAAAACTCAAAAAATCGAAGTCGAAAATTTTCTCGATTACCGAAATTTCTCATACCTATAGTATGATGGGGATTTCATTATTTTTTGCAGTATTTTGTAATTTACTAACAGGCTTTGTCCGCTTCGGTAGTCACTATATTTAAAAGAATTAAAAAAAAAAAAAAATTACCAGCTAATTAAAAAAATTAGATCACCTTATTAAAATAATAATAATAATAATTAATTGAAATTGCTTAAAACCTTAGTCCGGGTCCTCACTGTCTTCAAGAGTTTTTTTTTTTTTTTTTTTTCCGCCTTCACTATGTGTCGTCGATTCCATGTCCCCATGGACTTTTGCGCCTTAACCGGACATTTCAGTTTAGGTGTTTATTGGACGACAGATGATATTGATTGCTATTATTCAAGAACTACTTTTTTACAGATGGCTGTATCTGAGTATCAACTACCATAAACATTTTTAGTTTGGCACCACGTTCAAACGAGACCTAGTACAAAACATAAAATGTTTAGGGAGTCACTTTTTGAAAAAAGTGAGACTTTTGTCAATAAAAGGTGAAATAACTGTTTATTACATCAAAATATTATTTCTGCAATTAACTGCGTTTTTCCTTCTTTCTTAAAAAAAAAAAAAAAAAAAAAAAAAAGAAAGAAAAACGCGTATTATCTGATCAACCATAAAGTGAGAGTAGTTACATGCCAGATATAGTATTATAATATGCTGTGGGGGGCACTATCAACCATATGAGACAACTAAACTTGTAGAGGTTGCATATTACTCCCAATTTCAAAATATTTTGTTTTGATTTATTTGTTTAAATACTAAACGTAGGTATGAATGTTAAGTCAGTATCAAATTTATGCAAACGTTAAAATTGAGAGGGAAAAAAAAGGGGGGGGGGGGGGGTTACTAAATGTACAGTCTCAATAAAATCCAATTTATAACTACTTTTATTTATTTATTTTTTTGTTGACACAAAAAGAAATATATTTAATTACACGTAAATTATAAAATTAAAATACAATTTTATCAGCATGTAGGAAAATTTGTTGGACGTATGAGTTAATTTAATTTTTGAAAAATTTTTATTATTCATGTATAATTAAGTATATTCGTTTTCTTATTCAAAAAAAAAAAAAAAAAAAGGAACGTGTAAACACTTTTGGCACCAGTTGAATGAGCTTTAAAGTTAATTTGGAAGCTAATACAAGGTTTTAATTTTAATATTCTAGTTAATTAAATAATAATAATAATAAATTCGAAAATAGGGCATTGGGTTGCAGATGGAGAGGTTAGGAGGGTCCTCCTAACGAAATTCTCAGACGTTTGCTTACACAACGATCGACAGATGCACACTACGTCTTTTTTCAAGCTAACTCGTTAAATATTAGACTTGAAGCTCCAAACTGGAATTGTCTGAAAGTATTCATTTCTGAGTGAAAGCATTAATTGTTGCAAATTACTACACACACACACACACAATTTTATTATTATTATTTATAAAGCAAAGTTTCTCACTAAGGCCTCTTTGATGTTTTCGCAATGGCTCTACTTGTAAATATCGTTACACGGCAGTGAGATTAACCTTGCAAAAAAAAAAATTTCTTTCTACTGTCTAAGTCATTTTCGGAGAAATCAAAATGACAATTACTAATTATACATATGTATTAACCATAACTAATATATCATAACTATTAATAATATAATAATAATTAAATTTTTTAATAATACGTAATATAATATTTTTTACTATATAATATTTATATTTACTTATTACTTGTAAAATAATATGCGTCAAAGACAACTTTTAAAATATATTTTTAAACTGGTTTAGGAAGGTATTTCAAGATAAATTCCAAATAAAAATACTCTGGTGTGTCACTCACACGACTTTCTCTTACCCTGAAATTTAATACTATAAATACAGGTTGCAGATTAAGAGGTAAGATAACGAATACTGTTATGTAAACCTGTGTTAAACAATTCATATTAGGCTTCGGAAGAGTTCTATATTATAATTAGTTCTGCGTGAAGGGGAGCTACTGCCCCCCTCAACCCCCCGTTTCATTAATGCACCTACTTTTTTTAATCAAATCACACAATCAACTGATTGAAAGAAAACCATATTTATTGAAATTTATTTTTCCGACTGAGTGAAAATAATGCCTAAACCGGGAGTCGAACCCCGGATCATTGACTTACAAGGTCAAGGCTCTACCAATTGAGCTATCCAGGACCGGGGGTTCGACTCCCTGTCCAGGCATAATTTTCACTCAGTCGGAAAAATAAATTTCAATAAATATGGTTTTCTTCCAATCAGTTGATTGTGTGATTTGATTAAAAATTGTATTTCTTTCCCATTGTTTAATGGTGTTTTCCATTACCTGCGGCTTATTTCTGTTGAGCTATCTACTTGATAGACCAGATATTTCTGCCTGAAAGGTTGTCTGAGTGAGTAATGCTGACCGGTTGTCGGCCTGGATAGCTCAATTGGTAGAGCCTTGACCTTGTAAGTCAATGATCCGTGGTTCGACTCCCGGTCCAGGCATTATTTTCACTCAGTCGGAAAAATAAATTTCAATAAATAATGCACCTACATTTATATAGAATTAAATTCGGTTATTAAAAAATAATTCTGTTTTTAAAAAATAATTTATTAAAATTATTATTTAAAAAAAATTATCTTTTATGATAATGCAGACATTTCCATATTAGAGAAGTAGTATAACACTAAATATATTTTTAAAAAAAGTTGAATTTATTCTCAATATTACATAATAATAAATATATATATATATATATATATATATATATATATATATATATATATAAATAATAGATAACGTAATAAAATTTAATCTTAAAATTTAGCAATTAATAGAACTAAAACAATAACAGCACACTAAAATATAGAACTGAATTTAACATAGAGGAAAGAATGACACAAAAAGTTGCGATATAGATAAGGAACCAATGAGTTACCATATTAACTTAAAATACTTACGCCGACCTGAAGGATAATAAAAAAGGACCATTAAACGTGTGAAAGAGAAAAAAGATAATAAACCAC
Source organism: Salticus scenicus (assembly GCA_963930645.1). Taxonomy (NCBI): domain Eukaryota; kingdom Metazoa; phylum Arthropoda; class Arachnida; order Araneae; family Salticidae; genus Salticus; species Salticus scenicus. Next base: position 17,882,618 of record OZ005652.1, on the reverse strand, counting down.
ATAATCAATTGGATATAAATGCTTAAAATTAGAAGCATACTTTCAAGGGGCGCATACTTCATAAAGCAGAGAAAGCTGCAACGATTTCGTAAAACGATATTGCTAATCATAGCAATTTATATCATCGCACGCCCCGATCAATGCAGCAAAAAAAACCATAAAGAATGAGAAAAAAGTGAAAAATTAAATTAAAACAAAGAATAAATAAATATTAATTAAAATCTTAAAGGAAACCAAAGTAATAACATGAAATAATCAGAGTAACCACATGGAAAACAGTTAACACAAACTGGAAAAATGGTTGATGCCAAAACCTAAATTGAAGTTAAAATAATAGCTCGACAGATATCGATTAATCGAAAATACTTCAGAACAATTACATTAAAGATAAAATACACAGAGTAAATATTAAATGATAATGTTAAAATTAATACTAGTAGAGTTAAATTAAATCGTACCAAAAATATTAATAATTAAATCGTTTAAGGTAAGGACTGAAGAATGAAGGTATAAGACTACTGAGTACAAGCGCCATCTTTCGGTTAGCTATAAAAACATTAAGTCAGTTAAATAAGATGTATTGACTGAAAGATTAAGATAATTTAGAAGTATTAACAGCAAGATAAAGATAATTTTTAAGATTTTTATTTTGAAGTCAAATTATTAAGTGTAAAGTTTAAGATAATTTAGAAGTATTAACAGCAAGATTAAGATAATTTTTAAGATTTTTATTTTGAAGTCAAATTATTAAGTGTTAAGTTTTAAGAAGACATAATTACAAGCAATAATGCCAAAGAGCACACATATAAGGATAAGCATTATAATGCAGTCATCAATAATAATTAAAATTAAAAATTAAAATAAAAATATTTTTATTTTGAAGTCAAAGTATTAAATGTTAAGTTTTAAGAAGAGTCAATTACAAGCAATAATGCCAAAGAGCAAAGTATTAAATGTTAAGAAAATTTAAAAGATTTTTTTTTTATTAATATTTATAAGATTTTATTTTTGTTATGCAAATAGATGGATTGTTCAAACTTAACAAGGGAAGCCTCAAGTAGCCAGAAGCACATAGTAAAATTTAATGATAAAAGAGTTCAAAATTCATAGTATCAACCAGAAAAAATAAGAATGTAACTTACAGCAATCCCCCCACTTTTTTTTTTATATATATAAATTTTATTCAGCATCAAACCCTCCCAGCCAACCAGCCAAACAACACCACCCTTCCTCCTTAATCAAACATCTGCCCACCCATCCACCTGATTTTTTTTTAAATTAAACCTTAGTTTTTTTTTTTTTTTTTTTTTTTTTTTTTTTTACCCTTTTTGATAAACAAGTGAATAAATAATTTTTTTAGGATAACCCATTTTTGTAGCAACATTAATTATGTGAGAGGTATTTTTGTTTTTAAACCTATCTGAACAAAGATTATGTATGCGAAAGAGGTGATTGAGAATAATATTTCTGTAGACAGAGATATGAAGACAAGAGGTAAATTGTGTAAATAAATTTACTTTGAAACTAAAATCTTGTCTTTTGTCATACAGATCGGTATAAATTTTACTACCATCAAGTTTAAGTTTTAAATCTAAGAAACTAATACAGTTATTGTTGAGATGATTATAAGTTAAGGTAAGGTGAGAAGGATATTCAAATTTAAATAAGTTAGGCGAAAAATTATTGACATAAAAAATTATAATGTCATCAGTGTATCGGTAAAAATAGACATTTTCAATACATAATCCCTGTTCATAATGGTAAAGGTATAAGTCAGCTAACTTACTCGAGCTACATCCTCCTTGTGGAATACCGACCTTTTGAATATAGATCTTATTACAGTGTAGAATGTAATTGTTATGAATAATAAAATTTAAAAGTGTCTTAAATGAAGTTGCCGAAAAGCATTTTGGTAAAGAGATTTGACTTTTAAATTTTTCAAAAAGGTTAAAAATGATACGATGAAGATCTGTTAAATTAATATTATTAAATAGGTCAGCAAAATCATATGTCATGATATAAGTCACATTATTCATAGATAAGACATTGGCTTTAAGTTGATAACTATTTTTAAGGCAAAAGAAATTTTTTGATTTACAAATTAAGTCATAGATTTGTTTGAGAATATCAAGGAGAATTTTGTTAGCATTGTTGTTGTAAGTATTACACCCTACAGTGACAGTTCTAAATTTAATAGGATTTTTGTGAAATTTAGGGATAAGTACAATATAAGGATATTTAAAATTATTAAATGGAAGCTTTAGCAATTTATAAAAGCAGTGAATTTTGCGGTTATTGATTTTAAGATCATTATTGGTAGTATGAAAGTTAGTACTATTAGATATAGATGAACTGAGTAAAGAAAGGTAATAATGTTTACAGATTATTGCATAATTATTAGGAGATTTATCGACATAAGTAATAATAAAGTTTTGTTGCAATTCTTTGATAGATTTAAAGAGATTTGATTTATTGTAATGTGTGAGATTTGATCTATGTTGAATTAATTCAGCTTTATGTTTTGAAATTACTAAAAATTTCCATTGATTGAAATATTTAGTAGATTTATTATAAGAGATGGAGAGTTTATAAATAAACAAATCAATATCATAAGATAACTGTTGTATAATCTTTGAAATATTAGTTTTTGAAGGGAGTCGATATTTAGTACCATATTCCATAAATTTCTTTAAATTAGAGTCATTAATAATATTAAGATCACCAGTGATAATATGTGCATGATCAGGGACCGATTTACTCATTTGGAGGCCCAGGGCACTCATGTCCAATGGGCCCTTTTTCCTTGTATTTTAATATTACAACAATCAAAACAAACTATATATTTTTCATTCACGAGTCTAAAAACTATCTACACTTTCCATTTTATTGGTAAGAGTAAGGCTTATCTAGATCCGATGCTTGTCTATCGGATCAACGTACATCGCGCCCATGTATCTGCACTGCGGTGCATGCCTCGGATTTAGTTAGGTTTAGTATGAGTTTGGAATGCAGTATCGGTAGTATGCAGTTGTATTTGCATTTTGCGAAAATATTGCAATTTTTTTCGATGAGCTGATAGTTTCCTCGAAAGATCATACCGCCGATTTATAAAACAGCGCAGTAATACCTCTATTCATTGACGAAAAAACAACAATCATTATAATTATAGCAAAATTTGGAAATTTTTCACTTTAACTTTTTTTTTGTTTTTATATATATGATGGAATTTCTTGGAGGCCCCCTCAGTGTGAGGGCCCAGGGCACATGCCCCAAATGCCCTGCCTTAAATCAGGCACTGTGCATGATCTCTGTCAACATATTTTACATTTGAGGGATGAGCACAACTACAAGTCACATGAGAAGATAAATTAGACTTAGAGACTGAATTATAGTTAAAAAGCAGGCGACCAAGTGTAATAGGATATTTAAAGGTACGAGAAATATGAATGTCTTTAATAGGAAACATGCATGATTTATCATTAAGAATAGATGAAATATTAATGCTATTAAATATTTGATTAGAATAATTTAGAATAAGCTGTGAATTTGATTGGATTTTGTGAGGTTTTTTAGAGATATTTAAATTGAGGAGTTTTAGTCTGTATAATATTAAATCATAGAAAATATCAGAAAAATGTTGATTATAGGATTGGTTTTTAAATACACTTAAGTAAGTGGACAAATACTTTTTTTGATAGCAAATATAAACTTTCTAATGTAAATCCAATCATAATGGTTAAGATAATTTGACTGTAAGGCAAGAATATTCTTGATAATGAGATTTTTTGATATTAAATCATTAGTAGATTTATTGGATTTGTTACCTCTTTTTGAACGAGAAGTTTTCTGGTTGACACTATGATATAGTACAGAGTAAACAGGGGAGTAATCATGAAGGGGATTAATGTTAGTATAAACCTTAACAACCCTATTAAAATATTCATGATTCAAGCCATATGGATAAATTGTATTAAAATATTTCATGTAGTTAGATTCAAAGAAAAGGCGCTCACTTTTATTTTTTTGAATCCTAAGAATTTCAATAGTACATGAGCAGAAATTGTGTAAATTAAAATGTCTTAACTCAATAGTTGATTTACTGTTAAGGACAGGTGATGATAACTTTTTTGAGTCTGAGCGATGTTGATTAATTCTAATATGTAAAGGGGTGGAAGTTTCACCAATATATATATATATATATATATATATATATATATATAAATGAAAAAAATTGATAACTTTATTTTAAATTATCGCAGATCGATGGTTCAACCATTCGTTTTAAAGGTACTGGCGAGCTCTTTTGAAAGACACCCATCATGAAAATTTACTCCCTTCGAGGGGGCGGGGGTCCTCCAGGGGGAGAAGCGAGACTCCTACATACATAAAATTTTTTCCCAGTTGACTATTTCTATTTCAAAAAATATATATTCGTTTCATTTGGTTTAGTGCAGTCTATAGATGTTAAACTCTACTTACCTGCAATTTCTCCCATAGACGTAATGTATTTGAATTCTTTTGAGTGTCCCTGTACACAAACCATTTGCTTGATCTTAACGAAAAGCTTACTGAAGCATCCCTATATGATACACATTTAGAATACCGATTTTAGAATTTCTGCTACTATTTGTTCTTGAGATATGCTGATAAAAGACAGGCACACAGACCATTCGCTAAAAACATGATTTTCGTATTCAGGGGACCTCAGAACATGTAAATATAACAAAAACTCACGTTCGAAAATTTGACTCTAAAACAATACTTTGTCGACCCTATGGGTAAAAGAAAGAAAAAAAATGATTATACTTATAATTTTTAAAATCTGCTTTCTGCTTAAATAAACATTTTCCTAAAGTTCCTTTGAGTTTAAAGCTTTTTATTGTATTTACAAAAAGCCGTTTATATATTTATAAACCTTATTAGAGAATTACAGAAGTTCTGTGCAAATTTAACTTCAGTACTTATATCGAGCAACCATGATCACAAAATTTCTCTAACATAATTTCCAAATCATATATTAGGATGTATTTTTTTTTTTAAATAATTCAAAATTCTTTTATTTAAAAAAAAAAAAAAATTGAAATTTTTGGCAAATCAGCCAATTCAAAAACTTTCTGAATGGAATGGAATGAAATTTTTGATTGGTTATTATCCACAATTTCTTCGAATAATAAATGCATAAAATTCAGTTCATAAAGCTATTTGAACTTCACAATTGCGATAGTTTTATGAAGATTTTTAAAGGGGAATACGACAAAATTAACAATGAACAAGATGAATACGATACGAGGTTGTTATTATTATTATTGTAGGAAAAATAATTTAATATCAAAATATCGTAAATTTGATTAATTTAATACCAAAAATTTTGATAAACAATAACATTATTTGCAATTAAACCTCATAAATTGCAAAAACACACAGTATCAACATTGGGTAGGAAAAAAAATAATCTTTTCCCTTCATGACGGGAAAAAAAAAAAAAAAAAAAAAAAAAAAAAAGTCGGTACGAATGCACTACTGCAATCGTCTCTTCCTGCTTCGAATTGTAACTCGTACTTTACTTTTTTTTTTCATCTGATGAGTGGTCGTGGCTATTTATTTTGATACAAAACAGTTGTTGCGTACTTATAACATTCGTGGTCTTTGACTGCCTAGAATCTTATTCTTTATTGTTTAACACCAGTTTATCGGTGCATTTTACTCTAAAACTTTTCATGGAAATGACTTAAAATTATGAATCTAGAGTATAGACATATGTTCGTGAAAAAAGCGATGTAGAAGCGCCACCTGTTGAATAGCATATGTCAAAAATTATAATGTGTGTCTATTTTCCAGCCAAAATGCAATTAAATAAAAAGTTTTATGAAATTGTCTTCGAGTTACAGTGTCCACATACAAATAGACATTTTCTAAAATTATTCAAATGATCTTTAAGACACCCCAAAACGTATCAGTTTATGAAAAACAAGAAATAAAAACTTTCAGAAAATCTTATTATACATAAAAAAAAAATCTGGAGTGACTCCACTCGACTTTCCGAACATTGAGTAATTAACAGTTTTTTAGATAAAGTAAAGAAAGAGGAGTCGTTAAACAAACAAAAGAGAGAAAACCATAATAGAGTGTTTGAGTATTTTTCTCCATATACTACACGATGCTTTACTTAACGCTACTGAACTTTGAGCCCATAGATCATAATGATAAAGAATTTTTCGTTGTGTCCCTGTAAAAAACCTATAAATGCTAGATTCACCAAAATGCTTATAGTTAGTGCAACAGTGATTTATAATATTCATATAAATTTTCAGCTCAATTGAATAAGGCGTTTAGATGCTATCGCAGTTTTAAAAATTTGGTCCCATAGGCCATAATGATAAAGAATTTTTCTTTGTGTCCCTATAAAAAAAACTATAAGTGCTAGATTCTCCAAAATCTATACAGATTGAGTATTTGTGACCTATAATATGTGTATAAATTTTTTGCTCAATTGAATAAGGCGTTTAGATACTATCGCACTTTTAAGATTTTGGTCCCATAGGCCATAATGATAAAGACTTTTTCTTTGTGTCCCTGTAAAAAAACTATAAGTGCTAGATTCACCAAAATCTATAGGGTTCGTACTATGGTGACTTACAATATACGTACCAAATTTCAGCTTTTTCGAACGAAGCGTTTAGACGCTAGCGTGTTCACTCACAGACATACACACATACATACACACATACATACACACACACATGCATATATCATCGCAAAAATAGTGAAAACGGACTCATTGGACCTCGAAACGTATAGAAACATCAAAATCTCAAATTCGGATTTTTGACATGATTACAATACTTTCCTCACTATAGTGTTCGGAAAGTAATAAATAAATAAAAATTAACGGAGATACTTAAAATAAGATTGTTTTCGCCCAAATCACATAGTCACCTCAATTAGTACATCTATACCTTAATGAACAAAGCGTATGTGTATAACGTACGTGTGTTTCAATAACTTTTTTTTTTTTTTTTTTTACGAATAATTATCCATCGTGAGTTAAAAAGGAAAAAAAAGATGAAAAGCTTTTAGCAAAAGAGTAAAATTATACAAGCATTAATTAACCTTGAATTTATTTCTCTGAATATTTAATTTTATTAGTTTTTCTTCCTTTGTTTGCTTCTTTTTTCTTTTTAATTCATTCTGCAACTGCTAAACCTTTTACATTTAATCAAAAGAAGTCAAAATTTTTGTATTTCTTTACTTTTCCCCCTCTAAGTTATTTTTCGTCTGTTTCCTCCGTTTCAGATAAATTTGTCAGATAATATCCTCTTTCAATCTCAATTGATATGACAAATACTTATTATTAAACCTCGGGCGCTTTCACTCAACCTGAGTGACTTTAAAGGCCAAATAAAAAGGCGACTTCCTGAAGAAACTCCGTAGTTGATTTTGGCTGTATTTTTCTTTAGCGTGGGAGAAAGTAAGGGGGAAAATGTAATAGAGGTTATTTAAGAAAGTCATTAAGTAAATGTCTGCAGTAATTTTTAAAGCTTTAAAGTGCTAATTTAATGCGAGCTTACCGCTTACAATTGCAATATACATACATACATACGTATATATATATATATAATAAAGATGATCTTTTAAGCATAGTAGAAGCCAAGCAACAGATACAAGATCACTGAAACACCAATGACCAATAAGATTAAAAAAAAAAAAAATATCAGTGGATGAAATACACCAATGTAAAGAAACCAGATCTATTAATTAACAGCCTGCAAAACAAACGAATCAATAAAGTAAAACAACAAATCTTAACTTAAAACCATAAACTTATCAAAATTAATGAAAAAACAACCCAAGAAACACAAGATAGGAAGAAGGAGGCAGGCGGCAAGACTTGTGACTTGCCTGTGCGGTTAAACTAGTTTCACGCCGGCAACACTCCCCCAGACTACCACGACCAGAACAGGAACCATATGGATCTAAAAAAGCAAAATTTCAAAGCAGATGAACAACAATGAAACCACTAAGCAACAATGAAATTCACCGATTGATCACATTGTGTTTAACAGTATAATTAGAACATTAAATATAGTTGACAACTCAAAAAGGAAGAATCTGAAATTTTATTGGAAAAAGGAAGTTTGCATAGTAATACAAAGCAAATGCAACAAGCCTTCTACCTTTTTTTTTTTTTTATATATATATTTAAGTACTATACATGCGTATTTGTTTATATGAGTATAATGTATGTATACGTGATATGTGTATTATAATTATTGTGTTTATTACATTTATCGTTATACAGTTTTTCCGCTTTCTTTATACTCTTTTATTTCCGAACATACATATGTAAAGAAAAAGTATTATAATCATGTCAAAAGTCCGACATTGAGATTTTGGTATTTCTATACGTTTTGAGGTACCTTGAGTTCATTTTTAATATATTTACTATGATGTGTGTGTATATGTGCGAGCGAACACAATAGCGTCTAAACGTTTAGCTTGAATGTGCTGAAGGTTGGTATGTATGTTAAAGGTCACCATAGCACGAACTCTATTGATTTTGGTGAATCTAGCTAGCACTTATAGGTTTTTACAAGGACACAAAAAAAAAAAAAAAAAAAAAAAAAAAAAAATGTTTATCGTTATCGCCTATGGGCTCAAATTTTTTAAAGTGCGACGTCGTCCAATCACCTTGCTTGACTGAGCTGAAAATTTCTACACATATTATAGGTCACCGTCGCACAAACAGTATAGATTTTGGTGAATCCAGCACTTATAGTTTTTTTACAGGGACACAAAGAAATATTCTTTATCATTATGGCGTATGGGTTCAAATTTTCTGAGTGCGATGACATCTAAACGCCTTATTTCACTAATCTGAAAATAATACATGATATAGGTTACAGTTGGACGAACTGTATAGATTTTTGTGAATCTAGCACTTATTGTTTTTTACAAGGACGCACAGAAAAGATTCTTTATCATTACGGCCTTGGTTCCAGATTTTTAAAAATGCAATAGCGTCTAAACGCCTTATTCGATTGGAGCTGAAAATTTATACACATGTTATATGTCAACACCGCACAGATTGTATAGATTTTGGTGAATCTAACACTTATAGATTTTTACAGGGTACAACGAAAAATTGTTTATCATTAGGATCTATGGACTCAAATTATTTGAAATGCAATATAGTAAAATTAAATAATGGAGAAAAATACCGAAACACCCTATTATAATTTTCTCTTTTGTTTATTTAACGACTTCTCTTACTGTAATCTATTTATGCAACCGTTAATTACTTCATGTTCGGAAAGTCGAGTGGAGTCACTCCAGATTTTTACTTTATTCTATATGTATATATAGAGAAAGTATTAGATTCGTGAAATTTTTTGAACTCCAGTTTTCGATGGATTTACACGTTTTGGGATGTCCTGAACACGATTTGACTCTTTTTAGAAAATGTCTATCTGTCTGTCAGTGCGTGTGTCACAAATTTTGTGGACGCTGTAACTCACGAAGCAACGAACGAAATTCAACCAAACTTGATATTTAGTTGAACCGTGACATAAACTGGTGCTGATTAGATTTGTGGAACAATTGCTCACCAGGTGGCGCTGTTATCGTATTTCTTTTGATATTGGCAGAAAATTGACCTTTTTTCGGCATTTAGTGATATAATTCTGTCAGATAAAAATCGTCTACATTTATAATGGAAAATAATTTATTAAATAATTTGTATTCAGTGAATTTTGTGTAAAATTATATAGAAGAAAGTCATGTGGTGGCCGCATCATACTAGTTTTCTATTGTAACAATTCAGATTTTTTTTTTTTTTCATTTATAAATATTTTTCACATAATTGTAAAATACCGCTTTAAAATTTTATGCTCATAAACTCTTTCTCAACTCATAACATCTTTAATGTATTCACAATAAAATTATTGTACTTATTTAAAATAATAATAATAATAATGTTAAAAAGGAAAGAAAAAATAAATCGACATAAATGGACAGCAATCTCTAGACTTCTTATTGCCCTTCTCCCACCCTCTCTCACCATACATCCACGCAGTCCTTTAAGAAATGAAGCCTTATAATCGCGACTTCTCCGCATTACTTGTATAATAATAATATCGCAGTGCTTCAAATATCATGTAACTTTTATTCTTTAACTGAATTTCAGCTGATTTGTATATTTTTAGTACATAAATGGAATGTAAATGTGTTTCTCGTTTGTATGAAGAATCTGGTGCAAACATCTATATTCAGTTACACTTACAGTGATCTTTACATAAAAATCCAGCAAATTCGCCGTTCAGTACAAAAGTATTGCGGGAAAATAATAATAATAATACTTTATATATTACTAAACGAAATAAAATAATCTGGAGTGTCACTCACACGACTTTCTCTTACCCTGAAATTCAATACTATAAATATAAGTTGGAGATAAAGAGGTAAGATAACGAGAACTGATATGTACAGCTATGTTAAAACAATTCAAATTCGGCAGAGTTTTATATCATAACTGGTTCTGTGTCAACCCCCCGTTTCATTACTGCACACTTATTTATATAGAATTTAAATCTGTTATTAAAATTAAAAGTTCACTTAAAATTATTTAGACAACTTTCGCACGCAACATTCCTTGAAACTTATCAGTCTTGATCAAACTTTTCCAGCAACAAGATTTATTAACTTGAAAATACAACTTCTGGATATTCTAAAATTATTCGTTTTTAAGTTACTCTAAGAGACACAGACAAAGATCAAATGTTAAAAATTTGACTTCGGTAATCAGCAAGCCTCAAAACGTGAAAATATACAAAAAACAAGCGATGAATATTTAGTTTTAAAACATATATTATTTACCATATGTCTATCAGAAATTCATTTCAGTTCCTACGCAAGTTTTCAGGACATGATAAAATGTTATAGTAAAGCACTTCCACTAACAATAATAATCTGATGTGTCACTCACACGACTTTCTCTTACCCTGAAATTTAATGCTATAAATACAGGTTGGAGATTAAGAGGTAAGATAACGATGTTATGTAAACCTATGTTAAACAATTCAAATTAGGCTTCGGGAGAGTTTTATATGATAATTAGTTATGTGTGAAGGGGGGGCTACCGCCATCTTCAACCACCCGTTTCATTAATGCACCTACATTTATATAGAATTTAATTCGGTTATTAAAAAATAATTCTGTTTTTAAAAAATAATTTACTAAAATTATTATTTAAAAAGATTATATTTTATGATAATGCAGACGATTTCCATATTAGAGAAGTAGTATAACACGAAATATCCAAAAAAAAGTCCATTTTATTCTCAATATTTAAAAAAAAAAAGAAAAAAAGATATTTTTTTCTAAGTTTTTATTTTTGTTAAAAGTAAAAAAAAATCGATAAATTTGTTTTAAATTATCGCAGATCGATGGTTCAACCATTCGTTTTAAAGGTATTGGCGAGCTCTTTTGAAAGATACTCATCATGCAAATTTGCTCCCCTCGAGGGGGGATTCCCCCCCCCCCCCGGGGGAGACGAGGCTCCTACATACATAATTTTTTTTTTTTTCCCAGTTGACTATCTCTACTACAAAAAATATTCGTTTCGTTTGGTTTAGTGCAGTCTATAGACGTTAAACTCTACTTACCCGCAATTTCCCCCATAGACGTGATGTGTTAGAATTCTCTTGATTGTCCCTGTACACGAACCATTTGCTTGATCTTAACGAAAAGCTTACTGGCATCCCTATATGATACACATTTAGAATACCAAGTTTGGAATGTCTGCTACTATTTGTTCTTGAGATATGCTGATAACAGACAGACAGACACACAGACATACACACAGAAAATTTGCTAAAAACATGATTTTCGTATTCAGGGGACCTCAAAATGTGTAAATATAACAAAATCTCGCGTTCGAAAATTTAACCCAAAAACAATACTTTCTCTAGCTTATGGGTAAGAGAAAGTAAAAAAAGTGAAAAATAAATATAGTTTAAAAAAACTAAAAAACACGCTTTTAAAGCACATCAAACTAAAAAGTGAAAAATAATTCTTAATATAAGCTGAAAACAATAATGAACGAAAAATACTAGTATAATAGTGAAAAAAGCGTGGGGTGCTTTGTGCCATATTTTTCGTACATCGAGCAACCCACGCTTTTTTCATAATTATACTAGTATTTTTCGTTCATTATTGTTTTCAGCTTATATTAAGAATTATTTTTCACTTTTTAGTTTGATGTGCTTTAAAAGCGTGTTTTTTAGTTTTTTTAAACTATATTTATTTTTCACTTTTTAGTCGATGTGCTATGAAAGCATGCTTTTAAAACTATATTTATTATTTTATTATTTATCACATAAATAGCTACAGTATGTAAGTTTTTGGTTAAAATTTACACACAATCGAAAATATCCCCATTCGACTTGCAGGCCTCTTAAATCTATCTGTACCAATTTTGAACGGCCTAACTGTATTTCTATTTGTTTTTGCCCCATACCCCCCTTACACCCTCACCCCCCTACCCGCCCCTCCTAATAATTTTACAAATTCAAAAATATCCGCATACGATTTGTAAGTATCGAAAACCTCTATGTACCAATTTTGAACGATCTGACACTATTTTTATTTTTTGCCCCCCCTCCCTTCCCCCCCTTCTTGCCCCTCCTAATAACTTTACACAATCGAAAATATCCCCATTCGACTTGCAGACCTTTAAAACCTATCTGTACCAATTTTCAACGGCCTAACTGTATTTCTATTTGTTTTTGCTCCATAGCCCCCCTTACAGCCCCACCCCCCCTACCCGCCCCTCCTAATAATTTTACAAATTCAAAAATATCCGCAATCGATTTGTAAGTATCGAAAACCTCTATGTACCAATTTTGAACGATCTGACACTATTTTTATTTTTTTGCCCCCCCCTCCCCTCCCCCCCTACTCGCCCCTCCTAATAACTTTACACAATCGAAAATATCCCCATTCGACTTGCAGGCCTCTTAAATCTATCTGTACCAATTTTGAACGGCCTAACTGTATTTCTATTTGTTTTTGCCCCATAGCCCCCCCTTACCCCCTACACGCCCCTCCTAATAATTTTACAAATTCAAAAATATCCGCAATTGATTTGTAAGTATCGAAAACCTCTATGTACCAATTTTGAACGATCTGACACTATTTTTATTTTTTGCCCCCCCCCTCCCTCCCCCCCTCTTGCCCCTCCTAATAACTTTACACAATCGAAAATATCCCCATTCGACTTGCAGACCTTTAAAACCTATCTGTACCAATTTTCAACGGTCTAACTGTATTTCTATTTTTTTTTTTGCTCCATACCCCCCCCCCTTGCTGCCCCACCTGGGGGCTGAATTTCTAAAATTCCAGAAATTGGTTTTTAGATAGTTGCCTTAGCTATATTTTAGAGTAAAAATTTCAGGTATATCTATTTTTTTTTTTGTTTGGGATATATAGGATTATGCGAAATCACGTTTTACGCATGTGAAATCACGTTTTGCCCCCTCCCACCGCCCCCCTTGGGGACCGAATTTCAAAAATTCCAGAAACCTATTTTTAGACATTTGTATTAGCTATATTTTAAAGCAAAAATTTTACGGATATCTGTTTTTTTGTTTGAGATATGAAGGATTTTGTGCAATCACGTTCTGCTCCAGGAGAAGTTACAAACAAACATACATACTACATACATACAGGTGAAGCTAATATAAGCGTGTTAAAAACAATGTTATCGCTAAAATATTTGCAGCCCTGTATATCTTTTGAAGATCATGTACAGACCAAATGGTGCACCTAAATATAATTCTATAGTAATAACACACCGCACAACCTGAAATACACTTCCATCTTCAGCTATTATCGCACTGTAATCTTGTTCTTTTGCGTAGCCCTGTAAATGAACTGTGAATGATTTCCCAATCATATTCTACATGAGACATGTTTTTATGCATATAAAAAACTAGTTGGCATAGGTGGACTCTGCTCAGTTCTCCATCATATATATGTTTTCATAAATTTCTAGTGCGAGATATATTATAATCATGTTAAAAGAAATGAATTTGATCAAAGCTTGAAACAGTGACCGAATGAAATCCCCGCCTAATAGGCTATCCACCGTTCACTTCGATATATTTATCTTATTCTAATCTATTAATTTATTTAATCAGAGTCGATTCCGTTGTTTAGTTTTCATGCTACTGTTTCCAATGCAATAATCCTCAAAATTCATATTTATATGAAAAATTTTCAATTTCGCTATGTTGATAAAATCGTAAATTACGAATAATTTGCGAAATTTTCCTATTAGAATATTTGTATTGAATCATGTTCAAACAAATATCATGAATGTAATTTTGAAGTTGTCTAATGTATTTATGATCCTCAAAATGGAAGTTTAAGATCAATTTTCCCTTATTCTGACATGTTAAGTAAATCGTAAATTCCAAATAACTTACGAATTTTTTAAATTGGAAAAATCATAGTCTATGATATTCATTCCAGTATCCTAAATAATATTTCGAAAGTGGTTTGACATCTTTACGATGAAAATATCCCTCAAGATGGACGTTTATGTGAAATTTTGCTATATTCTGCCATGTTAAGTAATTCGTAAATTTCCAATAACTTACGAAATTTTTATATTGGAAAATTCATAGTCATTAATATTCATGCCAGTGTCCTAAATAATATTTCAAAAGTAGTCTGACATCTTTACGATGAAAATATTGCTCAAAATTGACGTTTATGTGAAATTTTGCCCTATACTGACATGTTAAAAAATTCGTAAATTTCCAATAACTTGCGAAATTTTCAAAGTAGCATATTTATAGTTACTGATGTTCATTCCGGCATCAAAACTGATATTTTAAAACTGGTCCGACATTTTTACAGTAACAAGTTTCCATTTAATGCACGTTTAAGTGAATTTTTGTCCTATTCTCCCATGTTAAGAAAATCGTAAATTTCTAATTACTTACGAAGTTTTTTAATTCCAATGTTCCAAATGAATAGGGTTCTTGCCAGTATCGAAAGTAATATTTTAAAACTGATCTGACCTCTCTGCGATTATTTGTTCGTGAGATATCGTATAAACAGACTAACAAACTAACGGACTAACACACTAACGGACTGACCCACTGACCCACTAACAGACACCCTACAAACAGACACCATACAAATTTTGTGATTTTCGGATTCTTCACACCTGAAAACGTATAAAAAACTCAAAAAACCGAGGTCGAAATTTTTCACGATTACCTAAGTTCCCCATACCTATAGTACGATGGGGAACTAATATATATTCGTTTTATTTGTTTTAGTGCAGTTTATAGCTGTTAAACTATACTTACCTGCAATTTCCCCCCTAGACGTAATGTATTTAAATTCTTTTGGGTGTCCCTGTACACGAACCATTTGCTTCATCCCAACGAAAAGCTTAGTGTAGCCACCCTATATCATTACACATTTAGAATACCAAGTTTGGACTTTCTGCTACCATTTGCTCTTGAGATATGCTGATAACAGACAGACACATACACATACACAGACGACACACACACAGACCAACCGCTAAAAACATGATTTTCGGATTCAGGGGACCTCAAAACGTATAAATATAACAAAAACTGGCTTTCGAAAATTTGACCCTAAAACAATACTTATGCATAAGAGAAAGTAAATAATCTGGTGTGTCACTCACACGGCTTTCTCTTACCCTGAAATTTAATACTATAAATACAGGCTGGTGATTAATAGGTAAGATAACGAGTACTGTTATGTAAACCTATGTTAAACAATTCAAATTAGGTTTCGGAAGAGTTTTATATGATAATTAGTTCTGTGTGAGGGGGGCTACCGCCATCCTCAACCCCCCGTTTCATTAATGCACCTAAATTTACATAGAATTTAATTCGGTTATTAAAAAATAATTTATTAAAATTATTATTTAAACGAATTATCTTTTATGATAATGCAGACGATCGATAAAAAAATTGATAACTTTATTTTAAATTATCGCAGATCGATGATTCAACCATTAGTTTTAAAGGTATTGGCGAGCTCTTTTGAAAGATATCCATCGTGAAAATTTATTCCCCACGAGGGGAGGTTTCCCCCCAGGGGGGAGGCGAGGCTCCTACATACACAAAGAATTTTTTCCCGGTTGACTATCTTTATTAAAAATATATATATATTCGTTTCATTTCGTTTAGATATATGTGTTCTATGGATGTTAAACTCTACTTACCTGCAATTTCCCCCATAGGCGTAATGTATTTGAATACTTTTGAGTGTCCCTGTACACGAACCATTTGCTTGATCTTAACGAAGAGTTTAGTGTAGCATCCTTATATCATACACATTTAGAATACCAAGTTTGAACTTTCTGCCATAATTTGTTTTTGAGATATGCTGATAACAGAGAGACAGACACACAAACACACACACAGATATACACACAGATCATACGCTAAAAACGCGATTTTCGTATTCAGGAGACCTCAAAACATGTAAATATAACAAAATCTAACTTTCAAAAATTTGACCCCAAAACAATACTTTCTCTACCTTATGGGTAAGAGAAAGTAAAAATAGATAAAAATACAGAATATAATGATTGAGAATCCCGATTACTTAGTTTTAACTAAGAATTATTATAAACTTACAGAGACTCTGGGTAATCATTTCAGTACATTTACAGAATTTTTTTTACATTGTAGATGTTTATTTTTCTATAAAAATTTTGCGTTCGCGTACATTTAATTATGGGCATATATATAGTATGTTAATATTAGTTATACAATGATATAAAATTTTTGCTTATTATGGTAAAAGTTTTTTTGAAAGATATTCTCAAGTTGATCGGACTTGTTAAAAACTAAACCCGGCACGCGAGATAAATAAATTTGTCAACCCGATTCTATGCAGTACTCTAGCAGAGACTTCAGTCAGAATATTCTAGCGCCCCAGGCCTTACCTTTTCTTCGACTTCAATAATTTTGGGCCGGATGCACCTGTGACAAAGTTCCGCATCTTCCTTTGCATAGAGTCGAGACACTTATGGGTTTGATTGAATGTCCTGAATTTAAATTCACTGCCAAAAGGGGAAGAAAAATCGTAAAAGAAACGAACGTAAAAGAAGTTTGGAGCTTATCAGAATAATTATAAGATAAAAAACTTTTTATATACCATGTTTTTAAATTTTCTGTTGAATCATAGCTATAGAACTGCATTAGCACTTTATCAATGCGTATAAAAATTTTTAGTGATAATGACGTCAATTTTTGTGAGATGCATAATTTAACTTTTTAACTTCAAAAGAAAATGAACTCGTATTATTATTATTATTATTTATTTTTTTGGCGACATTTAAATTATAGCTAATATTTTAATGGCTATTTTTAAAGCTATTAGGAGGTTATTATTTTCATATTTTAATTAATTAAAAGAAAACTAATCAAAAATTCGGAAATCGGGCTTTGAAGCATTGTATTGCCATCGGGTTCTGACTATTTTAAAAGTTTCAAATGTCTAGTAGGGAAGTTAGTTAAAAATCGATTGCAAGATTTGTACCGGACAAACAAACAAGAATCGAAGTTAATAAAAACTTGGTAAAATAAGAAGGTTTAAGTGTAGCATTACACAACTCTTAAGAAGTTTAGGAACAGCAAGAATATTTTTAGTTTATTAAGAGCAATTTTATTAGTTTTTATCTTCAATTTTTAAGAAGTCCCGCACAGAGTGCACCTACCGACACATGACCTGTCTGAGATAGGGTGCCTAGAATGGATCAATAATCCAGACACTCTAGTCTGACACAGATTTGCTTTTACATAGGTATCTTTCTGGCATGAGTGGAAAATTTGTACGCTATCTTTTTTTTTTTTTTTTTTTTTTTTTTAAACATAAAACAGAGAAGACAAACTCAGAACAACATAGGTACACTGAGAAAAAATTCTGTTACTCACATCTAGAATTTAAATTGTAGTTCTAGAAAAAATAGTTCCATGTCATCCTTATAAATTCTAGTCCCCTTGGAAAGCGAGTTCTAGAAGCCGCTATTAGAATTCTAGAGAGTTTGTCTATATTATCGATGTCAAACTTATTTGAAAATATCTCCAAATAAATGCGAACACGATAGATGGGTTTCTGCAACTATAATCTTGGTTTATTACCAAATATTAGAAAATCAAGCGAGAATTTCTCGCAATATAAATGATTCAGAATATTTAGAGTATTCAGAATACTGTTTCACCCTCTAGAAATGTGTACGCTAGAAATTCTCAACCATTTCGTCTATTCAGTTTATTGGCGTGCCTTATGCGCATAGCTCGGAAATCTATATTTCTAGTTAAGGGATTTAGAAAATGGTCACTTATTCATTCTAGAGAAAGGTGTTATATTTTTTTTTCTCAGTGTATAATCTCTAGAATTTAGACATTTTCTGTCCTTCGATGCGTTATATCTTAACTATTTTCAGTGCATATTTTGATCGGTGTTAGCTGACATTTTGAGTTTGGTCACTCTTGGGATTACGCATTATTATTATTTTTTCCCCTCCATGCTAAGTTGTGGCAGTCCTTAAACTTCAGAAAATAATAATATAATTATGTAATTAGTACAAATAATTAAAAAAAACAACAACATATTTTAATGTAGCGTCAGATGCCTTTATTTATTTAAAAGAACTGATACATATTTATTTTACTTAAACTCAGACTAACCGATATAGCAATTCATTGAAAGCGAAGTGGTCTACAAACTTAGAGATGGAGATAACGCGAAATTGCCGATTGTGCCGTACCCGGTATGGCACAGACACACACACACATACACAAAAATAATAAATAAAGAAAAATAAAGAGAGAAAAGAAAAGAAAACGATTCCAAATATCCTTGTGTGGCAATCACACTACTTTCTCTTACCCTACATTAATGCAGTACAGAAATTTTATTACAGTTTAAGGTATCACATAAGAGGTACTATATTTGAGCATTTTGAGTGCACTTTAAAAACAGTTCAAGGTGTATAGTTTTATTTCCCCCATACAATTTTGTAGGGAAGCGGGGAGGTACCTCTCCGTTTGGATATTGTAGGTAGATTTATAAAACATTTAAAATTAGACAAGTCTGTAAAAAAAAAAAAATCTTTTTTTTTTTTTTTGACTGAATTTTTTTTTTTTTTTTCTTTTTTTTTTTTATGAACTTTATATTTCCGAGGCTGTTGAATTAAAAAATGACTTCCGTTTCTGCATATCTCGTGCTTTTCTTTTTTTTTTTTTTCTTATCAGAGTAATAGGGGTTTGGAGTTGAAAAATCCCTGCTTTCATATCATTAAATTAAACATATTCTTTTTTATAATTAAACAAACAGTTCCTTCCTGATATATCTGACATTCTGTATTCATTCTTTTTGCCTGCGAAACCTTTCTTTTTTTCTGGACGCCCCCCCTCCCCCCAATAACCTCCTGGAACATGCTTCCACGACTTTCCCCCCTGCTGTCCTCCACATCACTACTATTTTCAGTTTTATACTTTTTTTCAGTTCTCCTTTCATAAATATTATTTTAAAGTAAGAAATAATTATTGCACGTGCTTTCTAGAATCAACAAGTAGGATTACGAAATTTCATGATTTCACGCAACACTGAACTAAAAATATGCGTTTTGTACAAAAACTTGACTTGATGGAACATTTTTGCTGCATTTTTCGGTTTCAGCGAGTAAAAATCTATTACATTTAAAATATCTTATGCAGTTTATTAATTTCAGATTTGTGTACTAAATTTAAAAAAAACTCTTTCATTTCAAATTATCAGAGAACGTCCTCATATGCCCTTTCTTTCCCCGTTACAGCTTGTTTTTTCTCGTCTATTTTTCCTGCATTTTCTCACTTGGTGTCATTATTTTATTTTATTTTATTTTATTTCAACACATTTGTAATTATGCGTTTATTCATTTATTTTTTTCTATGCTATTTTTCATGGATTTTTTACTTTTTTTAACTGATTATTTCCACATTCTAAAGGGCAATGGGCTTCATAATAGTCTGTAGATTTTATACTTCCTAAATAGTTATTTAGCTTTCGCACAATGAAAAATTAGCGTGCTGTGGCCATCACAAAACTTTCTTCTATATCCTTCTATATAAAAGAGCCACTTACAGTTGAACATGCACAAAAGTTTAAAATAGCTTCTCAGAGAATTAATTTTTGACAGATACTTAGTTTATCCTTCAATATAAGCAAATTAAACGCATTCCTAATTTCCATGAGCTTTCCTTTGAGAAGAATCATCATTACTTTGCCAAAAGTTCACGCTTTTCTTTTAAATTTTAAATCTTTCCCTTTAAACCCATTGATTCATTGTTATTTCAAAATAAGAACTAGAAAATATCTTTCAACAATTAAAAAAAAAAAAAAAAAAACTTATCACTTGCGAATTAAATCAAATTTGTAACTTATTAACGCGCTTTGAAGAGATTATATCCCAGACACCACTGTGGGGGAAAATGATCATCAATCACTATAATAATCTCCGCTTGGTGCAGAGTAGGGTTACCTTTTTTGCATTTGAGTAATTTTGTTAAAGATGGTCCCTCAAAGAAGGGAGTTCCGAAGATTGACAAGGGAGGATTAATTGATTTTTTTCCAAAGGAAGCTGATAATTTGCTGTTTTTTATTGAATACATAATTGCACGGAAAAAAATCTTTTAAAATTACTTAAACTACGGAATTAAATATTACATATATCTCACTTTATTTGAGCAGTATTACGCAGAACAACTGTTTAGTAAAAAAAAAAAAAAAAAAAAAAAAAAATTACAATTTAGGTAAAAAAAAAAATCCCCCCCCCCCACACACAAATATATATATAATTTTTAATGACAATAATGAAAAGAATGAGAACGGCTGGAAACAGTTGAATAATTCACCACAGAAACCCACAGAAGCCGATTAGATAAGTAGTTAACTTAAATAAGTTTGGTGTTTTAAATTTATTTGAACAGTTATATTAACTTAAATGTATTAAAAAGTTAATAAAATTATTTTTCAAATTTTAATACTTTTTAGGTTACAACTCACTTCACCCATCTTAAGCCTTGATGGCCTCCTCGTATAATAATAATAATAATTATTATTATTTTTTATTTTACTTTATTCATATTTGCTATACTATGTATGATCTCATTTATAAATGTTTCAGAAATAACTCACATTAACTTTTTCAATATATCTTCCTTGCGAAAGTTTTCACTTCCATATGTGGCTGTTTAATTATTAAATTAAGTCTTCCTTTATTGTGTTTGATTATTTACAAATGAAATATTATTATGATAGTATATGGAATTCGTATTAAACATAGTGCTATTGCGCAATTAATTTGAAAATTCTTTATCTACGTAACTGTGTGTGAATTATATTCACTTCGAAAATCTTTCTTAACGAAACCTTGAATGTAATGCTAATTTTTTGGGTGTTATAAATAATATAATCCAATTTCATACTAAATTTTAGAAATTAACTTATTTTATTGTATTATATACATGGATTTGTGTTGCCTTTGCACATTATTCGTTGGCATATTCTTATTCTATTTTTATTGTTATATTAGTATTATTAGTTTACTATTATATGGTTCGTTCATTGTAAAAGTGAATAATCTCCTTAGAAACTGATTTTGAAATAACTAGCTTTTTTCGAATTTATGCATAGGGAAAAAAGGTCAAGATTCAGTAAGTGTTATCAATTTTTGTGTTAAATACAAATGATAGTTATAATAATTTATATTTTATATTAAAAATAATTTCAAATAACTTAGAAACTTCCTTTTAGAAAAAAAAAAAAAAATTCGAAGTTTTAGTTTTCTTAGAAAAACATGTTATCCATTTATGTGTCTTTAATGCAATAATTATTGGAGTTTTTTCTTTTTTATAATGAAAGGTGCGGCAAAATGTGTTACAACTAAGTAAAAATATCTATATTTAAAAAACATGGAGTAACAGCACTTTTACAATGAGCCGTCCATATTTTATTCTCATTATAATGTGATAATATTTTGTTCTGTACATAATCTTTTCTTAACTACGGCAGTTCGTATTGTTTTTTTTAACCTGCGTCTATGAGATACTATTGAGACACTATTGGTAAACTACACCTTAAATTTTATGTCATATTTTTTCTTCTTCTGTTCGAGAAAAAGAAAATTTATAATAAATGTCTTTTTTTTTTTTTTAAATAATTAAAGTGAAATTTAGAAAACTCATGCTTAAGAAATGGAATATCTTTAGTAAAGAAAGGCATATATTATGTACGTTATGTATTATATCAATAAGCAATGTTAAAAACAGCGATTTAAAAAAGATTGTTAATTGCACACTGCGGTTTCGGTAGCGTACAATGTACTGTCATTAAAAAAAAAAAAATTTACATTGATGCTTTTAACGTTATGGAAATATTGATATTTCTGTTCTAAGGTATTATTATTATTATTATTATTATTATTATTATTATTATTATTATTATTTTTTAAAGATGTTGGGGAAAAATTACAAAAGAGGGAACTTGTATGTGAGGATATGGCGAGTTTAGTTCACTAAAAAATTTATATTAAAATATTTTCAATTAACATCTTAAAATCACTGAAAATGAAGATAAATTTTCGAAAATAATGATGGCAATTTCTAATAAATTAAAATAAATAGAAAAATCCGTAAAAGGCCTAGCATCTTTATCATTTTCTTTAAAAAAGAAAAAGAATGGAAATTTCAGAAAAAAAAAAAAAAAAAAAAAAAAACTTTATAACATAAATATGATTGTTAAAAATTTATTAAAATTATCATAAGCTATATACTGATTCTAACATTCATATTCCAAAAATAAATAAATAAATAAATAAATATCTTTCTTTTCATGTGGGGAAAAAAAAATGCAAACTTTTATTAAAAATAATTAAAATGTAATTTAGAAAAATCGCTGGAAAAATGAATAAATAAAAATAAATAAATAAATAAATACAATTGCTTAAGTATAGAACCGCTTGACTAAATTTGAGATTTGGCATCTAAATAGGTATGACGTTTCTTACGAAAATGTTTATTTACAATTGCGACAGCCATTTTACTTCATCGCCAAAATCTGAAAAAAAATTTAAAATCCACCAATGTGTTCCTATGCTGATGCTATATCGAAGAAATATTAAGAAATGACAAATGAATATAGTAAACGATGCTAGGTAATGAAACATGGCATGCCTTAGAATAAATGAAAATAAGTCTTGCTGTAATAAAATAAATTTTGTTCATCAAAGAAAGTATACAAAATTTTATCATTATTGTTATTATTATTTTACTAAATATAAAATCTTCTTGTTTAAGTGATATATATAAACATTAATTAAATAAAGATAAAACAAATTAGTAGTTTCATACACCACAAGCTGCGTCGTCTTTAGGAACTGGACTATGAAATTCTCCTGTGCATGAAACTTGTTGGTTTTATATTTATTTATATAATTTGAAATCAAATTATAGATTTTATAACTTAAGCAAGATATACTATTTTTTAATATATGACATTGGCCTATGACATGGTTCATTTATTTGAACTCATTATTATTATTTTTATTTTTTTAAGTGTCTTTTATCATGTATAAGGCTTTACTTCAACATGTGGTTGGTTATTGATTAACTGAAGTCTTCCTTCCTGGTGTTTGATCACTGTAATGATTTATTATACATAAATAAAAATTATATACATAATATGCCTCAAGCGATATATGAACGCATCTTGAATATTAATTATTTAAAAATAATTAGTATATATAATTTATACTAACATCCCATTCATATATTATTCAAGACATGTAACACAATACTACATATATAATATATATAATTAGTAATAAAGTCATGCATTGATGGTATGATTTTTATCACTTCTTTTAATGTTATTTTTAAGTATATGTGTATGTTATATGGTCCGGTTTTCCAGATCTCCGGTCTCCCTGACCGGCCGACGCAGTAGGCTACTGCGCTTCGCTGTGTTTTGGTTAGATTTTCTGCTAGCCAATGAAAAGTGTACAATGGAGGAAAAAGAAAATATGAAGAAAAAAGTTGATTACGGTAACCTCATTCCTTTTCCAGGAGTAGGGTTGATAGATATTATGATGTATCACTATCTGGCTCAAACAATGATTGCTATTGTATTGTATTTTATTTTTTTTTATTTATTGTTTGTTTGTTTACAGGAATCTGTGATCCCTGCTTGAAGGTAAAAGTTATTAAAAATGGAACAATCGCATTTTTTTTTCTTTTTAACACTTACAAATTTGTTAAAGCAGTAATGTGCAGTATTGTAAAAACACTAAAATGACTAAGAAATAGGAAAGGGATACATTAAAAATTTAAATTTTATTATTTTCAAAAAATGTTTTATTTATCCTTCTTACTTCGTCCATATTACTTCCAATAAATATCCTGATTTTTTCTTACTATAATTTTACACAATATAAATGCATTTTATAGCTTATAATTATGAATGAGAGGTAACAATTTCTTTATTTGGAGTTTGTGAAAAACAGGCTATTCTGGAAGGAATTTAGATACTGAAAGTAAAAAGAAGTTTTTTTAAAAAAAATTCCTTATGAATTTAAATACAAAATACTTCAGACTTCTCAAAACGTAAAATTGTCTAAATGATTAGAAACTCTTTACCATTTCCAGAATTTAGTAAAATTTCATAAACAAGTTACCACTGAAAAATAGTTTGAAAAACAATTTTAAATAAAGTATTAGTGTTCTTTTGTATCTCCATCACAGTCGTTTTGTTTTGCAAAATAGTTATCCAAAGTGCATTAGCTAAAGGACAAGTTTTCACTTATATTAAGTATTTCTGACCATTAGCTTTTTAGTCACCTAAATTTAGTAAAAAAAGAAATTGAAAACAGGCTGTCACTAAAAAATGTAAGCCATTTATGAATGATATATATTATTATTATTGAAGGCCCTGAAAGTGGATTTAATTTTTAAGAAGAATTCATAAAACTGATTGCCATGAATATATGTATATATCTAAATAAGAAAGCTTTTTCAATAAGTTTTATTTATTTTTTCAACTTCTGTTATATTATTATATGTAAAGTATAGTATAAGCTTGATATAAAGCAGATTTTATAGTACAACATTAACTATATGTATATCCATTCAAAAAGGTTATAAATCAAACACAACTAAGATGTTCAAATTGATTTAAGATTTAACATTATTCAATTATAATGCATTATATACAATATTTCCCTATTGTCCCATCATGTTAGGCTTTTACTGTATCTTATTAAACAGTGTGATAATTATTTTTTTATTTCAAAATTATTTTTATTGATGTGTAATAATAGTTCTTTCAGCATATCATGACTAAATTTTAAAAGTAAATTTTCAAATTAGAGTTGAAACATATAGAGAAATCCAGAATAGTATGCTAACTCGCATTCATAAACTTATTGTTTGCTTTAAAAAAAAAAACTGATTTTAGCTTTTTTGTTAAATAAATTTTAAACCATGACACTTGTCGTTTCTTTATTCCTATAATCATCTGTGTAAATTTAAAATATTAAATTGCATATCTTCCTGTTAAACATATTCATATTTGAATAATTTGTTCAGTTGAAATCTGCTCATATTCAACTAAGTTAAATTGAAAGATATTTATATATTTATCATGCATTCCATCATAAATATTTGTTTAATTGGATTTTACATGATACATTAAAAAAAAAAAAGTTAACCACATTATTTTTCATGATTTGATTATTTTTTATATTGAATAGTTTTTAAAAGTTAAATTAGGAAGCTTTTGCAAAAAGTGTTTCATGTATGATTTAATCCCCCCCCCCCATAAGTTTTTAAAAAGAAACTTCCCATATTCAGCTAAATTAAACTGAAAGATGTTTATATATTTATCATAAATTCTATCATAAATATTTGTTTAATTGGGTTTTACATGCTATGCTACATTTTTTAAAAAGTTAACCACATTGTTTTGCATGATTTGATTATTTTCAATATTGAGTAGTTTTTTAAAGTTAAATTAGGAAGCTTTATCAAAAAGTGTTTCATGTATGATTAAATCCCCCCCCCCCATAAGTTTTTAAAAAGAAACTCCCTATAAACTAAAGGAAGTTTTTTAAAAGTGTTTCATATATGATTAAATCCCTCCCCCCCCCATAAGTTTTTTCAAAAGAAACTTCCCATATTCAACTAAATTAAACTGAAAGATGTTTATATATTTATCATAGATATTTGTTTAATTGGGTTTTACATGTTATGCTACATTAAAAAAAAAAAAAAAGTTAACCACATTGTTTTGCATGATTTAATTATTTTCTATATTGAGTAGTTTTTATAAGTTAAATTAGGAAGCTTTTTCAAAAAGTGCTTCATGTATGATTAATCCCCCCCCCCCCCCAGCATAAGTTTTTAAAAAGAAACTTCCTTATGAATTTAAATACTTCAGACTTCTCAAAATGTAAAATTGTCTAAATGATTAGGAACTCTTTACTATTTCCAGAATATAGTAAAATTTCATAACCATATCACTTACAAGTAGTTTGAAAAACAATTTTAAATAAAGTATTAATGTGCTTGCTGTATCACTATCTCTATCACAGTCATTTTATTTTGCAAAATGCGAAAAGTTATCCAAAATGCAATACCTAAAGAACAAGCTTTTCACTTTTTTACCATAGAATTTCATTAAGTACTACTATTATTCAAAAAATCTTCGCCGAGAATGTCACAATTAAAGATGAATCTTTTTTTTTTTTTTTTTAAAGTATTGGGATTTCTGACCAATTGTGAAAAAGGCGTTTCAGTCACATAAATTTAGTAAAAAAATAGAAATTGAAAACAGGCTGTCACTAAAAAATGTAAGCCATTTATGAAAGATGTATATTATTATTGAAGGCCCTGAAAGTGGATTTAATTTTCAAGAAGAATTTCTAAAACTGATTGCCATGAACATATATATATCTAAATAAGAAAACTTTTTCAGTAATAAGTTTTATTCATTTATTTATTTTATTTTATTTTTTTATTTGCTTCGTTTCTACTATATTATTATATATAAAGTACAGTATAAGCATGAGATAAAGCAGTTTTTTTACTACAACATTAACTATATGTATATCCATTCAAAAAGATTATAAATCAAACACAACTAAGATGTTCAAATTGAGTTAAAATTTAACACTATTCAGTTATAATGCATTATATAAAATATTGCCCTATTGTTCCATGATGTTAGGCTTTTAATGTATCTTATTAAACAGTGTGATAATTATTTTTTCATTTCAAATTTATTTTTATTGATGTGTAATAATAATTCTTTCAGCATGTCATGACTAAATTTTAAAAGTAAATTTACAAATTAAAGTGAAACATATAGAGAAATCTAGAATAGTATGCTAACTTGCATTCATAAACTTATTGTTTGCTTTAAAAAAAAAATCATTTAAGATTTTTTGCTAAATAAATTTTAAACTCAACTTAAACCATGACACTTGCTGTTTCTTTATTCCTATAATCATCTGTGTAAATTTAAAATATTAAATTGCATAGGGTCAGGTGGGTTAAAATAGGTCAGTTAAAAAAAAAAAAAACTTAAAAAAAACATCCAAATATTTTTTAAATTATAATTTTGCTGGTTTCATATAATATTATTTAAATTAGTCTTCATTTGTATACAAAATTAACTGTAACTGATACGTTTTAGTTACAGCCAGTAATTATTTGTGTGTTTCGTATTAGTAACTTGAATGTGTTGCTAAGAAAAACTTTGGTTTTGAACTAATTCAAAAGCAAATTTTACAGTTTTTCATTATCATATTCCAAAAAGCACATTTTTAAGATGAATTTCCTAAACTTCCGTGAGAAAAAAATGTATATACAATAGAGAGCCAGAAATCCGCCGAAGTTCGAAATCCACACAGCTTGTCAGATACAAACAATGAAATTCACTATTAATAAATTACAAAACTGCAAATCAGAATTTTTTAAAAAGATCTTGAATACAGATTTTATGTTTGCATTTTATGATTACAAAAAAGAAAAACAAAATAATAATAATATGAAAGACTGCAAGAGCCAAGTTGCTGCTAATGAAATTGACAGTATATTTAAATTCATCAAAAGGAAATAATGATTATTGTGATATGATGATATCAATCAGGTAAATAATAATAAACTAATTTTTTTTTTTAATGCTTTCTGAAAAAGGCATAATTTTTTAGGAAGAACTCAATAAAATTCGTAGAAAAATAAATTTGTGTTCCTACTATTTACAATAAATAAAAAAATAAATAAATCATGCAGGTTCAAATTTAGTTTAAAACTAGTTATATGTGAACAGATTGTATCTAAATTTGACAAATATTTTATTCATGTTTATTTATTGTTTTATTTTATATTTTTGTAAATGTTCTTATGTACCTAGTAATTTAATATTCAGTGTTATTCACTAGTATGTGTTTAGTTTGAATAATATTCTGTTTTTATTTTTCAAAGTGAAAATCATTTTTTATGGGCCCTGAAATCCACAAAATCCTAAAATCTGCACAACCTCTGGTCATGAGCTGTGCAGATTTTTGACTCTCTACTGTATTAATATTTTGGAGTAAAAAAACACATGTGAGGTAAAATAGGTCAATTGTTGAATCATGTTAGGCTTATGTTAAGAGGGAAAAACAAAAAGACAATACATATTGAAGTTGAATCAAAGCATTCAGTTTGTAGGTGTAATTCAAAAAGTTGTTTCATTCCAGCTTATTTAAGAAAGGTGCCACTTTTTCATACAAATGGCAGGCAGGACACAGCATTCTCCTGAAACTCTGCAGTTTAGCATCAACTTAAAATGCAAGAGTGGGTGAATCTAGATCATCAATCTCCAATTTGACAAATTAATTCTAGTGCGACTTCAACAGTCATGGAAGAGGATACTATTTATATATTATCCTTTTAAGTACATAAAATCTGCTATTATAAACACTTTATCACCCAATCAAACATTGTCTTCCAAAGATACTTTGGAAAATGCACACAAAAATCAGAAGTAATTTTAACAACCAACTTATTTTTCAATTGATTGTATGATGAAAAAATCAACAGAGATGCTAAAATCACAGAAACAACAATTGTAAAAGAAACGAAAAGCAAGTCTTTCTCAAGAAGAAAATTTGGACAGCATCAGTACTAATCAATTCGTAAAAATTGGAAAATGTGTTAAAGTAGAATTTCCTGGGGAAAGATCAAAGAAAATATTTCATGGCATTATTCTTTCGCCCAATCATGAATATTCTGAAAAATTTGAAGTGATAAATAAAAGTGGAAATGGAAGTTCCTACTGGAATTTTCCAGAGAAAGATATTTCTGATGTAGATGCATCGTACATAAATTCTAAATGTTTTTCCTGAGCTAATGATGGACCATACAGACATTTTTTTCCCTTGAAAGAACACAAAATCAAGTTTTTATCAAAAAAAAAAGGAATATGTATGTGTAATTTTATTTGCATGAAGTAAGTTGTATTAAAATTTAAAACAGTTTTAAAGGATGACTTATTTTACCCCAACCCATGGGGTAAAATAAGTCACAAACAGCATATTTTAAAATTTATTTTTCAGCACAAATTTTTTTGTTTTTTGAGAGGTATTTCTCTTAAGATGTCATAAGGAATATTCATTTGCATATTTTGTGCAATTTTTTAACAAATGGAACCAATACATTTTCTGCTGTTTAAGTGCATATGTAAAATATGCTGTTTTTTGATCTATTTTACAACACCTGACCCTATCTTTCTGTTAAACACATTCATATTTGAATAATTTGTTTAGTTGAAAGATGTTAATATATTTTTCATAAATTCCATCATAAATGTTTGTTTAATTGGGTTTTACATGCTACATTGAAACCTCATTATTTTGCACAATTTGATTATTTTCTATATTGAGTAGATTTTAAAAGTTAAATTAGGAAGCTTTTCCAAAAAGTGTTTCATGTATGATATTCCCCCCCCCTCTCCGTACTTAGAATTTTTCCTCATTTATAATGAGTGAATATTTTTATTTTACTTTAACTGTAATAGTTTTAATTTTCTGTTTACATAAATTTTTTGTTTATCAGTCAACTTCAATAAATTGATTCTCTATTTTAAATATATTGATATATTGTTATTAAACACAAATTTTTTAAAAGCAATAATATGTAGTATTGTATACTCTAAAATATAAATAGCAAAGAAATAATAAAATAATGCATTACAATTTTAATTTTGTTATTTTCATTCTTATTTTGTCTATATTACTATAATATGGACTAATAATAATTATATTATTGAACCAACTGAATTTGAAAGAAAACAAATAAATTAGATTCCTGAAAATTTTCAATGGTGACAAACTGTAGTATAAAACTTTGTAACCTATGTTATTATCCTAACTTGCAAAGAAAAAATTAAGATTGAATTAAAATGTATTTTTACATATTAAAATATGCCTAATCTGTGAGCATCTATAATGTATAATCCACATTAAATCTGAATGAAAGAAATTGAATTCTTGGAAAATTTCAATGGTAACAAGTTTTTTTTTTTTTCCTCCTCTGATATTTTAAAAATTAATTTGTACTTTGAGACTGTGACATTTTTCAAATATTTACTAATCATTTACTGTCAATATATGGTGTTTTTGCACATCTGTCAAAAGTATTATAATAGCCAACACATCTTTTTGCAGATTAACTGTGAAGAAATGATGGTTTTATTTATCAATTATTTTTATTTCTTATATTTTTTGTATTGTTTATAAAATTATGCAAAAAATTCTCCCCCCAAAATTAATAAATAAACTTTTTTTTTTCTATTATTTATCAACAAAACTTATTAGATGCTTTGCCTTTTTGTTCTAACTGTTGAGTCTTAATTTTTTCTCACCTTAAACCTAAACTATAATGAAAAACAGAAAACCTTTTTATTTATTTCTTTAAGATATATATTTAGTAGAATAATTTAATGCTAAAAGCGAAATAAAAACTTCTAAAGTTCATTTTTATTAATAGAGGGCGACACCAGACATTTTTTCTGTTAGAGCTTTCAACTTTTATCCATGAAGATAGAGGAAGCTCTTCATGCTTTTATCCCATTCTCTTTGTCGAGAAATTTTTCCTCAAGACCCCTTTTTGCCTTTTCACATATTTATGATAAGGGTGTCTTGTTTTTCAATAATAAACATAGATATAATATCTATATAAATATAGGCCTCCTGCCACTCACTCTTACATGCCCTATATTTTTAAAATTTGGCCTATATTTTCAGTGCATATCCTATATTTATTTTTTAGATTAATAACACGAGTGGTAAGGATAATTCCTCAGATTGCAAGACACATAATTATAAAAAAAAAAAAAAAAAAAAAAAATGGAAGATATGAAACTTTGTGACTTTCAAAATCTTAAAGCAGTATTAAGTCTCTATCATGAACATAGAAGGTGTCTTTTAAATTATGTGACACCTTGACAGTTTGTTAAAACATCTTCTGCCTTACTGAATGAGAAACCATAAGTAATCTTCGTATAGTTTAAGCTAAAATCTAAATCAGAGGTGGAGTTATTACAAAAGTTTTATAGCAATATGTATAAGAGCCATGGGGTAATATTTAGTATGTACTATTACTTCGTGATAAGAACTGTTATGGAAGTTGTAAAAAAGAAAATGAAGACAATAAAACAGGATTGGATTGGCAGAAGAAAAAAAAGTCACCGGAAAGAAAGTCAAGTGAAAAAAAAAGTCACCAGAAAAAATCTATTAAAAGAGAATAAATAGATAAAAATGTGTTTTAAAAGCTTGTAAGAATGTTTTAATTTAGAGTGAGTATGTGACGAGTACTTATATTTAGTATAACTGAAAACTATGTGAAATAAAGGCAGTGTTCAAACAAATGAAACTCAAACAAAACTAAGAAAGAGCAGAGGCCACCACGGCTTAAGACGGGTGGAGCAGGATAAACAAATTTTACCGTCGCTTAACTTTCCCCAAAATCTCTGCAGACCATATTATAAGTCAGAAAAGGTTAGGATTAAATTATATTTATTCTTAGGTTAAGAGGCCTCTCCACTTATTGTCCCCAGAAGCCAGAGCCAATGTTATTCTATGGCGAACTTCGCCCATTATAACTTATTAACTAATATATATTTTTTAATTCCGTTTTCACATTCAGAAACTTCACAACTATTAAACAATTTATCGCTTTCTAAAAATTATTTTTAATATTTTATTTTGATGTTGTAAAATGTGAATTTTCACAATGTGAAATTTTTCATTTTTGAGCTTAAAAATGAAATCTTAAAAAAAAAAAAAAAAAAAAAAAAAAAAAAAAAATCAATTTTTAGAAAGCGATAAATTGTTTAATAGTTGTGAATTTTCGGAAAGTGAAAACGGAATTTAAAAATATGTACTAGTTAATGAATTATAATGGGGCAAAATTTCCCATGGAATAACATTGGCTTCGGCTTTCGGAGACGATAGGTAGAGATTCCCCTTAATATATATATATACATATATATATATATATATATAATTACTGATATTTATAAACCAAATTTATATGAACTAAATCATTCATATATGTTATGAGTTACAGAGTTAAAAATAATGATTTATGATTATATATGTGTGTGTATGTATTATTAGATGCTTTTGAAAGATATATGTATATATTGAAATATAAAAATTCAAAATTTTTAAGATTTTATTTAAAATTAAAAATTATCTTTATAAGCAATAATAAAAATTTATTAATTTTTAATTTCTTAAAGTATAAGAAGTTTTTAATTAAAAAAATATATATCGTTTTCGCGATGTCGTGTACACATACTAATAAACTAACAACACTATAAACTGTATCAGTTTTATGATCTTTAGATTTCCATTTCTCACACCTCAAAACGTGTAGAAATGTAAAAACAAGCGATGTTGAACATTTTTATCACTGCCTAAGATCCTTATAACTATAGTATGATTTATAATGAAAAATATGTACAGATTGATAAATATTTTATATTATTGTTAGTAGTAGTAGTAGTAGTATTTTTTTTTTTTTTTTAATGGAGATTTCTTTAAAAATGTCATACGACGAAACTTTAAAAATGTAATTGATTTATTTATACAATGAAATAATTTATTATTAAAAAAACAACTTTTTCTCACTATTACCTAATAATAATTTGAAAGTAATAAACCATATGTGTTTTTTGTAATTTTAATTTATTTTATTTAATTTATTTTATTTATTTATTTATATTTATTTTATTTTATTTTATTTTATTTTATTTTTCATATTTTACCCTTATTTAATTGATATGATACGAAACAAAATATATTAATCGATGACAAAACAAAATATATTAATTCCGGGTGACCTTTTTTTCTGCTTACCCTTGGTTGGACCATTTGGTCTGTTCCAACGGGTTTAAAAAAAAAAAATGAAAAAACTATAATTTTGCCCACATTAAAGTTTTTTTTTTTTTTTTTTTTCAATTTTATAAGATATTCTTCGATAAAATTAAGAAAAATATTAAGCAATTTTTATTTACAAAATTTTTATTTATTTATTTACAAAACAGACAATTTACATAAAAAATTAATTTTATTTTGAGTTATAATTTTTACAGATAGAAGATTTAACATTATATTCAGATTCTTACTACAGTAGTGCTACAACCAAAAACTAACTGGCATAGATAATATTTGTCAATTCTCCATTATATATTTACTCTCATAAATACTCATTATGGAATATATTGTATGCTAGCAGGCTACGCCAGCTTCGCTGGTCACAGTATTTAAATGGATTTTCAAAAGAATTGGATAAATATTTATTTTTTTACATCACATTATAAATAAAAA
Source organism: Salticus scenicus (assembly GCA_963930645.1). NCBI lineage: Eukaryota > Metazoa > Arthropoda > Arachnida > Araneae > Salticidae > Salticus > Salticus scenicus. Next base: position 17,848,642 of record OZ005652.1, on the reverse strand, counting down.
CTAAAAAAAAAAAAAAAAAAAAAAAAAATTACATTGTAATCACTATAAACATCACTTTGGGTACCCGCTGCCTATGGTAGCTATTTTCTGTCCGCACTGCATCGGGTTCAGGTTTCCACTGTCTGCAGAAAGCTCTTTCCTGGGCATTTCAATATGGATATTTATTGACGACAGGTGGATCTGCTATTATTTACAAACGATGATTTTAAATATGACTGTATCTCAGCATCTATTAAATATTTTAGTTTTTGAACTATGTCCCCGCTATTTACACTATTTTACAATTTGATTCCGACCAATATAACGAAATAAAATAAAGTAGATATTTTTTTCAAAAGAATTAAATACATGAGAAACAGATAAATTTTAATCAGTTTAATCCTAACTACTATATACTACCATTGTTTTCCGATAACTGCTAATAATAAAAAAAAAAAAAACTCTTTTAAAGGAATTAATTAAAAATGAAAAATAAAAAGTTGTTATACTATAAAAATTATACATAAACATAACAGTTATAAATACATTTTTAAATTTAATATTCTGAATTTATTTTACTGTATTACCATTTTATTGTCAATAAATATAATAAGTTAAAAAAAGAAAAAACTTTGTCTTTAAACCCTTTAACCGTTGCAAACGGCTTTTTCCGTCACTTAATAGTTGAAAAAAGAGGCTAAAGTGACAAATTTTCGAAAAATATGATATTTTTTCCTAGGTCATACGATTACTGAATATCCATAGATTTCAAAAACTAACAATGTTTATTCCTACTTCACTTAGTATTGATTTTATGAGTTATTAAACAGATATGCTAAAAAACTCGACACGGCTAAAGGGTTTAAACGAATGTATTAAATAAAAAATAAATAGCATAGTAGCCGTTTATAAGATACGTAGACGATTACAGTAAAAGTATAAATCTGTGAAAAATGAAACAAAGAAGCCAATATTTAAAATCGAAAAAATGTTAATTTAAAAAATTCAAATTCGAAAAAATCTCCATGAGGTGCACACCTGCAGGATCCCAGGTACCTATATGCCAAATTTGGAAGCTCTGTGATCAGTAGTGTGAGTGAGCACCAGAGCGCAGACAGACACACATACACAGACACTTCTCTTTATTTATATAGATAAGATTAGAGCCAAGAACTCTGCTGATGGTCATTTTCCAATTAGCAAATGAAATGCCCTGTCCACCAAAGCTATCCTTCACCCGCTTAGACACATTTACCTTAATGCTGCTTAATCTTATAGATCAGATGTCAATTTTGTATTTAATTTATCATACAATAATGCACATATATTTTAAATTTTGTTCTATTCAGCTATGTTACAGAAATTTTAAATTTTCTATAAATTTAAAAAGATTAAAAAACAACCACATGACTTACATTACCCACTATTACACGTATTGTATACATGTTTTGAAGCTATTATATGCATTTTTTGGAATTTTCCAGTAAGAGAAACTTGATACACGTATAAAAACATATAAAACAGAGTTTACATAGCGAATTAAAAAATAAGGGGAAAAAAATCGATTTATTTTTTTATACACCTATTTCCAAGATTTAAAATTGAACTACCTAATCAGGATGACCATTAAAATAATCCCGTAATACATGAGAAAGGGTATCTAAAATGGATTAATGAAACAATTTTCAAGAAAATCGTTAGATCCATTTTTGAGATACCAACTTTTACCAAAACTTGATATATACAGTTATTAACCGGAAACAATAATTACATACAAAAGGATATTTAAAACTAAGTTAATATGGCGAGTTTGAAAAATAATCCGTACAGCCATTTTTAAAGGAACGCACTTGCGAGGCCTAAAATTGACCTCTTTATAGAGGACACCTATCAATTTTCCTTAACTAACCAACTATATCATTCGAAAGGGCATCTAATAGAGTGTTTGTATAGAAACTTTGAAGAAAATCGTTAGAGCCGTTTTTGAGATACGGACGGTTTTCCAATTTTCTCCAAAATTTGTAAAATTCGCTTCACGGAAAAATGGGTAAGGGAAAAATGGGTAGCGGAAAAAAGGGTAATGGAAAAATGGGTAAGCGGAAAAAAGGGTAACGGAAAAAAGGGTAAGCGGAAAAATGGGTAACGGAAGAATGGGTAAATTGCGAATTGCTACTTGCGAATCGTACACTGAAATTGCCCCAAATTATGCCATAGAGTTAAACTATGTTTCGAAAGCATTTCATCTTCGTTAGTGATTATTTATTTCATCGTCAGTTAGAAATTTATTCTTTTAAGAGGGCTGAATATAAAAAATCTTTCACAGGACCTTTTTCAGTTAAAAAAATAAATAAATAAGCTTTTATTTATTACTTTATTCACATATTTACTATTTATGGTATTTTAATTATTTTTTAAAAGATATCATAATGTTAAAATAATAATTATAATAATAATTTTTAAAAAAAGAAGAAGAAGAAGACAAGAAATAATGGAGACTATTTTTATTTTTCGGACAGAGATAAATTGAAGAGCTTTGTTTGAGTTAAAAGTGATGGCAGGTGTTTGACAGGAATTCTTTTTCTTAGAAGCGTTCTCTAGTTTTTATCATGCTTGGGGAAGTCATTGAGTTACGCTCCCCTATACCATGTGTCTGCATGTGTGGAAAATCCGGTTTTAAGAAATACTAGAGGTTTATTCGACTTCAGGTTTCGTGGAAAATGGACAATGAACAGGGGAAGGAATAGAATTTAGGTAAAAATGGCAACGGAAATAATGGCAACAGGAAAAAATGGCAACGATAAATATATAAAAAAGGGTAACAAAATAAAGTAAAAGGAAAAAGGGTAATTTGAGAATTTTTACTAGCGAAATATATGCTAAAATATCTCAAGTGTAAAATATATTTCATCTTTGGTACTGATAACATTTTTCGCCGTCAGATTAAGTGTGTATATATATATATATATATATATATATATGTATATATTTTTTCCCCAAGGAGCTCTGAATATTAGAATCATTCATTTTCCAACATTTTTCAGTCTTAAAGAAGGAATTTTAGCCTTTATTAATATATTTATTCACGTGTTCAATTTTTATATCAATGTTAATTATTAAAAAAAAAAAAAAAAAAAAAGAAAAAGAATAAAAGAAAATAAAGAACTTTAAAAAAATTAATGGTTAAATAAAAAATAAATAAATAAAGAGTTGAGGATGGGAGGAAATTGGAGACTAATTTTACTTTTTGAGCATGGATAAACAGAAATGCTTTCTTTGTGTAGACAATGAGGGAATTAGGAAGGAAATGTTTTTCCTAGAAGCGTTCTCCAGTTTTTTCTTTCATCAGGTAATGTCATGGAGTTACCCTCTCCTATTCCAACCTCTGCTTTTGTATTCTCACTTCACAGTTCACAATCATAATCTATACAATGGTCCTTCCCTTTATAGTCCTACTCTTTGAACATTGAATAGATAAGAAATATTTTAAAAGGCGAGAATTTGTGATATTTCCTTCTTTTCAGATACAGAAAACTCTCTTTACCTTCTTTCCTTTCTAGAAGAATCTTGTTGTCGTATAAAAGATGTAAAGAAATGAAGACAAAAGTATATTATGCAATATACACCTCTTTGAAAGGTTTGATATAAAATATTAAAAAGGCATACAATCGACATTTTAATACACAATTTTGATTCGTGCAAATTTAGTCTAGACAAGTGATTTTTTACGTAATATTATTACATAAAATAATAATTAAGAATAATATTTTAAAAATTTTAACGTTTTTAAAGGTAGATTCAGTTTGTTATTTAATAGTAGTATTTAATAAAGCGTTATGAATTTACATTTTTCTACTATAATAATTAAATTTTAATATTTATTATGATTGCTTACGTTAAGTACAATAATAATAATAATAATAATCTGGTGTGTCACTCACTCGACTTTCTCTTACCCTGAAATTTAATACTATAAATACAGGTTGCCGATTAAAAGGTAAGATAACGAGTACTGTTATGTAAACCTGTGTTAAACAATTCAAATTAGGCTTCGGAAGAGTTTTATATGATAATTAGTTCAGTGTGAGGGGGGCTATCACCCCCCTCAACCCCCGGTTTCATTAATGCACCTACATTTATATAGAATTGAATTCGGTTATTAAAAAATAATTCTGTTTTTAAAAAATAATTTATTAAAATTATTATTTTAAAAAATTATCTTTTATGATAATGCAGGCGATTTCCATATTAGAGAAGTAGTGTAACACTAAATATATATATTAAAAAAAAAAAAAAAAAAAAAAAAGAGTTGAATTTATTCTCAATATTACATTTTTTTTTTTTTTTTTTTTTTTTTTGTTAAAAATTAAAAAAAGGTCGATAACTTTATTTTAAATTATCGCAGATCGATGGTTCAACCATTCGTTTTAAAGGTATTGGCGAGCTCTTTGGAAAGATACTCATCATGAAAATTTACTCCCCTCGCGGGGTACTTCCCCCCTAGGGGGGAGGCGAGGATCCCACATTCACAATTTTTTTTTCCCAGTTGACTATCTCTATTACAAAAAATATATATTCGTTTCATTTGATTTAGTGCAGTCTATAGATGTTAAACTCTACTTACCTGCAATTTCCCCCATAGACGTAATGTATTTGAATACTTTTGAGTGTCCCTGTACACGAACCATTTGCTTCATCTCAACGAAAAGCTTACTGTAGCATCCCTATATGATACACATTTAGAATACCGAGTTTGGAATTTCTGCTACTATATGTTCTTGAGATATGCTGATAACAGACACACAGACCATTCGCTAAAAAGATGATTTTCGTATTCAGGGGACCTTAAAAAAAGTAAAAATAACAAAAACTCACGTTAAAAAATTTGACCCTAAAACAATTCTTTCTCGACCCTATGGGTAAGCAAAAGTAATAAGTGATGATTACATTGAAGATAGGCTTTAATTACAAAATATCTTTTATAATCAATCATCTGAAGCATCACAAATTAAGTTATGGCATTTTTTTATTATTATTTATTCAATAGAAAGTATTGGATTCGAAAAAATTTTCAACTTCCGGTTTTCGATGGATTTACATGTTTTGAAAACTTCAAAAAACGATTTCACCATTTTTAGAAAATATATGTAGGTCTGGGATCCCGAAAAAAAGTCACCGGAAAAAAGGACACCGGTAAAAAGGGCACTTTTTCACTTCGCAAATCGCAAATAATAAATATCAAATAAGGAATTCACAGAATGACTTTCAAATTACATTTTTAGAATTTCATTTGATTTGGTACACCATTCATTTATTTTATATCTGAGAAAAGGGGGATGGAAAGAAAACAATTGTTTTTATACCACCTTCTTACTGATTTTAATGAAACTTTGTATAAGCACGTACAAAGTAAAATATATTATTCTTTAAACTGCCCTATTATAGATAAAAAAAAAAAAAAAAAAAAAACCTTTGTGTATATACAACGTACTGTTTAAGAAAAATTACAGTGAGTATTACGCATGTCTGGACGGTTTACTAGGGGGGGAGGGGCAGAGTGACGAAAATGTTTTTTTTTTTTTTTATAACACTATGCTACTTATTTATATGAAACTTTGTACTATCATTTGTACTTCCATTTTATTAAAATTATAGTGAAAGTTACCTACGGTTGATAGGGTGGGGCTAAGGGGGGGATAGATGAAAAATAAAATAATCTTTTTAAACAACACTTATTATCGCTTTTTTTTTTTTTTTTTTTGATTGACATTTTGTGTAAATATCACTTACTATTAATGAAAAATTACAGTGAAGTTAGATATGTCTTGGGGGGGGGGAGCACAGAGGGAAAGAAAATGAATGTTTATGTCACTATATTTTGCATTTTAATAAAATTTATTATAAATATCATTGAACAATTTGGAAAATTTACCCTGATTGTTATGTATATCTTGGGGCTATCTGGAGGGGCCAAAAGAGAAAAATAATTGCATAAGTATCACAATGTTACCAGTTTTAATTAAAATTTCAAAAACGATTACCTGCTTTTTATAAAAAATTCCAAAGAGTGTTACCTATATCTAGGAGGGGGGGGGGGATATTGTTTTTAAATCACTTAAATAGGAAAATTTGCCTAAATATCTCTTATTGTTTATCAAAAATTGAAGAGACGAGGAAAATTGAAGAGACACTACCCGGTGAGAACTAAGGGCTAATATGTTTTTGTACCATCTTGTTGCTCGTTTAATGAAACTTTGTAGAAATATTACTTACTGTGTATAAAACAGTACAGTGAAGGTTAAGTATCAGTTTCTTTCTCTTCCTGAGTTTGTACGCAAAAATTCAATGTATGATTTAAATCTGAAAAATGTTACTCAAAAATGAAATTTCTTCTTTTAATCTGTCTCTTTTACCTCCCCCCCCCCCCCCTAGAAATAAAAAACTTATGCTCTCGTTGATGTTTAGCATCAGTTTTACGAGGAGAAATTAAGAGTAGTGCCTTTTTAATACGAACGATAGTATTTTTTTTTTCTGTTTCTACGAGAGGGGTGTGGGAAATGGGACAGATTTAAAAAAAAAAAAAAATCTGCTTCAGAATAATCTTTTACCAATATTTGATATTAACTTTTAATTAATGTCTGATATGAACATTGCATTGAATTTTTACCTACTAACTTAGAAACTGAAGGATACTGCGATACATAGCCCTCCCTAAAAATTTTCATAAACAATAAAGGGTATTTATACAAAATTTCCTATAAATATGAAGCAGTATAATTTAAAAACAATCGTATTTTTTTCTCTTCCTCCTTGTCCCCCATGTGTAGGTAACACTCGCCGTAATTTTTCATTAAAAGTAGGTGATAGTTGTTAATATTTTAATTAAAATTGGTAACATTGTGATATTTATACAAGCCTTTTTCTCCTCTACCCGTATAACCCCCAAGATATATTTAACAATCAGCGTAAATTTTCCTAAAAATTAAATGATATTTATAATAAATTTTAGTAAAATGCAAAGCACAATGATATAAAACATTATTTGTATCTTTATGTCTCCAGCACTCTCCCCCCCCCCCCCCCTCACCCAGACATATGTAACAATCACTGTAATTTTTCATTAACAGTAAGCGACATTTGCACAAAATGTCATAAAAAAAAAAAGATAATAAGTGTTGTTTAAATAGATTTTGTTTTTCCTCTGCCCCCCCCCCCTCCACCAACACCACACACATACTCGTCCCCCTTTTTAGCTACAAGTAACTTTCATTATAATTTTAATAAAAAGTAAGTGATAATCAAACAAAGTTTCATACAAATTGCTAGTAATATAAAAACATAGTGCATAAAAAAGTAGCATAGTGATATAAAAACGACTCCTTTTTTTATTCTGTACCCTCCTGAGATCTGTGTAACACTCACTGTAATTTTTCTTAAACAGTAAGTGGTATATACACAAAGATTTATTTAAATCGATACTAGGGCACTTAAAAAAAAAAATATTTTTCATTTTCATCTGCAACCCCCCCCCCCCCCCTCAGGTATATAATACACTCATAAAAAGTAAGTGATAGTATAGAATATATCATTTAAAACGGTAAAATAGTGATATAAAAAGTCATTTTATTTTTATCTGCCTTCTCCTCTCTCTTTAACCCCCCCCCCCCATCCCAAGTATGTCTGACAATTACGGTAATATTTTCACAAATTGTACGTGATTACACAAAGTTTTTTTTTTTTTTTTTTTTTTTTTTTAAATCGATAATACAGGAAAATATAGATGAATGTCTTTTGGTGGCTACAACATATTTTTTTTTTTCATTAATTAATTAATTTATGAAATTGAGAATTTTTTGACAATTTAATTTCTCATATTGGCATGAAGTATGTTTAATCATAATATGCACCGCAGAGTATTAGAATTTATTAATTGCAAGACAGAAATGGCTTAGTCATTATCTATAAACAATTTAATTTTGAATGGAATTATACTTATAATTTATAATAAAAGTTTGGTTATGTAGCTAAAAAAAATTGATTTTGCACTGAAACTATAAAAGCGGAGTTAAACTATTTTATATCATAGGATTACACTGCATTAGTAAAATTACAACAAACTAATTAAATGTAATATTTGTTATAACATTAAGATTATTATTTTTATATAATCATTGATTAAAATAACTTTTTATTTTAAAAATAATTTGATGGGGGTAGTTTAGGTGTTAAAGCCGTTTGAGAACATGAGAGTCGACGATCAGGATCTGGGATCGAACCCGGCACTTCCTGTCTACCAGTTTGGAGAGCAGAACTGCTCGGCTTATTACTAATTAAAAGTCCAAATAATCTTATTCAGCGATTTCAACTAAGTTAATTATAATAAATTATATTTTTAATAAATAAGTTAGTGTTTTTAATTGGAATATTTCATTAAATATTTTTTAACTAGCTGTATATATATATATATATATATATATATATATATATATATATATATATATATATATAATTGTTCATAGAAAGTAAATCTTTTAATATTAAAAGTGTTTTAAAATATTTTTTTCTACTAAAAGCAGAAAAAATTGTAGTAATCTCAGCTAATTTAATTATTAAAATTTATATTTTTGTTAATTCTTTTAGTTTTTAGATAATTAATTTTGTCATTCTATTAAAATTTTTAAAATAAAATAATTTTAATTCGATCCTTAACTACCTTTTTCCTCATAATTATTCACAGTAAATAAAATCTTTTAATAATAAAAGTATTTTAAAATAATATTTTCTATTGAAAGCAGAAAAAGTTGTATTAAGGAGTCACACCTAATTTAATTATTAAAATTTACGTTTTTGATAATTCATTTAGTTCTTAGACAATTACTTTACTCTTTCTTTTAAAGTTTTCTAAATAAAATAATTTTAATTAGATCCTTATTCCTATAATCAATTACAAAAAAAAATATTTTTATGTTTAAGAACATTTTGAATTTATTTTTTCATTTTAAGGCTTAAACAACAGTATTAAGCAATTTGAACTATTTTAATTATTAAAAATTTATATTCTTAATAACTGAATTATATTTTATAAATATGTATTATTAAATCATTTTTTAATTACTATATTTTTTTATATGTAATCATATATATATATATATATATATAAGTTTTTTAATTAAAAATATTTTGATGGTTGTGGTTTAAGCTTTAAAACCTATTGACAACATACGGGTCCTAAGTCTGGGTGAAATGACTTTCATAAGAGTTCTTTCTAAGGAGCATGTCCTTGATGTATGCGATTTTCAGGAAAAAAAAAAAAAAAAGAACCATGGAAAATTCTGAATGTCTAGGATGACAAACGAGACCTTGGATCGAACCCGCAATTCCAATCTATCAGGGCCCACCAGCGGCAGAGCGGTTCTGCGCTCAAAGTTGGTTGACGTGAGGTGCCGGGTTCGATCCCAGGTCCCCACTCGTCGATCTAGCCGTTCGGAGTTTTCTATGGTTTCCTCCGAAACACGCGTAAATATGGGTTAGGACCCCTTAGCAAGACCCCCATGGAGGGCATTCTCCCGATAGGCGTAGTACACTTGCCGAATTAATCGGCCTTAAAAATCCTACAACAACAATCTCTAAAGCTCTCTATATATTTTTAATCGCATTAAAATAAAAATTTCAATTTCTCAGTCTGTCTCTCTAAAGAACAATCAAAATTAGGATAGAGAAAGATAAAAAGATTTGATTAAAAAAAAAAAAAAATGCGAAATGAATTAATAATTGAATTAGAACGAGTGAATAATTTTGCCAAATTATAATACCATTACAAGAATTTTAAAAATAAAATTTTAGTTAATTGTAGTTATAAAAAATTAAATTAGAGTAACTGAAGTTTTCACAGAACAAAATGTTACCAGTGCATTTACAAATACATAAATAAATAAATAAATAAAATAAAATAAAAATACAGTGTTTACATACATATTAATTTTGGGTAATATTTCAAATAAGTAGTCATATAATTTAAGAAAGAAAAGTAAATAACTAAAAATAATGCAATTGTATTAAATTTTGGGGGCAAGCTATCAACACGATCAGATTTTGTAAAAAAAAAAAGGTTAAAGTGTAAATTGCACTTGTTATTGAAAGATTATAAAAGAAATATTAGCCAATTACAAATATCAAAATTTTAATAAATAAAGTTCCCAAATATATTATTATTCTAAAAATAAATAAATCCTTAATTTATTAAAAAAATTCTGTAATAAAATAAAATTAGAACAAGAATATATTTGTGTTAAACCTCCAATACGTAAGTATAATTTTACTTCCTTCCTCTAAGGCTCTAACCCACCAGCGGCCGGCCGGTTCTGCACTCAAAGCTGGTAGGTGGGAGGTGCCGGGTTCGATCCCAGGTCGCGCTCATCGATTTAGCCGTTCGGAGTTCTCCATGGTTTTCTCCGAAACACGCGTAAATACGGGCTAGGACCCCTTAGCAAGACCCCCCATGGAGGGCATTCTCCCCATAGGCGTAGGACACTTGCGGAGTCAATCGGCCTTAAAAACCCTACAACAACAACCTCTAAAGCTCTCTATATATTTTAATCGCATTAAAATAAAAATTGCAATTTCTCTGTCTGTCTCTCTTAAGAACAATCAAAATTAGGATAGAGAAAGATGAAAATTTTTACCATTTTAACAAATTTAAGTTAATATAACTATTCCGATAAATTTTAAATATCGAACTTATCTAAGTTCGCTAGTTACCTAATCGGCTTTGTGGAGTTTTGTAATGAATTATTCAACTGTTTAGCTTCCGTTCTCATTCTTTTCAATATTATCATTAAAAATTATATATATATATTGTTCGTGTGTAGGGGGAGGGAGTTTTTTTTTTTTTTTTTTTTTGTACCTAAATTGCAGAGTTATTTATTTTATTTCTAAAACAGTTGTTTTGCATATTTTATAAGATCAATACTGCTTAAGTAAAAATAGATATATGTAATGTTTAATTCCGTACTTAAAGTAATTTGAATAATTAAAAGATTTTTTACGTGCAATTATTTAACAATTCATTTAAAAAACAGCAAATTATCAGCTTAATCTTTATCTGTAACCAACGTATGTAGCCGGGAATACTTGAAAAAACGCTGTCAAACTTCTTTCTGCATTACCATTCTAGAAAATACCACCCTTTCTTTTATGCTACAGGGGAGCGTAACTCAATGACTTCCCCAAGCATGATAGAAACTAGAGAACGCTTCTAAGAAAAAGAATTCCTGTCAAACACCTGCCATCACTTTTAACTCAAACAAAGCTCTTCAATTTATCTCTGTCCGAAAAATAAAAATAGTCTCCATTATTTCTTGTCTTCTTCTTCTTCTTTTTTTTTTTTTTAATTATTATTATAATTATTATTTTAACATTATGATATCTTTTAAAAAATAATTAAAATACCATAAATAGTAAATATGTGAATAAAGTAATAAATAAAAGCTTATTTATTTATTTTTTTAACTGAAAAAGGTCCTGTGAAAGATTTTTTATATTCAGCCCTCTTAAAAGAATAAATTTCTAACTGACGATGAAATAAATAATCACTAACAAAGATGAAATGCTTTCGAAACATAGTTTAACTCTATGGCATAATTTGGGGCAATTTCAGTGTACGATTCGCAAGTAGCAATTCGCAATTTACCCATTCTTCCGTTACCCATTTTTCCGCTTACCCTTTTTTCCGTTACCCTTTTTTCCGCTTACCCATTTTTCCATTACCCTTTTTTCCGCTTACCCTTTTTTCCATTACCCATCTTTCCGTTACCCATTTTTCCACCTCCCGTAAAATTCATCTGTATACCAGACCTGTACCATTCCACACATACACACACACTGATTAATTGACAAAAACTCCTTTTTTGGATTCAGGAGACCTTAAAACTTGTAAACCAGGTGAAAACTCGATATCGAATTTTTGGACCAAATACAATACTTCCATTACCTACGGTAGTAGGGTTATGGAAGTAAAAGCAGTTGATTCCAGAATCCAACTATACAGAAAAGCAATAGAATATAATAATATGATTGAGGTGCGTATTGCGCAGGTCTTGCTTCAGCCAAGTTAGAAACTGTCTTTAGAGAGGGGCTGTGACAGCAGTTGTCACGCTTCACCATGGGATTTCAAAAGAGCCCCTTTCTAAAGGTTATTAGACAAATGCGAGGAATTAAAGAAATTCTGGTGTGTAGCAATTAACTTTTGTTACCCGTTACTCTGTAAATATTATACAGATTTTGGGGGATAGTGTGCTCAGAAGATAATAAATAAAATTCAGCTAACCAAATGTCAAGCAATCTTCCTGTAGTAATGAACTGATTCATGCATTATAAAAGAGAATTTATAGAGCAAATTTAAAGAAAATCGGTAGAGCTGTTTTTTGAGACACAATTTTCTTGGATCTAAAAGCTGACCTACGTAATCAGGGTGGGTATTAATAAGTACAAAACTTTATATAAACATCATAAAATGTAATAACCTCTTCAAAGTTTTGTACTTATTACTTTAAAAGGCAAGCTCTGTGGTGCTTTCTTACTATATAGGGTGGGTATTAGTTTTCTTGCAGTAGTAACCAATAATAACCAAGTAATATATACGAAAAAAAAAAAATCTAAAAAGATATTTATGTAGCAAATTTGAAGAATTTTTTTAGAGCCAATTTTGTGATACTGACTATTTTCAGTCCCAGAGTTCTTCGGCATCCTCATCAATACAATGCATTATAGATTCTACCCATATGTTTTAAATATATATATATATATATTTCAAGTTAGCGTAAGTATTTTAAAATGGTTTTATAAATTAACTGGTACTACAAATGAATAATTAAATATATATGCCATCAACTTAATATGTATGATGTTGGTATCATCATATATCTTTTAATTGGTAAATTTTAAAACGATTTTGAAATTATGTTTATATATATATACTCTGCTTGAAACACAGCTTTCATTTTCTATTACATTCTTTCTCACCATATTTGAACTATCAAATCTGAATCCTCCTGTATATCAGTAATTTTACGTGTTTTTAATAAATATTTTATATTTTTTCTAAGAAATACTATATTTTACTCTAGTGGGACCCCTGTAAACATTATTAAGCCGTACAGTTTATATGCATGTAAGGGTAATATCTGAAATTAAAAAACAGGTTTAAAATTATTTTTCATTAATCAAAATCTAACACTATCCCTTAATGCTATAGGCTATAATTAACTTTAGGGGGAAAAAATCGAAATTTTAATATACACCTAGTAGCCGAGCCCCAAGCAGTTCTCCGCTCAAAAGCTGGTAGACGGGAAGTGCCGGATTTGATTCTTGGTCGCTCTCGTTGACCTAGCCAATCGTAGTTTTTCGTGGTTTTCTCCGAAACTCGCGTAAATAGGCCAAGAGCCCTTAGAAAAACCTTCATGGATGGCGTCTTCCCTTAGGACCAGCTCCCTAGTCTAGACAATTGACCTTAAAATGAAAACTAACGCTTACCAACAACCGAGCGGTTCTGTGCTTAAAGCTGGTAGATATGACGTGCCGTGTTCGATCTCAGGTCGAGCTCATCGGTCTAACCGTTCGGAGTTTTCCGTGGTTTTTTCCTAAACTTGCGTAAATATGGGCTAGGACCCCTTAGAAAGACCCCACGGAAGTCATTCCCCTCAGGTCTAAGACCCTAGTGCAGTCAATCGGACTTAATTCCCACAACCCAAACACTAACATCCTTAAAATAGATCCCCAAGCATGGCATCATTTTACTATGCCGGTATCCCTAATGTAGACAATTAGCCTTAAGAGGATACTTCACCTAATTTTATCGGCAGTTTAACGCTATTCTATGGAGAAACTTGTTTTAGAAATTGCTCATTACCTAATGTAATTTTTTCTTTTTTCTCAATTCTATTTTCGCTTATAGAAAATTCCCAACCGATAAAATGTTTCTCTTTTTACTTTCTCTTACCCATAATGTAGAGAAAGTATTGTTTTTGTGTCAAATTTTTTAAAGTGAGTTTTTGTTATATTTACACGTTTTGAAGTTCCCTGAATCCGAAAATCATGTTTTTAGCGGTTGGTCTGTGTGTATGTGTCGGTGTGTCTGTCTGTTATCAGCATATCTCAAGAACGAATAGTAGCAGAAAGCCCAAACTTGGTATTCTAAATGTGTATTATATAGGGATGCTACACTAAGCTTTTCGTTGAAATGAAGCCAACGGTTCGTGTACAGGAACACCCAAGAGAATTCAAATACATTACGTCTATGGAGAAAATTGCAGGTAACTAGAATTTAACTTCTATAGACTAGACTGCACTAAACCAAATGAAACGAATATATGTTTTTTATATCCGTAAAAACATGTTTCACATGTAGAATATGGTAGGGAAAACATTCACTGTTGGTTTACAGGGCTACACAAAAGAACTAGATTATAGTTGAAAATGGATGGAAGTGTACTTCAGGTTGTGCCGCGTATTATTTCTATAAGATTATATTTAGGTGCACCATGTGGTCTGTACATTATCTTCAAAAGATATACAGAACTGCCAACATTTAAGCAATATTATATATATATATATATATATGTGTGTATATTTTTTAATTGTTAGTGGAAGTGCTTTACTATAATATTTTGCCATGTCCAGGAAAGCTGTTCAGGAATTGAACTAAATTCCTCATAGACATGGTAAATAATGTATGTTTTTAAGCTAAATATTCATCGCTTGTTTTTCGCATATTTACACGTTTTAAGGCTTCCTGATTACAAAAATCAAGTTTTTAACGTTTGATCTTTGTCTGTATCTGTTAGAGTAATTTAAAAACGAACAATTTCAGGAGATCCAAAAATTGTACTTTGAAGTTAATATAAATTTGCTGCTGGAAAAGTTTGATCAAGACTGGTAAGTTTCAAGGAATGCTGCGTGTAACAGTTGTCTGAATAATTTCTGTATAAAAATGTAGGTGTAGTAATGAAACGGGATGTTGAGGAGGGCAGTAGCCCCCTCACACAGAACTAATTATTATATAAAACTCTTCCGAAATCTAATTTGAATTTTCTAACATAGGTTTATTTAACAGTACTCGTTAACTTACCCCTTAATCTCCAACCTTTATTTATAAAATTAAATTTCAGGATAAGAGAAAATCGTGTGAGTGACACACCAGATTATTCAAATATTGGTTTTGTTAATTTTTAATCTTTTGTTTTAAAGCTGTAAAGTGCGATAAATTAACTAAGACCCATTTTTTGCATTTCATGGCTTTTTGGAAAACGAGAAACATTTTAACAGTTGTGAATTTTTTTAATATAGAAATAGAATTTATATATATATATATATATATTAGATAATGAATAGTTTATAAAACAACATGTTTCTCTCCATAGATGATGTTAGAATGTCGATCAAATAAGCTGAAGTACCCCCTAACCTAAACATCATCATCAAAATTTCAATAATTTAATTTAAAATCTCATAATCGCTATTAAATAATTAAATATTAAAATTCAAGCCTATGTCAAAAAAAAAAAAAAAAAAATACATGTTCATTATTATATATTTACTAGCAGGCTTTGCCCGCTTCGCTGGTCAGTATATTTATGTGATTTCTTTTTAACTGAATTATTGAAATTTTTCAATAAATATATTTCGATTGCCGACTATTTTCGTCACAGCTTTAGAATGGGACCTCCTTGGCGATATTAAATATTTTTTGAACTTCTCGAATCTGTACAACAAAACTCTTGAAAACGAATATTCTCGAAAACAGTCCAATAGTAAAGTTAATTCTTCGAATATTCTGGAAACAGTTGAACCTGTTACTCGTGCAGCAAAAATCACTATTTGATGAATGTTCTGGAACAGTTTAAAAAACAGCCACTTGCTTCACAGGAGTAAAGCAAATAGCATCAAATACTCCAGAGCAGAAATCTTCGCTCTCTAAGGAAAATGTCCAGTCGCTTAAAGCTCAATCCCTAAAGTGCAATCACTCAGAATAGGTCTCTGAATAACTCTGAATCTCAGTGACTACATACTCTCTCGCAGAAATCAACTCACCCTTATTTATATAACGCTTGGCGATGATTCCATCGAGAATGCCATGGAAAGCTCGAGATCTATGCTCCCCTGCGTTGGAGAGCTTCGAAAATTCGGGAGCCCTCTAAACTACCATTTTTCACCAAATTTGGTCGCCCACTCACAAATTTTGTCTTTAAGGCTGACCCCACTGAAATTGAATGAACTGCTTCCACTTTGCCTGTAAAACTGCTTTCATTGCAACAGTACATTTGATGCAGGGCAAAGAATTAATCCCTTATAACAATATACTATGAACACTATTTTCTGCCTCATTTTAGACAAGTAATGTTTTTATGGTTATATATCTCTCCCATTAAACGTATTTTTATTTATTTATTTGAATATTAATTTGAATTAATCAAATATTTCTACCCGACGGCTTACAAGTGCAATCACACACAGCAGCTCATTTATTTCTATGCTAAATTAGCGTAGTGACTGGTGTATGAAAAATAAATAAATTAAACATTATCGTGCTACACAACTTTATTAAATTTCTCCCTTGGCGGCTTTTGAATTTTTAACGCCATATTATCGATGGCTTCTTCTTCTTCTTCTTCTTTTTCTTAATTTCTTGTATAAAAAGGGGAACCCTATTTTGCTGACACTTTTAACGGACACATTTTCGTCAATTTATAAGAATTCTTCATATTCTGTTTATATTTTTAATGGTTTTTATACTTAAAATAGTGCTTGCTGAAATAAATTTTCCATTTTAAAACTGCATTTCCCCCCCCTATAAAATTATCTACTCACAATCAGATAAAAATAGATCATTTGTGTGTCTACTATTGCGGTTTATTTATTTATTTCTTTTTTCTTTTTGTAATACAGTGCGGCCACATATCCTAAAACTAGCAGTAAGGACGCGTCCAAAATGTTGGAGGGATGCCAGCGTGACCGACAGTTTGAAATTTGGAAAACATCAGTAATTCCGCGTTCTGTTATTGCTCATCTTCTCTGAGTCAGATGACTGTCACCCCTATTTTAGCATTGGACTCGTTGGGTTAGAACTTGCGCAGATGCTTCCATGGTTTCATGAAATGTGGTCAAAGAATATTTTATAATTTATTTATATTTTTGATGCGCTACTGAGATTAAAATGGGCTGTTGCTTAATTAAACTTCTTGGCGAAAAACATTCGGTGTATTTCAACATCAAAATTTAAAAAATCGCCCCGTAGGATCTATAAATAAAACTGATAAAATAAATTTATAGTTCATAGAGTTTATTGTAGTAAAGAAACGCTACGCAGTCGAATGTGACGTCATGGGCAGTTTTTTTTTTTTTAATAACAACTTGACTGTAAAAATATAAAAAAAATAGTAGTTAAAAAAAATTTCATTTTAGAACTATATGTAATAATATCATAAAGTGTATTAGCACTTAATCAATGTGCATAAAATTTAAAATTTTCAAAATGATAATGACGTCAACTGTTCAGAGATGCACAATTTAATATTTTGTATTTTTTTTTTATTGTTCACGTTTAAGTAAACGTATTTATTATCCTGTCGAAAAATTGGCAACACTTAAATTATGGATAAAATTTAAATGGCTATCCACACACACACGCAAACACTGCCTTTTATATATATAAAGATAACAACTTGACTATAAAAAAATAAAAAATAGTAGTTAAAAAAATAAAATCGTTTTAGAACAATAGAGTTCTAACAGATGACTTCATGAGCATGTTTGCTGAGGGACAGTTGACCCCACTGACCCATTTTATCATAGCGGAATAGTGTTACAAATTTATTGTAACACAGTGTTGTAAATGTATTTGTAAAAGCATAAAAAAATTCGACTACTACGCTTCCAAAGGCATAGAAAAATTAGCATTGTCCTTATCAGCAAAGTACGGTTGCTAAGAATAAAGTCACGTGGTTGTTAGAACTCTATATGTAACAATATCATAAAGTATATTAGCACTTTATCAATGTGCATAAAATTAAAAATTTTCAACATGATAATGACGTCAACTTTTCAGAGATGCATAATTTAATATTTTGTATTTTTTTTATTGTTCAAGTAAACGTATTTATTATCCTGTCGGTAAAAAATGTATTCCCAATTTTTTATTTTATTTTATTTATTTATTTATTTATTGGCAACAGTTAAATTATGGATAAAATTTAAATGCCTTTTTTTAAAAAAAAAAAAAAAAAAAAAAAAAAAAAAAAGATAAATTAGGTTAATATTTTCATATTTTAATTAATTAAAAGAAAATAAATCAAAAATTCGAAAATCGGGCTTCGAGGTGCACAAGGACCTCGAAACACGTGAGTGTCCGAGCTACCGTCTTTGCGCTACGCTGTCCACACACACACAAACATTGACACACTACAGACACACACACAAACATTGTTTTATATATATATATAAATTTTTACTTTCTTCTGTATTCAATAGCAGAAAGTATTGGTTCATAAAAATTTTCGACTTCCGGTTTTCTATGGATTTACACGTTTTGAGAGGTCCAGAATACGGTTTGACCATTTTTAGAAAATGGTCTGACTGCGTGTGTATGGCAAATATATTGTGGCGATTGTATCTCAGGAACCAGAGCACAGAATTATATAAAAATTTATCGATGCACTTTGACATAAATTTGTGTCCATCTTTTTTTTTTTTTTTTTTTTTTTTATGCTAATCACTCAACTGTCCCTGTCAGACAGCGATTTCCTCAATTCCAGGGAAAGCTATATCTCAAGAACTACTACACGAAATTGCATATAAATTTATGTGCAGCTGCGCCTTGATATAAGTTAGTGGCTATCGACTTTTGGTGCCAATCGCAAAACTGGTAGCGCTGCTATACATGCGCAATTTCAGCGAAGGCTATATCTCAGAAACTACTGCACGGAATTGCATATAAATTTATATGTAGATGCAGGTAGACATAAATTAGTTTATGTCAACTTTTGGTGCCAATCTCTCAACAGGTGGCGCTTCTCTACAATGATATCTGTGATTTAAGGGAAGGGTATATCTCAGGTTCTATTGCGTATAATCGATCAAGATATATGAAAAGGCCATTATCAGGGGTGAAACTTCCTAACATGTCAAAACTCTGAAAACTGCTACTTACATGCAAATCAAGGAGACTTATTAATTATATACCGTATGGCTGTCTATAAATAATGGTATTTTGAGAATTTTTAATACATTATAAGGCAAATTAAACATTTACATTTAAACATTTTGACAAAAACAAAATAATTTATCATGGAATTCAGTCACAGTAAAATCTTCAAAAACCCTGAATTCAAGGGTAGCCTCTGAAAAGTTTCATCCCTACATTATGAGACATTATACTGATTAAACTGGGTGAATATAAGTGGGGCTGAGATATACTGCAATTTTATCCCAGAATGGGAAGAATGTCATCTGCACCGCAAAAATTCACTTCCGTTGGATATTTAGTATAATACCTTTCTCGGATGAAAATCGTCTGCATTCATAAAGGATATAAAAAACAAAAATAATAATAATAATAATATGGTGTGAAACAACCACCCGACTTCCATTACCCACTATTGCACGGATGATATGCACTTTTTGGAGATCAGAAAACATAGAATGGAACTAATGAAATAGACAACTGAAAATTTTCTGGTAAGAGAAATTTAATACACGTGTAAAGACATATAAAACAAAATTTACACTTTTTTTTTTTTTTTTTTTTTTTTTTTTACATTAAGTTCTGTGATCTAAAATTGATCTATCTGATCAAGATGACTATTAATTTTCCTGTGATAACCAAGTAAAGCATGAGAAAGGATATCGAAAATGGGTTTATGAAGCAATTTTCGAGGTAATCGTTAGAGCCGTTTTTGAGATACCCACTTTTACCAACGCTTGGCATGATTATTGTTGACTAGAAAACAACAATTACATGCAAAATGATATTTAAAATATGGTTAAATGGAAAGTTTGAAAAAAATTCATGCAGCCGTTTTGAAAGGAATGCACTTGCAGGACCTGAAATTAAGCTATTTATACAGGACACCTATTAATTTTTCTGAACTAACCAACTATATCTTTCGAAAGGACATCTAATAGCGTGTTTTACAGCAGTTTTGAAGAAAATCGTTAGTGCCATTTTTGAGATACGGACTTACAGCCCGACTTCCGGTTTCGAATATCCCACTTCCAGTTTTCCAATTTTCACTAAAATTCGGAAAGTTCATCTGTTCACCAGACCTGATTTAATTCTAAAGTTTCGTAGTTCTATCTTTATTAGTTTCCGAGATATAATAGCCGGAAGATTTCCCACATACATACGCACACATACATATTGACCAATTGCCAAAAACCACTTTTTTGGACTCAGAAGACCTTAAAACATGTAAATCAATTGAAATCTCGATATCGAATTTCTGGACAGATGCAATTCTTCCATTACCTATGTAGGGTAACGGAAGTAATAACAAATGATTTTTACTGCGTGAATTTGTATAGGAAAATATAGAAGAATGTTTCCGTGATGGCCACAACATGCTAGTTTTATTTTTATTAATTAATTAGTTTATTTTTTCATATGAAAAGAAATATATTTTCACGTGAATAAATAATAAAACTAATATAAAGCTAAGTCAAAAATTAAATTTGCACGGTATTAAATTGACATAATTTTAGCTTCAAAATCAAACCTCATAACAGCCATGAAATAAAAAGAAAAAAAAAAAAAATCTGGTGTGAAACAACCACACGACTTCCATTACCCACTATTACACATATTATATGCATTTTTTTGGAGATAATGTGATCAGAAGATATAAAAGTGACCTAAAGAAATAGAAACCTAACATTTTTGTAGTAAAATAAACTTTATACACATGTAAAGACATATAAAACGAAGCTTACACATAGCGAGGTAAAAAATAAGAAAAAAAAAAATGGTAGAGTTATTTTTTGAAACACCAATTTTCGAGATCTACCTGAACTTCTGACCTACCTAAACAGGGTAGCTGTTAATTTACCTCAAATAACTACGTGATACATAAGAAAGAAATGGATTTTTACAACAATTTTCAAGAAAATCGTTAGAGCCGTTTTTGAGATATCAACTTTTACCAAAACTCAATTATTGACAGGAAAACAATAATTGCATACAAAATCATATTTAAAAGTGAGTTAATATGGCAAGTTTGAAAAAAATCCGTACAGCCGTTTTTAAAGGAACTCCCTTGTGAGACCTGAAATTGAGCTATTTATACAGGACGCCTATCAATTTTCCTGAACTAACCAATTATATCATTCGAAAGGACATCTAATAGAGTGTTTATATAGCAAATTTGAAGAAAGAGCTGTTTTTGAGTTACGGACTTACGGTCCCACTTCCGGTTTCCGATGTTCCACTTCCTGCTTTTCAATTTTCACCAAAATATGGAAAATTCATCTGTACACCAGACTTGTTTCAATTCTAAAGTTTCGTAGTTCTATCTTTATTAGTTTCCGAGCTATAATAGCCAGAAGATTCTCCACATACACACACACTGACCAATTGCCAAAAACCACTTTTTTTGGACTCAGGGGACCTTAAAACGTGTAAATCCTGTGAAATCTCGATATCGAATAGACCAAATACAATATTTCCATTACCTACGGTAGTAGGGTAATGGAAGTAAAAATTAAAAATGAAGCTAAAACAAAAAAAAAACAATTTTTACTTTTTTTTTTTTATTTTGACATGAAAAGAAATATATTAAGTGAATAATAAAACTAATAGAAAATTTAATAGAAGAAAGTATTGCATTCGAAAAATTTTTTATTTCCGGTTTTCAATGGATTTACACGTTTGAAGATGCCCAGTACACGATTAGACCATTGTTTGGAAATGGGTGTCTGAGTGTGTGATAAAAATTTTGTGCCCTTTGTATCGTAGGAATTACTGCACATAATTTTATATAAATTTATATGTAGTTGTACCTTGACATAAATAAGTGGTTATCAAGTTTTGTTACAAATCAAGCAACAGGTGGCGCTACTACAATGCAATTTCTATGGAGACTGTATTCCAGGTTCTATATGCACACAATCATTTCCTAGTTTACTACTGCTATATAATGTTAATAATTCATAAGTGTTATATAATCGGGGCTCCAGGAATTGGAAAAAAACTGGTCGCCAGGAAAAAATTTTTGGTAACCAGTAAAAAAAAAACTGTCTTTATTTATTTATTTTCAGTTTTGCAATTTACTTGAATATAGAAATTAAAATTATGTGTATAAAAATCAAACATTAAATAGGACTAGATTATACATCAGGAAACACCTGTTTAAACTTAACATCATCAAACCGGTTGTATTATTTTCTCTAAACCAATACCCCGTTGCCATCGACAGTTCATTACACTGGTCTGGTGGTGCAACAATTCAGCACTAGGTCGCAAAGTGAGCGGTGTGAACGATTCAACTCCGGGTTGTTAAACATGCATAGTGGGACACGGCGTAAATTCCCTATCGGTATATCCGTTCAACATGACGGAGTGCGAAACTATCACAGATAGCCATAAGTCGCTACTTTCCTACTTGTTTCTTACATGAATTGATACTACACTGTAGTTTAGCACAGGTTTCGGCATTCGATTCTAGGCCCATTTCAAAAAAAAAAAAAAAAAGGCTGAGTTTTCGTTGAAAAGATAATATATATATTGGTCGCCACTGGCGACCAAGCTATCGCATTTCATGAGTCCTGTTTATAATCATTTGTTAAATTCCCTAAATAACTCTCATGATGTCATTTATATGAAATTTTGTCTTATATTGTCAGATTAAAAACATTATAATTTAAATATAATAAATTATTGGGTGATTTCCAAAAACAGAATATCACTATGAATTTTTATATATGTATATAATATAGGTCATAGAAAAAATCTTTTTATAATAAAAATATTTTGAAATAAGCTTTTCAAATAAAAGCCAAACGATAGTATTTAAGCAATATCGGCAAATTTAATTATTAAAATTTATATTCTTTATAATTAAATTACTTTTTCAATTGGATTTTTTGAATAAAATAATTTTAATTATCTCCTTTTTACTTTCCGAACACTATAGTGAGGAAAGTATTGTAATCATGTCAAAAATCCGAATTCGAGATTTTGATGTTTCTATACGTTTTGAGGTCCCCTGAGTCCGTTTTCACTATTTTTACGATGATGTGTGTATGTGTGTATGTTTGTGAACACGCTAGCGTCTAAAGGCTTTGTTCGATTAACCTGAAAGTTGGTACGTATATTGTAAGTCACCATAGTACGAACCCTATAGATTTTGGTGAATCTAGCACTTATAGTTTTTTTACAGGGACACAAAGAAAAATTCTTTATCATTATGGCCTATGGGACCAAAATCTTAAAAGTGCGATAGCATCTAAACGCCTTATTCAATTGAGCAAAAATTTTATACCCATATTATAGGTCACAGATACTCAATCTGTATAGATTTTGGAGAATCTAGCACTTATAGTTTTTTTACAGGGACACAAAGAAAAATTCTTTAACATTAAGGCCAATGGGGCCAAATTTTTAAAAGTGTGATAGCGTCTAAACGCCTTATTAATCTGAGCAAAAAAATTGTACACATGTTATAGGTCGCATTTGCACCAACTGTATAGATTTTGGTGAATCTAGCACTACAGTTTTTTTACAGGGACACAAAGAAAAATTCTTTATCATTATGGCCTATGAGACCAAATTTTTAAAAGTGCGATAGCATCTAAACGCCTTATTCAATTGAGCTGAAAATTTGTATGAATATTATAAATCACTGTTGCACTAACTATAAGCATTTTGGTGAATCTAGCATCTATAGATTTTTACAGGGACAAAACGAAAAATTCTTTATCATTATGATCTAAGGGCTCAAAGTTCAGTAGCGTTAAATAAAACCTCGTGTGATATATGGAGAAAAAAACACTCTATTATGGTTTTCTCTCTTTTGTTTGTTTAGCAATTCCTCTTTCTTTATTTTATCTACAAAACTGTTAGTTACTCAATGTTCGGAAAGTCGAGTGGAGTCACTCC
This sequence comes from Salticus scenicus, assembly GCA_963930645.1. NCBI lineage: Eukaryota > Metazoa > Arthropoda > Arachnida > Araneae > Salticidae > Salticus > Salticus scenicus. The sequence goes on along the minus strand of OZ005652.1, from coordinate 17,824,524 downwards.
AGATTTTTTCTGTTAATGATGGGGAAAAAATCTTTTATATTTAAGAGCAATTTAAACAGGCTTTCTATTTAAAAGCCTAAGCAATAGTGTTAAACAATCTCAACTATTTTAGTTATTAAAAAATTATATTTTAATCTTTATTATTTTTGCAATAAATTGCTAATTGGTTTTTTAATTATTATTATTATTATTTTAAATAATTATTTAGAGAAATAATCTTTTTATACTAAAAATAGTTTCGTGGTGTAAGTGTTAAGGCCGACTAACAACACGCGGGCCCTACGTCTGGGGAATATGCCTTACGAAAGTGGGGGGGAGGGGGGGCGGTATTAAGAGGCCCAAACCGGTATTCACATGGGTTTCTGAGAAAACCATGGAAAACACCGAACAGCTAGATCAATGAGCGCCACCTGAGATCAAACCCAGCACTTTCAGTCTACCGGCTTTGACAGCAAAACCGCTCAGCTAGTGAAATATTTAAAAGTCCAAATTGATTAGAAGTTGATAATTAAAAGTGCAAACTATAGTATTAAGCAATCTCAATTAAATTAGTTATTGAAAATTATGTTTATAGTTCCCCATCATACTATAGGTATGGGGAACTTAGGTAATCGTGAAAATTTTCGACCTCGGTTTTTTTACTTTCTTACACGTTTTCAGGTGTGTGGAATCGGAAAATTACAAAATTTGTATGGTGTCTGTCTGTAGGGTGTCTGTTAGTGTGTTAGTCCGTTAGTTTGTTAGTCTGTGTATACGATATCTCACGAACAAATGATCGCAGAGGGGTCAGATCAGTTTTAAAATATTACTTTCGATACTGGCAAGAACCCTATTCATTTGCAACATTCGAATTAAAAAACTTCGTAAGTTATGAGAAATTTATGATTTTCTTAACATGGGAGAATAGGACAAAAATTCACTTAAAAGTGCATTAAATGGAAACTTTTTACTGAAAAAATGTCACACCAGTTTTAAAATATCAGTTTTGATGCCGGAATGAACATCAGTAACTATAAATATGCTACATTGAAAATTTCGCAAGTTATTGGAAATTTACGAATTTCTTAACATTGCAGTATAGGGCAAAATTTCACATAAACATCAATTTTTAGAGATATTTTCATCGTAAATATGTCAGACTATTTTTAAATATTATTTAGAACACTGTCATGGATATTAAGACTTTGAATTTTCCAATATAAAAATTTCGTAAGTTATTGGAAATTTACGAATTTCTTAACATGGCAGAATAGAGTAAAATTTCACATAAACGTCAATCTTGAGGGATATTTTCATCGTAAAGATGTCAAACCACTTTCGAAATATTATTTAGGATACTGGCATGAATATCATAGACTATGATTTTTCCAATTTAAAAAATTCGTAAGTTATTTGGAATTTACGATTTACTTAACATCTCAGGATAAGGCAAAATTGAGCATAAACTTCCATTTTGAGGATCATAAATACATTAGACAACTTTTATGATATTTGTTTGAACATGATTGAATACAAATATTGTAATAGGAAAATTTCGTAAATTATTCGTAATTTACGATTTTATCAACCTAGCGAAATTGTAAATTTTTCATATAAATATGAATTTTGAGGATTATTGCATTGGAAATTGTAGCATGAAAACTAAACAACGGAATTGATCCCAATAAAATAAATTAATAGATTAGAATAAGATAAATATATCGAAGTGAACGGTGGATAGCCTATTAGGCGGGAATTTCATTCTGTCACTGTATCAAGCTTTGGTCAAATTCATTTCTTTTAACATGATTATAATATGTCTCGCACTAGAAATTTATGAGAACATAAATATGATGGGGAACTGAGCAGAGTCCACCTATTTAATAAAAAAGCACCACAAAACTGGCGTTGTAAAAAATATTACTCACAAACTGCTTACTTTGTTCGCCTGATGAAGGGTCGTGTGTTTTTTCGACCCGAAACAATTGTTGCGAGTTCATTGCATTTTATGGTGTTTATTCAAAGTTTGTGAGTAATAAGAGTCCACCTATGCCAACTAGTTAATAAATAAATTTGTTTTCTTTTATTAGAATATTTTATTAAATGATTTTTAAACAGCTTTCATTTATATATATATATATATATATATATAAAGTAATAACTAATAAAGTATAATCAATAGTAATTCTTAAAAGTGATTTATTTTCAACATTTTCCTTTGAATGGACAAATTATCGGAGACGGAGAAACTTTTTTTTTTTTTTTTTTTTATCCTCTTTTCGTCACCCCAAATCCACCCCGGGAGATATCTATCGGTCAGCATTCCAGTAAACTCTCCAATCGGATAAGAGACAAGACCCAGTCAAACAACTTGACCACTTGACCTTCACTCGCCTTCACCTTACTTTAAAAAAATTTTTTCCTTACACATTTCATTTATATGATAGAGATAGAGAAAGTAGTAGTAGTACTGCTTTTGGATCAGATTTTCGAGTCTGTGTTATTTTATTTACACATTTTGAGGTCGAATCATACAGAAAATCATGTTTTTGTGGTTAGTCTGTGTATGTATCTCTGTGTGTGTGTGTGTGTGTCTGTTATTAGCATATCTCTTGCTTATATCTCTTTACATTAAATTGATTAAACAAAAAAAAAATGTTGATCAAATGTGATCAAACGAACTGCATATTTGTTGTTTCTCTCATGGGAGGAGGGCTAATTTCCGCAGGGCGCAGGATAGAATACCGTGGGACTATGCTTGAAACTGACTGGAAGTGCATTAATTTTTCATACTCAAACGGTAAACGAACTATTTTTAACACTTTCCAACAAGGTTGAAAAGTGTTAATGACTTCAGTTGTCTATCTGTCTGTCCGCGCTCTAACTCCCATAAATATTCTTGGAATTTCTTGAAACTGATATATGTTATTCAAGTTTACTATCGAATGTTCCCTATTAAAAATAGAGTGAACACCTTTACTCGTTTGTATACAGGGACACCCGAAAGTTTTCCAAAGCATTGTGTCCTATGAGAGGTATTTCTAAAAACCGTATTTTTATACTGTTACTTTATACAAATCTTCATGAAATTGAAATATGTTATTCAAGTCTACTATCGGATGTTCCCCCATTGAAAATGAAGTAAATACCATCACTAGTTTGTATACAGGGACACCCGAAAGTATTCCTAAGCATTGCGTACTATGAGAGGTATTTCTATAAACCAAATTTAAATGGAATTTCTTGAAACTGATATATAATATTCAAGTTCACTATCGGATTTTCTTGGGGAGGGGGGGGGGGGGGGGGAGAGAGAGAGAGAATAAAAATGTTCGTTTTATTAGTTTCCTATTTTATTGCAATTTTAATATAAGGATGTGTCTATTCTTGATGGTTTCATGAGTTAAAAAGCAAAATACAGATTTTTGAGCGCTTCGCACATTTAAGTCATTAGCGGTTACTATAACATGAGATATTACTTTTATGGGGTCTATCACTATAATTTTTGCATGTGCAATTTGATTTCCATCCTTGTGCACTTTATACCCAAATAACATGATTAAAATAGTCGAACTAAATTCTACTAAAACATCAGTGGCCGAGAGATTTTACTATCAAAGGGGACATGGCAAGTGCTTAGTTCGAAGCCGTATCGCATTTGTAAGCCCATAGACCTTATATACTAGACAACGCTACCAATACGGCTGACCATTACAGCGAATGTCTTCAACATGAGGGTGTAATCTGATACCTCCATCCTTTGTTCTGAGTCTCGGAAGTCACGTGATCTTGGCCTAGGGGTGATTCCTCTCTCTCTCTCTCTTTTTTCCCGTATGCAAGCATAATCTCATACTTCTCTGACTGAAGTAAGAATTCAAACTCAATTTTTTCGCTTGCAAAATGATTTATCATAATTTTTTTTTCTATGTAATTAATCTATGAAAGTTTAGCTTTCCATCCATGTGTAAATCTAAATGCTAAAATAAAAAGTGCGTGCACAATAAAAATATTAAAAAACACAAAATTCGTTCCTACAGAAAAATAACATAGTGATCATTCTCCACTCTTCCTCTAGACCAACATCACGTGACAATTTTGCTGGGGAAGCTCGTTCAATGCGTTGTCTAGTATATAAGGTCTATGTGTAAGCCTAGTTGTTCGGAGTTCTCCATGTTTTTTTCCCGAAATTCGCCAAATTACGGTCTTTGAAAGACCCTCACTCACAGTGGTCAATCGATCCAGGCCTAGAACCTTCGAGAAGTCAGTCAGCCTTAATCATCCACACCACACAAATATCTACCAAAATGTTATTACGAAAACTATTCATACATCGATATCAGGCAGTGGTGTGCAGTATTTTTTTACTTGTATTATAGTATATTAGATGTGCATTTGTATATTGTATGTTTAACAATATTTTGAAATGTATTTGTACATTATATCTAATATACATTTTTCCAAGTCTGTTGTATATTTTTAAAAACTTAATGTACAATACAAAGTATTTTGTCTCAAAATTCTAATTTCTGAAAAGAAAAAATAATAATCAAAAAAAAAAAAAAAAAAATCTGGTGTGAAACAGCCACACGACTTCCATTACCCACTATTACACGTATTATATGCATTTTTGAGAGATAATGTGATCAGAAAACATAAAAGTGATCTAAAAAGAAAATCGTTAGAGCCGTTTTTGAGATACCAACTTTTAGAAAAAATCAATTATTGACCGGAAAACAATAATTACATACAAAAGGATATTTAAAAATGAGTTAATATGGCGAGTTTGAAAAAAATCCGTACAACCGTTTTTAAAGGAACGCCTTTGCGAGGCCTGAAATTGAGCTATTTATACAGGACGCCTATCAATTTTCCTGAACTAACAAACTATATCATTCGAAAGGACATCTAATAGAGTGTTTATATAGCAAGTTTGAAGAAAATCGTTAGAGCCGTTTTTGAGATACGGACTTACGGTCCCACTTCCGGTTTCCGATGTCCCACTTCCAGTTTTTCAATTTTCACCAAAATTTGGAAATTTCATCTGTACACCAGACGTATTTCAATTCTAAAGTTTCGTAGCTCTATCTTTATTAGTTTCTGAGCTATAATAGCCAGAAGATTCTCCACATACAGTCTGTAACAAAAGTGTCCGAACACTAGCAAAAATTCCTATGTGAAGGAAGTACACTTCATACGGTTTTGTTAAATAAATCCTTATCGGATCATGTTCTTACACTGACTAAGAACAGGATTCGACAAGGATTTATTTAACAAAATCGTATGAAGTGTACTTTTTCTACATAGGAATTTTTGCCAGTGTTCGGACACTTTTGTTACCGACTGTACATACACACGCACATACATACACACTGACCAATTGCCAAAAACCACATTTTTGGACTCAGGGGACCTTAAAACGTGTAAATCAGGTGAAAACCCGATATCGAATTTTCAGACCGAATACAATACTACCTACGGTAGTACGTTCCATTACCTACGATAGTAGGGTAATGGAAGTAAAAAAGGCTCATGTCAGAATTTCATAACGCAATCTCTGTTCAAATCTGCCTTTCTTTCGAAGACCGAGATGTTTATTATTGGCTCTATAAATTATTCATAAACAATGTGAGGGTCTTTTTTTTTTCTCTTTTTTTTTCTTTTTCTAAAACGTATTTAATAATCCAATAACATCCAGTTTAGTATAAAATATTTGTATATTGTTTTTATTTATTTTATTATATTATATTTCATTTATACAATATATATTTTATAACAAAAAAAGTGACGCACCAAGAAGGAGTAATGCAAACTGGACACAAATTGACATACATACAGATTTTGATGGAATCAAGCACCAATTCATCATTATCGTCGTTCCTACGTGCAACTGGTACTTCAGTGACTTCAAATACCCTTAATAGACGGCTCAGTGAAATGGGATTGAGCTCAATCCCCGGATCTCTCTTCCACTGAGGACGTTTGGAGCAGGGGGGGTCCTACAACCAGCTCGGGATTTCACCAATCTAACGCAACAATTGGACAGAATTTGGCACGATACTTCACAGAAGCACAACTGCGTAGATAAGAGCCAGAAGTGGACCAACGCGTTATTGACTTGTTTACTTTGTGAGGCCCTTTCTCTTGATTAAATCATTCAAATTTTCTGAAAGTGTAATCAATTGTTTTTCTTCACATGTACATCACATCTACCAATTTTTGTCCCATTCGGACCTCCCATTCCACCCCATCTACCAATTTTTGTCCCCACTTCTTCTTGGTGCGTCGCTTTTTACTTCCATTACCCTACTACCGTAGGTAATGGAAGTATTGTATTCGGTCTGAAAATTCGATATCGGGTTTTCACCTGAATTACACGTTTTAAGGTCCCCTGAGTCCAAAAAAGTGATTTTTGGCAATTGGTCAGTGTGTATGTATGTATGTGTGTGTGTGTATGTATGTGGAGAATCTTCTGGCTATTATAGCTCAGAAACTAATAAAGATAGAGCTACGAAACTTTAGAATTCAAATACGTCTGGCCTACAGATGAAATTTCCAAATTTTGGTGAAAATTGAAAAACCGGAAGTGGGACATCGGAAACCGGAAGTTGGACCGTAAGTCCGTATCTCAAAAACGGCTCTAACGATTTTCTTCAAACTTGCTATATAAACACTCTATTAGATGTCCTTTCGAATGATATAGTTGGTTAGTTCAGGAAAATTGATAGGCGTCCTGTATAAATAGCTCAATTTCAGGCCTCCCAAGGGCGTTCCTTTAAAAACGGTTGTACGGATTTTTTTCAAACTCGCCATTTTAACTCAATTTTAAATATGCTTTTGTCTGTAATTATTGTTTTCCTGTCAATAATTGAGTTTAACCGGAAATGGGACATCGGAAACCGGAAGTGAGACCGCAAGTCCGTATCTCAAAAACGGCTCTAACGATTTTCTTCAAATTTGCTATATAAACACTCTATCAGATATCCTTTCGAATGATATAGTTGGTTAGTTCATGAAAATTGATAGGCGTCCTGTATAAATAGCTCAATTTCAGGCCTCGCAAAGGCGTTCCTTTAAAAACGGTTGTACGGATTTTTTTCAAACTCGCCATTTTAACTCACTTTTAAATATGCTTTTGTATGTAATTATTGTTTTCCGGTCAATAATTGATTTTTTGTGAAAGTTGGTATCTCAAAAACGGCTCTAACGATTTTCTTTTTTGGTCACTTTTATGTTTTCTGATCACATTATCTCTCAAAAATGCATATAATACATGTAATAGCGGGTAATGGAAGTCGTGTGGTTGTTTCACACCAGATTTTTTTGTTATAGAGTGCATTTATTTCCTTATACAAAATATAAGGAAGTACATATTATAATCTTGATTTGCGAAATGGATTTTGTGTTTCGCATACCTCAAAAATGAAGGATCGCAGAATGTTGTAAATTTATACGTGTGAATATCATGTCTAGTTTTACACCAGCTTCCATTTCGGAGATATCAACGACTTTACACGATTTTTCGTGACCTCTGTATGTACGTACGTATGCGTGTGAATGTGTATCTTGCATAACTGAAAAACGGTTGGGCGTAGAACGATGCAAATTGATATATTGGTTTGTTATAAAATCTAGCTGTGCATCTTCCTTTTGGATTTTATGTGACTTTTCGTTTTGGAGATATTTAGGAAAATTATATTCCTAATGACCAAAAATACAAAAGTTTTGGCAATATATGAACTACCATCATAGAGATTTCAAAAGAATTTAGCACTGATAGAGCCCGTAATGATATTGTTATGAAAGTTGTCGACATTTTAGCGTGTAGAAATTAATTCTGTGAGACAAAAGCAGGTTCTAGTCATTGAATGCACTTCATTTAATCAATATTCAGTCCGTAGATAGAGCTTGCAATGAAATTGATTAAAAATAAAAGTTGTCGACATGTTAGCGCGTAGAAAAAAAAAATTCTTAAAGACACAAGCAGGTTCTAGTCGATGAATGCATTTTAATGAATATTCAGCACTTAGATAGAGCTTATAATGATATTGTTATGAAAGTTGTTGATATTTTTGTGTGCAGAAAGGAATTCTTAAAGACATATGCAGGTTCTAGTCGACGAATGCCGTTCATTTATTGAATATTCAGCGAATAAATATTGCTTGTAATGATATTAATAGAAACGTTGTCGACATTCTAGGGTGTAGAAAGTAATTTTTAAAGAAACAGGCAGGTTCTAGTCCACTTATGCATTTTATTTAATTAATATTTAGCAAACACTTGAATAAATCTCTTTTCGTGCTACAAAAATTAGTTAATGTTCGTGAATAATTCAATGAAATGGTCATTTTTTACTACAAAAATCAATAAACATTATTAAATTTACTACAGAGCATAAACTACGCTAAATTAGGAACAACCGAATATTTAGAAGTCTAGATGGAATTTGGTAGCATATACATCAGATTTGTATGCTTGACTCGTAGTCCTCTTGTAAATCTTCGTCAGATAATTACAGACGCCACTCGCCACATGACAGAATTACAATGCGAAGAAATGAAAAAACACCCAGGGCCAGCGCGGGAATCGACCCCCTCTCCTACGCTCGAAGGCGATTAGCAGTGTGGTGACTTAACCACTCGGCCACGGAGGGCCCATGGGATTTGAATTCATGAGTAATGTCAGTGGTTTTTGGAAATTTCAAGGTATTTCTGTCGTTCTGTGCGATAAACCAATACATCATTACATAGTTTCAAAACTACACTCCTATTGAAGAAGTTTCCAAATTTTGTGAATCCCGATATCCCGTATTATCACTTTTCGCCACATTTGAATGCTTAATTTGACGCTAAGTCAATATTGTTTTCGCTTTTACTGTAATACCTTATGGAAAGTATCTCATAAAGATATAAAGAAGTTCTAGTCTATAATCATCAACAATCACTCTTCCTTTTTTTATAGTCTTATGAGTCATTTATAGAATTTTCGGAAAATTTAGTTCTGCGCTATAAATCAATGAATCTTTCAAGAAAATTCTAGAACTCTCTTCTTATTGAATTATTATTATTTATCTAGCTTCCAAATTTTGACAACCCTAAACTACAGATATTCGCCAAATTTTTATACAGATATTCGCTATTAATAATTTAATAATCTATAATTTAAACAGATATTCGCTACAGATATTCGCCTAATTCACCAAACTGAACGCCGAATCGCCAAATTCGATGCCAAGACAAAAATTCTACGCCGGTTACTAATTTGGCAGCTTAGGGAGATTAGTGATCAAATTTGCGGGAAATAATTGTTTCGGGATAGCCAGAAACCCTTTCTCGATTTTAACTGATTTAATTGATTCGGTAAAATTTATCGTTTCCAAAGAGATTTACCAAAGAGAACAAAACTGGGCCATCTACACTCGAATGATTTTCATTGAGTTCTAAGCTGCGCATTTGCCAATGAGAGATTCTGTAATAAGCCGTGGAGTATACTATTCCTGAAAAAACTACTTTATTTCTCTCGGCGGTATATATAACCTTATTATCGTGACTTTCATGGTTGGAATAGCAGTTTTTCTTTTATTTATTTATTTTTTTTTTTTTTTTTAGGAATGCTTTTGGAGTGGAACCTGCCTGCTTATTTACGAATCGGTTACCTCGCACAAAAATGTGAATGTTTTGATAACAATATGCATCTTACAGTGCGGCCACATATCCTAAAACTAGCAGTAAGTCCAAAATGTTGAAGGGATGCCAGCATGAAATTTGGAAAACATCTAGAAATTCCGCGCTCTGTTATTGCTCATTTTCTCTGAGTTAGATGACTGTCACCCCTATTTTAGCATTGAACTCGTTGAGTTAGCACATGCGCAGATGCTTCCATGGTTTCATGAAATGTGGTCAAAGAATACTATGGTTGTAAAAGGAAGTCTTGTGTTATCCACATCAGATTTTTTCATCTGACCATTTAAAGTATAGTTTTGATAAGATTAAAATCTTCCGGGTGAAAAAAATATCTTTTAATACAAATGCAGTCTATTGTAAATGTTATTAATTACTATAGAATTAAACAACCACTGATTACTTTGAAAATTTTATTTTGGAGATTTTCAACTTCCAATATTTTCACTTTAACTCTGTTTTCAGTATCGGAATATTATATGAGATTAAAATATAATTTCGTGTTTCTGAGTTTGAAACAACCTGTACAAACTGATACAGTCAATGCTTAATCAAGCATTTTTATAAGTTGCTCGTCTACATATTTGTCTGACACCTCTACAATTGTTTGTGCACTAGAAAAATTTGGATTTTTCACTTTGAAAGGACATCATCAAACTCCAAAAGGGGCTGAAATGGTTAATTTCTCAAAGTTGGTAGACGGGTGTTGCTGTGTTAGAATCCAGGTCACGTTCGTCAGCCTAGATGTTAGGAGTTTGCCGCATTTTATCCATAAACCCTGTATGGGATTCAAATTCGTGAACTGGTGGATTATGATTTGTTACACTGTGAAGAAGTGCATAGAAAGTGTTAAGAATTACAACAAGGACAGTGGAATCACTGGTGTTAAATTTCAAAAAAATAAATAAAATGAAGGAAAAAATCCACAAAATAAGAATAAATGTGGACAGGAGTTCACATTTGAGAACAAATGAGAATATGTTACTTTCTTTGAGTACCAGAAGACATAATTTGAAAACTGAGGACTGTCCTCAAAAAATGAGGACGGCTGGTCTGGTCACCTTAGTATACGAATCATCTCCAAGGTTGGATCACAGACAAACAACTGTGTAATTGTAATGTAACGTTAAAACCATTCAACTTAAACCTTCCTTTTTTTAGTTTCCTATGAAGTGATTGGTTCATTGATGATTAGTACCATTAACGAGATATCAGAGTAGACTCCGGACTAGTAACCTTTTTGCTTTTAACCATCACATCCCCACCATACTACCAATTCATTCGAAAAATCAACTCCAACAAGGCAAGTTTCCTCCACCTTTGTTATCACTGTTTCATATTTCGATTGGGTGTAAATGAAACATAAACAATTACTTACACTAGCTGAAATGAAAAGCAGGTAATCTAATCCTTGTTTTTGATTGAAAGCTGTTCTGTTTGCCTTTTCTTATTGGAGTTTTGGTGGTAAAAAAACAAACCATTGAAAAAAATGCAAAATTCCAAGAACCAGTTGCCAAGAAAGCGATTATCACCCAAAGAAGGCGCAAAAACCGTCAAAAATGTGACAAAACCTCGTTCGTACAGTCGGCAGCAAAAGCATCCGAGAACTAGTAAAAATTCCTATGTAAAAAAAGTAATCTTATTAATGTTTTGTTAAATAAATCCTTGTCGAATCATGTTCTTAGACTGACTAAGAACATGACTCGACAAGGATTTATTTAACAAAACAGTATTAAGTGTACTTTTTTGACATCGGAATTATAGGCTAGTGCTCGGATACTTTTGCTGCCGATTGTACTTAACAAAACAGCATTAGATGCCATCTTTTAAGTAGGAATTAGTAAGCTAAGAAATTTTGTAGAATTTAAGTAGGCTAGTGTTCAATAAATTTGCTTCCGACTATATGACTCTTTAACAATGATTCCCAGACCGTCGCCAATTGGCCCATACGTAAATATAGTGCGACGTAAAATCTATTCAACTCGTTTAAATTTCTCTCCTTCGATTGAACAGGGGAGCAGCCCCGGCTCACCGCTCGAAGAGCGGTGTTGAGCTATGCTAGGACCGAAGTCCACGTGGGCTGTCCCGAGACGTTTATTGAAAAACAGAAGGCAAAAAAAAAAAAAAAAAAAAAAAAAAAGGAAAAAAAAAAAAAAAAATTACAGAATTCATCGCCAGGCTTTTTTCTTATTGCCTGCACGCGACAGGGGGCGATGATTAATGACATATAGATAAATTTACAGAACAATGTTGACCAGCATGCCGGACCCAGCCAGTCCCACGCGACAATTGGCATGCTGTCTGAAGTTGATGCTGTGGATGATAGTCCGGAGCTCCATTTAATGAAGCAGATTCTCCTACTCTTTATTGAACAGGGAGCAGCCCCCGCTCACCGAGCTCTGGTAAGAATCTGTTCAGAGAAAAACTTGAGGGCGTCCTTGGTGTGCTACTTCAAACTTTGGGTCAATTGAACAGGTGATAAAGGCTTATGAAGAAATTGTACAGACTACAACTTCTGTGGTTTGGGATTGGGTGGACATGGAAGATCATCAGCAGCACCGCAGACAACCACGGAGAAAGATAACATCGTTAAAAAAAAATAAAAAAATATATAAAGTTTAATAATTTGGAGAAGGACGTTAATAGAATATTTTCATATTAGTCAGTTAAATTAGTGAGGTTCATAAGGTATGAGTAGATATTATTAAGTTTTTTAATTAACGGTTTTCTAGTTACTATTTCATTTAGCCAGTTAGGGGGTCGAGGGGTTGGATTTCGTAGATGGTCTGATTCAGTTAGTGGACAGTAAAAATAGTAATGCAGTGGAGTACCCTCCAGGGCCGGCTCTAACGTTTTTGCCGCCGTAGGCAAACCTCAAAAGTGCCGCCCCCCCTCCCCCAAGCTTTAAAAACTTAAAAAAAAAAACTTTTATATTAAATAAAAAAAAACACATAAATGGTCTAATAGAATTGAGCTAAGTAAATAATACTCATTTAATATTTACTATTATTTCTTTTTTCTTTCTCTTTTTTTTTAAGTTAAAAACATAAAATCTTTGGAAGTAATACTAGTACAGTACAGACAATATTTTCTAAACAGCGAAGAATAAAGAATGCTAGTACAGTATACAAAATTTAAACCTGAATAAAATAATCTCTTTCGAACCTTTTTTTTTATGCAAATCTCGAATAACTTCTTATCTAATTTGTTACTCAATTCATATTCAATGTCCAACATTGCTAAACCATTGAGTCGATTTTGACTAGATATGGTTTTAAAATATTTTTTTATCATTTTTACTTTCTCTTACCCGTAAGGTAGAGAAAGTATTGTTTTAGGGTCAAATTTTCGAATGTGAGTTTTTGTTATATTTACACGTTTTAAGGTCCCCTTAATCCGAAAATCATGTTTTTTGCGGTTGGTCTGTGTGTATGCCTGTGTGTCTGTCTGTCTGTTATCAGCATATCTCAAGAACAAATTGTAGCAGAAAGTCCAAACTTGGTATTCTAAATGTGTATGGTATGGGGATGCTACACTTAGCTTTTTGTTGAGATGACGCATATAGTTCGTGTATAGACCCAGCAAAACCTGGGATGATGGCCAACACGAGGCCAAGTGTTGGTTGCCAACAGTAACAGCTGCTGGCCCGTTGGTGGCAAAAGTTAAGGTGCCGAAGGGAATATGTTACGCCGGCCATCAGGTGGCCGCATTCGACCGATCCACTGCTGGCAGCCTGCCGTACGATCGGAATAAGTCAGTGGGCCACTGATGGGTCATTGCTGGCAGCTAGCTGTCGGTTGAAAATAGGTTGTGGGCCAGTGTTGGCAACCAACATTAGACTAGAAGTTGTTAGTGGGCCAGTGTTGGGCCACCTGATGGCAAACATAATTTTTTCGTATTATTGCTGGCAACCTTCAGTGGACCAGCTGTGGCAAACATAAAATCTTCATATTACTGCCGGCAGCTTTCATTGGCCCTTTGCATTTTCTCATTAATGGGCCAGCAGTGGTTTGTTTATGGCTGTTTTTTATTTTATTTTTTTTGTTATAATTATTTTTTTTTATTTATTTATGATATCCTTAATTTTATCAATGCTGTTTGCTATGCATTCAATATTCATTTTGATTTTCCTTTTTTTTTGTATTATTTTTAGAAGTTTTTTTATTCTAAGACTGTAATTATAAATTCAGGATTTCTAGTACAAGGGGAAAAAATCACTTGATAAGTTTTCTTAAAAAAAAAAAAAAAAAAAAAAAAAAAAGAAAGAAAAAGAAAATCTTATAAATTTACTTAAAAAAAAAATAATAATAATTCTCTATGTTGCATTATTTTCAAATAAGAGATATAATTGAAATATATAAACGTATATATAATAATAATAATTCATCATTACAATGATCGAACACAAGAAAGTATGACTTAACTTAATCAATAAAATATTATATATGCACTGATAAAAAAATCTCTAACTGATATCTAGAATCTAAATTGTGCCTTCAGAAAAAATAGTTCCATGTCATCCTTATAAATTCTAGTCCCCTTTGAAAGGGAGTTCTAGAAACCCCTATCAGAAATCTAGAGCGTTTGACTATATTCTCGAGGGCAAAGTTATTTAAAAATCTTTATAAATAAATGCGAATACACGAGGCTGGTTTCAGCAACTTTAATCTTAGCTTTTTACCCAATTATAGAAAATCAAACGAGAATTTCTCGCAATACTATTCAGACTATTGTTTCACCATCTAGAAATGTGTAGACTAGAAATTCTCAATCATTATCATTTCGTCTATACAATTTATTGGCGTGCCTTATGCGCATAGCTCGGAAGTCTATATGTGTCTAGTTAAGGGATTTAGAAAATGACCACTTATTCATTCTAGATGAAGGCAGTATATATATATATATATATATATATATATATATATGTGTGTGTGTGTGTGTGTGTTTTCTGAGTGTGAAAGTGGAGCCTTATATAAGACAAAATACAAGGTTATTACAAAAGAATTATCGGGTTTCCGAAGCGCTTTTTTCGAAACATAATTGGGTTACAACAATGAGTTATACATGAAAATAAATCGAAAACATCCAAGATTGACGTCCATACTATAGATGCAAGAAGCCTGTGAGGACGATAATTTTGAAAACAAGTTTGTTTTAAGAGACGAAGCTACCATTCATCTTAGTGGCAAGGTCAACCGACACAATGTACGGATATGGGGCACTTCTTCGTTTGGGGATATGTTAAAGACTGCGTCTACGTACCACCCTTACCTACCACTTCGGCTGAGTTGCGGAACCGCATCACGACTGCATTCGCGACCATCGATGCGACCAAACTGAGTAATGTGTGGAGCGAACTGACATCTGCCGTATCACTCAAGGAGCACATATCGAACATCTACTTATAGTATGGACATCAATCTTGGATGCTTTCGGTTTATTTTCATGTGTAACTCATTGTTGTAACCCAATTAAGTTCCGAAATAAACGCTTCGGAAACCCGATGATTCTTTTCTAATAACCCTGTTATTGAAAAAATTAATGAGTTCTTTCTAAGACATTGATATATGAGATCATATAAAATAAATATGAAAGAAGTATAACAGAATATATACAACTAGAAGAAGGAGAAGAGGCTACCACGACTTAAGACGAGTGAAGTAGGTTGACCTAGTTTGGTGATTGTCCAATTTCCGGTAAATCCTCTACAATACTATATGAAAACAGCAATTTTTACTTCCATTATCCGACTACCGTAAGTAATGGAAGTATTGTATTCGGTCCAAAATTTCGATATCGAGATTTCACTTGATTTGCATGTTTTAAAGTCTTCCGAATCCAAAAAAGTGGTTTTTGGCAATTGGTCAGTATGTGTGTGTATGTGTGTGGGGAATCTCCTGCCTATTATATCTCCGAAACTAATAAAGATAAAGCTCGAAACTCCAGAATAAAGACGAAACTGGTGTATAGAAGAATTTTTCAAATTCTGGTGAAAATTGGAAAACCGTAAGTGGGACATTCGGAACCGGAAATGAAGCCGTAAGTCCGTATCTCAAAAACGGCTCTGACGATTTTCTTCAAAGTTGCTATATAAACACTCTGTTAGATGTCCTTTTGAATGATGTAGTTGGTTAGTTCAGGAAAATTGATAGGCGCCCTGTATAAATAGTTGAATTTCAGGTACTGCGAGTGGATTCCTTTCAAATCATTAGAGCCGTTTTTGAGACACCGATTTTTACCAAACTTTGCGTATTCAGTTGTTGACCGGAAAACAACAGTTACATAGAAAAGGATATTTAAAAGAGTGTTAATATTACAAGTTTGAAAAAAATCCATACAGCCGTTTTGAAAGGAATCCACTCGGAGTACCTGAAATTCAACTATTTATGCAGGACGCCTATCAATTTTCCTGAACTAACCAATTATATCATTCGAAAGGACATCTAATACAGTGTTTATATAGCAGCTTTGAAGAAAATCGTGAGAGGCTTTTTTTTTTTTTTGACTTACGTCTCCACTTCCGGTTTCGAATGTCCCATTTATGGTTTTCCAATTTTCACCAAAATTTTGAAAATTCATCTGTACACCAGTTCTGCCTTAATTCTGAAGTTTCGTAACTGCATCTTTATTAGTTTCGGAGGTATGATAGTCAGAAGATTCCCCACACACATACACACTGACCAATTGCATAAACCACTTTTTCGGACTCAGGAGACCTTAAAACATGTAAATCTCGATATCGAATTTTCGGACCAAACACAATACTTCCATTACCTTCGGTAGTCGGGTAATAGAAGTAAAAATGCTAGAGTTACTTTTTGAAACACCAACTTCTGAGATCTAAAACTGACCAACCTAAACAGGATTACTGTTAATTTTAATGTGTAATAACCACGTAAAATAAACGAGAAAGGATATCTAAAATGGATTTCTGTAAGAATTTTCCACAAAATCGTTAGAGCCGTTTTTGAGATACGGAATTACGGCCCCACATCCCGTTTCCGATGTCCAACTTCCGGTTTTCCAATTTTCACCAAAATTTGGAAAATCCATCTGTACATCAGTTTTGACTTAATTCTGAAATTTTGTAGCGTTAGT
This sequence comes from Salticus scenicus, assembly GCA_963930645.1. Classification (NCBI taxonomy): domain Eukaryota; kingdom Metazoa; phylum Arthropoda; class Arachnida; order Araneae; family Salticidae; genus Salticus; species Salticus scenicus. The sequence goes on along the minus strand of OZ005652.1, from coordinate 17,807,770 downwards.
TTCGGAGATATGATAGTCAGAAGATTCCCCGCACACATACATACATACACACACACTGACCAATTGCCTAAAAACACTTTTTTGGACTCAGGAGACTTTCAAACATGTAAATTAGGTGAAATCTCCATATCGAATTTTTGAACCGAATACAATGCTTCCATTACCTATGGTAGTCGGGTAATAGAAGTAAAAAAAGTAAAAATAAAGGGAAATTTAATTAATTAAGAGATTAAGTTATATAACCAAAATGTAAAAAGCATATATATATATATATATATATATTTTTTTTTTTTTTTTTTTTTAAGATTTGAGTTTAATTAATAATGTTAAAGGTATCGATAATTATGTCAGGTAACATTTTATAATATTAAAAAATCTTATGTTAAACAACAACACGACTTCCATTACCCACACGTATTATATGTTTTTTTTTAGATAATATGATCAGAAGACATCAAATTAACCAAACGAATTATTGAAAACTAAAATTTTTCCTGTATGAGAAGAGTGAAGACACATAAAACAAAATTTACATGGCAAGTTACAGAATAACACAAAAAAATGATTGAGCTTTTTTATGAAACACCAATTTCAGAGATCTAAAATTAGCCTGCCTAAGCAAAATGACAGCTATTTTTCCTGTAATAACGATGTAATATATGAGAAAGGATATCTAAAATTGATTTATGTAACAATTTTCAAGAAAATCATTAGAGCAGTTTTTGAGATACAGGCTTTCATCAAAACAAAATAAATTTTTGATCGGAAAACAATTGCACATGAAAGAATATCCGAAACAGGGTCATTACGCCGAGTTTGAAAAAAATCCGTACAGCCGTTTTTAACGGAACGCACTTGTGAGACCTGAAATTGAGCTATTTATACAGAACGCCTAACAATTTTCCTGAATGAACCAACTATATCATTCGAAAGGGCATCTAATTGAGTGTTTATATAGCAACTTTGAAGAAATTCGTTAGAGCCGTTTTTGAGATATGGACTTACGGTCTCACTTCCGGTTTCCGATGGCCTACTTTCAGTTTTCCAAATTTCACCAAAATTTGGAAACTCCATCTGTACACCAAACCTATGTCAATTCTGAAGTTTTGTAGTTCTGTCTTTAATAGTTTCGGAGATATACTAGCCAGAAGATTCCACACACACACACACACACACACACACACACACACACACACACTGACCAATAGCCGAAAACCACTTTTTTGGACTCAGGGGACATTAAAACGTGCAAATCAGGTGAAAACTTGATATCGAATTTTTGAACCGAATACAATACTTCCATTACCTACGGTAGTATTAAAAAATTAAATTAAATTAATTTCAACCACTGTATTTGAATAACATTTAAATTTTTGATATATTTCATTCTGCATACTATGTCCATGTATTATATTCTGCATGTGCATACTTATTTGGTTTAAAGTATATTACAGCAAATCTACCTTTAATAATTACCATTACTATATAACATTTATGGATAAAAAGATATATTCAGATATAAAATGGATGTAATAAAAATAATTGATAAATAATAAAAGTTTTAATTAACATCACAGAATTTGTATATTTTAAAAAGCAAGGTTGTATGTGAAGATGATTAAGATAATGGATTATTATGTCAATTTGAAATCAAGTAATTAGTATCTTTAAATAACATGAAACATTACCTACATAATGACTGTTATCTTTAACATTACTCACTAATCTCATTTGAAACAAATAAATCTGGTGTGTCACTCACACGACTTTCTCTTACCCTGAAATTTAATACTATAAATACAGGTTGCAGATTAAAAAGTAAGATAACGATTACTGTTATGTGAACCTGTGTTAAACAATTCATATTAGGCTTCAGAAAAGTTTTATATGATAATTAGTTCTGTGTGAGGGGGGCTACTGCCCCCTCAACCCCCCGTTTCATTAATGCACCTACATTTATATAGAATTTAATTCGGTTATTAAAAAACAATTTATTAAAATTATTATTTAAAAAAATTATCTTTTATGATAATGCAGACGATTTCCATATTAGAGTTGTAGTATAACACCAAATATAAAAAACAAATTCCATTTTATTTTCAATATTAAAAAAAAAAAAAAAATACGATTTTTTTTTTTTTTTTTTTTCGTTAAAAGTAAAAAAAATCGATAACTTTGTTTTAAATTATCGCAGATCGTTGGTTCAACCATTCATTTTAAAGGTATTGGCGAGCTCTTTTGAAAGATACCCATCATGAAAATTTACTCCCCTCGAGGGGGGACTTCCCCCCCATGGGGGAGGCGAGATTCCTACATACGCAAAAATGTTTTCCCAGTTAACTATCTCTATTACAAAAAATATATATCGTTTCATTTGGTTTAGTGCAGTGTATAGAAGTGTAGCACACACACACACACATATATATACATACAAACACGTGCTCGTATATTACTGTGAAATTTTCCAGAATGAATTCAGGAAACCTTGAAACTTAGATATACATTAAAATCTCACTGTCAAAATGTTTAATGCGTATAATCATTTTCTTAGATAACAAAATTAATAATGTAATAAACATGGTGCTTTAAAATCCAATTTCAGTTTTAGATCAGTCGATATTTTTTTTTTCTTTTTCTTTTTAAATTAAATTACTTAAGTTCAGGTTTTCTTTACTTTTGATTCATTGACATAACATTTTTGTAATAGATAAAACAATAATCAAGATTTTCAATTTTTTTTTTTTTTATGTAGTTTACTATTTTATTTATCGATAAAATTTTAAATTCAATGTTTCTTTTACCAAAAAAAAAAAAAAAAAAAAAAAGAAAAGAAAAGAAGAAGAAGAAGAAAAGAAAAAGAAATTTACAACACAAATATTTAGCTTTTAATAATTAAGTAATAGTTTTAAATATATATATAAATTTATTTTTTAACAGCTCCGTTCAGTTTAATCTGTAATTCAATAATAAGTTTTTTAAGACTTTTTGAAGTAATTTTTTAAGAGAAATGCTACATATATAAAGTAAAAAAAAACCCAGATGTTACATCAAATAATTAAATAAGGAAGTTGATTATCTTTTAGTTCTAAAAACAAATGAACGCTGTTGCTAAGTGGTTTATAGCTGCCATCTGGTCATACAGTTGCTGATTCACCTAAATATTTAAAGAAAAACTAACACATCCGCAGACACATTTTGCTTACTTAGACAGATTTTTTTTTCTTTTTTTATTGATGATATAAGATGTTTTCAGTTGCACTTTTAAAAGATTCAACTGGAAAATTACAGCGAGCTAAAATCAAACTGAAATTAGAAATTTATTTTGTGTATACATTTTAGTGTCTTATTTATTTTATTATTTATTAGCTGTAGTATTTTAATGATTACTCTTTTCGAAAATAGAAAAATGCATTTCTTATTTTTTATTAAGAAAAAGAACCATTTGAAAAAAATAAAAATACAGAATAAGGATTGAATATCTCAAATACTTATTTTTAAATGAATACTATTGTAAATTTACAGACTCTGAATAAGCATTTTAGAAAGTTAACGAAATTCTTTTAGAGTGTGTTTTACTCTTTTGAAAATTATGTTACCATAATAATATTAATAATAATCTTTTGTGACACTGACACAACTTTCTCTTACTCTGCAGTTTTCCTTTTTCTTTCTTTCTTTTTTACTAGCTGGTTTCGCCCGCTTAAAATAAATAAATAAATAAATCACTATTTTTTATAACATTTTAGAAAAAAAAAAAAAAAAAAAAAAAAAAAAAAAACTTTAAAGAATAAATAAATAAATAAAAAATCATGACATCGCTGAAAGTATCTGCTGCCTACGGTGGTGTCTTTCCCATTTGTGCGTGTTGGGTTCAGGTTATCACTGACTGCCGCAACTAAATTTTTGGGCACTTCAGTTTTGGTATTTATCAGATAAATCGTGGAGCTGCTATTACCCAAGAACTACAATTTAAAAAAAAAAGACTGTAGCTCAGTATCAATTAAACATTTGAGTGTTGACACCATGTATTTTAAGACCTCGATCTCTCTACTGCATTACATTTGATTTCAATTAGCACATTTTTTTTTTTCTTTTTCAAACAAATTAAATAAAAGCAAATACATTTTAATTAAATTTAAAATTCAATACGTTTAAACTTTCCTATATATTACCATTTCTTTCTGATAAATACAATAAATAAAGTATCCTTCTCCAAGGAATTTAGATATATATATGTATATATAAAATATATAATATAAAACAAATAATATAACAGCCGTGCTGCTAAGAAATGCGGACGATTAAAACTGAAGAATAAATTTAAGAAAACGAAAAAAAAAAAAAAAGATTAGCAATTCGAAAATATCTTAGTGAAGTGTGCAGTCGTCCAATCTATCAATTTACCAAAGTGTGCAGCTCTGCAATTAGAGCACGCACAAACAAAACATTTCGCTTTATTCATAAGTTTACATTTAATGCATGTTTCTGTTAAATAAAAGTATCTGAAGCAGATGTATATTTAATAATTTTATACATTTTCATGCAGCTACATTTATATTGAAGGAATTTCTAATTACTATGATTAAAAAAAAAAACATGCTCACATTCGACCACTTGACTAATCAAAGATTAACCAGATCATGATCCGATTTCCAAGGAAAATAATAATAATAAATTCGACTCACAAAAAAGAAATTTAACAAACCCAACGTGAATTAAAAAGAAAAAAATTGCCAATTCAAATTGTTACGGAATGTAGACAGAAATACATATTTTATTATTAAAATTCGTTTAAAGAAATAATTTAACGGACAAATTTTTTCTCAGAGCTGTTTATTTATGATATATTCTCTGTACCGCATGCTTAAATCAAAATATTTATATTATAAATATTTCAATTACATTCACATAAAAAATAAAATTATATCTGTTTAACTTAAATAAAGTTAAAAAACATTATTGCAATTTTAACGCTTGTAAAGAAAAGCATACCTTTTCCTTTTCTTTTAAAAGTATATAATGCATATGCAAAAACATTTGCTTGAAAAAAAAAAAAGATTTGAATTAATTTTTTCTTTCTTTAAGGAAAATAGGTTATCTTAATACTACATTGTGTTAGAAATCCCGAATTTCTAACCACAGTCTTAGAATAAAGAACTTTTAAAAATAATATTTAAACATCAAGAGAAAATCAAATTAAATATTGAATTACTTACTATTATATGTGTTACTATGATATTGTTCCTATTATATATATATCCATCTATGAGAAATAACGTCCTTACTGAGCAATAAACATTATGAAATGTGTGAAATGCGAGGGAATTCAAATCAGCGGAAGTTTGACCGCAGCGCCCTCTTTTATATGCAGGTATTTTGCCAGAGTTGGTTCGTCAGACCATCTTGTGGATTGGGGCCACAATGAGACAAACATGCATTTGGCCATGTGCACTTAGCTTGCAGAAGGCCAGCTGTGTTGTGCCACTTCTGTGCCACCGCTATTTTCGCTGACGGCAACCATTGTTGCTGGCAGCCACAAACGGCCCGCTGCTTAATCTACCCAAGGCAACCTGCAACTGATGGCAACTGCAGGATGCCAGCTATAGGCCATAACGTCCCCATCAGTAAAAGTTTTGCTGGGGAGATACCCAAGAGAATTCAAATACATTACGTCTATGGGGGAAATTGCAGGGGAATAGAGTTTAACATCTATAGACTGCATTAAACCAAAATGAAATGAATATATATTTTTTATATGCATAAAAACATATCTCATGTAGAATAAGGTAAGGAAATCCTTCATTGTTCATTTACAGGGCTACACAAAAGAACTTGATTATAGTGAGACAATAGCTGAAAATTGATGGAACTGTATTTCAGGTTGTGCCGTGTATCACTACTATAGGATTATATTTAGGTGCACCATGTGGTCTGTACATAATCTTCAAATGGTATACGGGGCTGCAAATATTATGCGATAACATTCTTTTTTATTGTTAGTGGAAGTTCTTTACTGTAATATTTTACCATTTCCACCAAAGCTGCTCAGAAATTGAAATGAATTCCTCACAGACATGATAAATAATGTATGTTTTTAAGCTAAATATTCAACTCTTGTTTTTGGTATATTTACACGTTTTAAGGCTTCCTGATTGCCGAAATAAAGTTTTTTAACGTTTGATTTTTGTCTGTGTCTCTTAGAGTAACTTACAAACGAATGATTTCAGGAGATCCAAAAGTTTTATTTTCAAGTTAATATAAGTTTGTTGCTGGAAAAGTTTCAAGGAATGTTACACGGGAAAATTATCTGTATAATTTTAAGCGAACTTTTAATTTTAATAACAGATTTAAATTCTATATAAATGTAGGTGCAGTAATGAAACGGGGGTTTGAGGGGACGGTAGCCCCCCCTCACATAGAACTAATTGTCACATAAAACTTTTCCGAAGCCAAATTTGAATTGTTTTAACATAAGTTTACATAACACTACTCGTTGTCTTACCTCTTAATCTCCAACCTGTATTTATGGTATTAAATTTCAGGGTAAGAGAAAATTGTGTGAGTGACACACCAGATTATTAATTTAGAAAAATATCTTTCTCCGTTAGCAAAATTTATGGGCAAGGTTAACAAAATTTTTAAAGCAGTGCTTAAATTCGTCCCAATGTTAAGGAAGGTAATGAATTTAAAGACGTCAAAACTGGCCATTCTTTTTTTTCAAAAGTGAAGAAAATAAAGTATATTTTACCGGCCAGTTTTAAAATGTTGAGATTTAAACGACTTAACAGAGGAATCGCCATGTTTCCCAGCGTAGTCGTTTAAGTCGTTTCCCAGATCTTTACAGTGTGTCAGTCTCAGTAATTCCTTTTTGCACGTGTCTTTAAGTTTGTGGACATTTCATAAAAATTCAAAAGAATGATTATGATTATTCAATAAATTTAATCTCAGCTTCAGTGCACTGATCGCCTGATCGCTGAAAAGAAAAAAGAATCTATTTTATATTTCTCTTTTGAATTTTCTATAGATTCGTCTACATTTTCATAAGAAAAATTTCCTTTTTAAGATTGAACATGATGGCGTGGTGTAGTCAATTCAAAGTTTTTTCTACGTCTATTACATTAGCTAATTTTTTAGCTTCTAAGATAAAGTTTTCAAAGGATTCAACTGATCATAATTCTTAAAATAATAATAATAATAATAATGAGCTATTTAAAAAATAATGGTTTGGTATAAATCAAAAACTAAAAACTTTAATTGTTTTATTGTACAGTCAGCAGAAAAATTACTGAAGCACACATCCACATTTTTCATGTATATTGTATATATATATATATATATATTTTTTTTTTTTTTCTAGTTTGGTCGCTTCTTTTTATCATCAACTTACTTTTTTTATAAGCAGTATAAGACTAAGATCATGACTCGACAAATATTTACTTAACAAAACAGTATAAGGTGCTCATCTTTTAAGTAGGAATTATTTATTGTGCTTCAATAATTTTGCTGCCGACTGTAATTAATAAACAACTGCCTCATTTTGAATCATATTATCTATCTCTACATTTTTGTAATTGCTTAATAAAGCATCATGAATATTTTCTAATTTAAGAAATAAAGATATTAGGGAATCTATACATTTTTTCCAACTTCGCAGTAGTTCATTAACTACTAAGTTTAATAAAGGGCTGCTGCAATGTGCGCGAAGTGCTCTGGAATTTAAAATTGTAATCCGAATTTGTCACCTCTCATATTTGAGCAATTTTCATAACCTTGACCTCTCATATTTCCTAATTTTAACCCTTTTTTTTCCAACTATTTTAATAAAACTTTAGGCAGTTCCTTACCACTAGATTTTTCAACAGGAAGAAAACCTTAAAAATGTTCATTGAATTTGCATTGAAATGCTGATTGGACATACCTTCATCAAAAATTTATCCCCCCCCCCCCATCCAATGAATCTGAGGGACGCTATTACATAAATAAAGCATTGTTTTAAATCTGGCATCACTGTTGCCAATTCAAACTCAAATTTTACCGTGTTTTTACGAAAAACTCAAAATGTCCCTATCTTGTGGCTGAGGATGTCCTAGGACGTTCTTTCATACTTAGGATATACTGATAAAGATAATGTCCTGTTGAGAAAGGGTACCTCCAAATAATTCCTACGTGCTGAAGAACACTGCTGAAAGTCCCTACAATTGGCAAACTCTTGACTTTCTTTAATTAGAGGGCAAAAAGATCTTGGTAAAATCAGCGGTGAGTGTGCATTTCTCCCTTCGCGTCGCGGCTGCGCATACAATACATACTGTACATAACTTACAAGTTTGTCTATTCTTGTCTGCATTTCAAATTATAGGAATGGGCAGAGAAACCTGTAAAATCTTGTTATGATTATTTACTTATTTTTTACTTATTCATTTTTCTATTTATTTAATTTCTACATTCAATAATCGAAGTATTTTATTTATTTATTTTTTGTAGTTCAGCTGATTTTGCCGCCCCTAAATTTTGCCGCCGTAGGCAGTTGCCTACCTTGCCTACCGCCTAGAGCCGGCCCTGGTACCCTCCTCTCCACAGGGACACAGGGATGATCGTCGGCAGTGAAATCTGTACAGATAGGAGGGGAAGGGCCCATGGCCGGTAAGAAAAGCAGTGATAGGGGGAGATAGGGACCAGAAGTTTGCACTGGCCTGTGGAATCAGGGAGAAGGTGTGTCTCCCCTTCTCGGAGCTGTTCCACAGGTCTTGCCATTTAAGCTTTATGATTTTGTGAATTTTACTTTTTACATAAGAAGGGGGTGCAGGAATTGATGAGCATTTTGTGGGGAAATTAGTAGCCTGTTTTGCTAATGTATCTGCAAGCTCATTGCCAACAACACCCCTGTGGGCAGAAACGTGTGCCAGGGAGCAAATTAGTTCGGAATTTAATAAAAGTTTTTTAATGTGTTGAATCTGTGGGTGTCTGCTCCTATGCCTAGCTATGGCCTGAAGACCCGAGAGACTATCGCTAAAGATGTTAACTTGCTGATTTTTGTATGAAGTGCTGGCCCATTCTATGGCCTCAGCGATAGCGTGGATCTCGGCTTGAAAAACCGTGTTAAAGTCTTCGAGCCTGCATGCCCACTGATGGCCCGCGACACCATGTACTAGCACGCAGAAAGCGGCTGCCACCCCGGTGTCCGTCTTGGAACCATCAGTGTAGATGGCAACCGGAGCAGAGGGAAGGAAGCTATTTTTGTTACAATTGGTTATACTTGGAGCAACATTCTTGCCTGGGTGAATATCCCAACTGCAGGTCAAGGATTGAATGGGGGTTTGTGGGAAAATAATATTTGTGAGTTCGGGGTCTTTTAATTGTAGAATTTGAGTTTTGATGAACGTTTGAGAGACCTGCAGGTGAGCATGGGGAATCCCAGTAATCACAGTGAGGACATCAGTGGAGATAGTTTTGTATCCTCTCAATTTGCAAGAGGAAAGGTCTTTGTGCCGAGTTTAGACCTGTTATGGCGTCGGATCGCAGGTGTCCACCCCAGATGGCGGCTCCATATGTTAAAATCTTTTCAACAATGGTCCTATACCATGTCTTTAGGATGGAGGTGGAGATACCCCACCTTCTTCCCACCATTCTTGTTGAGCTATGGTAGATACTCTGTGTTTTGAGTTTGAGTTCTTTAACGTGAGCCAGCCAGTTGAGGTGGCGATCAAATGTTATGCCAAGAAGTCTCATTTGATCGACATGGTTGACACTGATGCCGTCAATGCGCATCTTGGGATTCCGATTACGTTTGAGGGCTTTAGGAAATGCTAAGGTTAAGGCTTTAGTTTTGGAGGGGGAAAGTTTAAGGTCAAATTCCTTTAAAAGTTTACTTAGAAGGGACAAAGCCTCCTGGGCCTGGTCCTCCAGGTTTTTTCTGACACGACCCGAGAGAATCAGGGAGAAATCATCCGCATAGGCAAATGTGTTGAAGCCCGCAGAGTTCATGCGTTTGAGGATGCCGTCAGCAATTAAATTCCAAAGAATCGGGCCAAGGCATGAGCCCTGAGGGCAACCTTTTGTTTGAGGGTGTGCTGTGGAGCCCTCACCCCAGTTCACAAGGATTTTTCGTTGAGAAAGATACGAGCGGATGACTCCTGCCAGATTAGCCGGGCAGTTAAGATCATGTAAGGCGCGAAGGATATTTGGCCACTCCACGTTGTCGAATGCTCCTTTAATGTCTAGCGAGACGATAGTGGTGTAGTTTGATGCTTTGCAGCTTACGGCGCAGGAACTTTTAATTGCTTGCAAGGCTTGGTCACATGAACTGCCCTCTCTGAACCCAAATTGGTTTGGATGTAGCAGATTATTTGATTCAAGAAAGAAGTTAAGTCTCGTTACTATGAGTTTTTCTATTAATTTGCCTAAAGTGGGGAGGAGGCAGATCGGTCTATAGGAAGAGGGTTCAGAGGGTAATTTCCCTTGCTTCAAGAAATACACCACTTCGCCTCTTCTTAGTGTTTTTGGGAAGTGCTGATGTTTGAGACATAGGTTGGCCCATTGCAGGAGTAAATGGGGTAATGTTTTGTGCACGTTGCGTAGAATTTTGAAATCTATGTTATCAGGGCCAGGAGCCTTGTTGATGTTGAAGCTGTAAAGAGTGGCTCTAACCTCAGACTCCGTGAAGGGAACATCCGAGGGAGCCGAGAACGAAGGTGCTTCGTGGTGTGGATAAGCTGTTTGTGGGAAAAGGGTTTTGGTTAGAAATTCTAGATTTTGTTTTTTAGAGGATTGTCCTGGAGGACGTTCGAGTTTCAGTTCTGTGGGAGTGAAGAATTTATTGCTGTAGAGTTTTTGGGCAGTGCCAAAGATTTGTGTCTGCGAGTTGCAAAATTTTATCCATGCGGCGTGTTTGGCTTCATTTACGCGTTTTTTAAATATAGCTGAGTGAAATTTAATTTTCTGTTTATGTTGTTGGATTTGTGAGGGTTCGATGTATTTTAACTGTCTTCTCAGAGCAGTCAGATGATTCCGCATGGATCGTAATTGAGGTGACCAGAAGGAGTAGGCATACCGACGTCCGGATTTCTTTAGTCTGAAAGCGCTTCCCTAATGATTTTAATAAATCTTGATATGAAGCTAATCCGGTCAAGATAAGAGCACTAAGCAACAATAATATTCCTAAAAACACATTTTTTCCCCAGTACATTCTCAGGATGTCATTTCATTCTGAGGATATCCTATGGATGTACTGGGGTAAGTTGTGTTGTTAGGGCGGTTTCTGTTTCTTTTACAAAATGTCGCCAAAACTCAAATACACAGTAATAGAATAGAAGGTCTGTGAACACTTTATAATCACTTCTTGAATGATTATAGCAGTTTATCGCTAAACAAACTTCCATATCATAGTTTACTTAGCTAAAATTATGAAATATAATAAAACAAGTTACTCTAAAGTAACGTAAGACGATAAAAAAAAATGTTTGTCGTGTGTTTATCAGAGAAACGCGCTGGGTACATGTGGCAACCCTAAGGCAACAAAATGCCTGATGCGCCAGCTCGTATATATAGGAGCCTTAGTGAGAACGAGTCCAAATTTTTGGAGGGAATGCAAAATTGGCCGAGAGATTGTTATTTGGCAAACATCCAGTTATTCGGTGTTCCCTTATCGCTTGTTTTCTCTCAGTCACCCCTATTTTAACATTGGACTCGTTCAATCCGCACTTGCGCAGAGACTTCCATAGTCGCAAGAAATGTGGTTAAAGAATATAAGGAAAGGGCATGTTTACAAACAAACGCTCTTTTAATCAAACGCTCTTTTCCACTCACGAGTGGCAAAAGGCCAACTCTATTGGTAGAAATACCAGTGTTTTGCCCTGAGTATAAGACTACCATTATATAGTAGTCTTACCTAAGACTATATGATAAGAACTGGCGCAGTGTCCGCCATTTTCTAGCCCGTCTGGGAAAGTGTTGGCGGTAGAAAAAGCTAGGTTACCTGATTAGCGTTGTTATCGCCTTTCAGCTTCTATACAGATCAAGTGAGCTAGAACTTCTTATCACGAAACAAACAAGTTGGCAATTTTAAGAACATCGCCAACATTCTCAAAACTGTAACCCTTCACGTTAAAATAAATGTAATTTTAAAAGAATTTAAAAACAATAACTTAAAAAAACAGTACATTCATATTAAATTTGTCAAACAACTTTGAAAATTAAATAAAATAAGAAAAATCTTTCGCTACAAAGTTGCTCAGGGTATCAGCTTCTGCTCAGGGTATCCGCGAGCTTCATCTGCAATTTATAATCCACTTTTTCCTTCTTTCTGGATTAGAAGAAAATATAAACAGGCGGTGCTCTATTCTGGAGTTTTGCGTGCAATCTATTGCCGAAAAACCAACAATAATAAATCGTCATCCGGTCTTGTGGGCTAGAAAATGGCGGATGCGTCAGCCTATCAATGTAGGAGTTCTAGCCTTACCTGAGTTAAGACTACTATAAAACAGGATGAATCATTCGCCGCCATTTGTCAGTCATTGCTAAAACTAAGACTATTGTATATGACTATTATATGAGATTATATAAGACTATTATATAATGGTCTTAGGTTTGACAGTGACGAACTACCATATAAGATTATTATATGAGACTATATAAGACTATTATATAGTAATCTTAAGTTTAGCAATGACGGACATGACGTACAAATGGCGGCGAATGATTCAGCCTGTTATATAATAGTCTTAACTTGAGTAGAGTGTTTTGCCCTGAGCGTGACGTCAGCTGTGCTTTCCTTATTAGAATCAAAATTATGATTGCATGTTCTGTTCAGAAATAACGCAAAGGGGATGAATCCCAGATTGTCGCCAATTACCACTGTGCAGTTCTTTTGCGATATTAAAGTCACTCATTTTCAGCCTTCATTTCCTCGTTTCCTATTTAGTAGTTAATTTGTCGATCTTTGGTATAGCCCAATTTTCTTTTAACCATTTTTCAACATAAATAAAAAGTGTTTATGACTTCGTCTGTCAGTTTTCCTATCCGTCCTCTGACTACCATAAATACTTATGGATGGAATTTCTTGAAATTGATGTACACTATTACAGTTAACAAGAAGACATTCCCTAATGAAAATGAGGTAAATACTTCTATTGTTAAAACCAAGGAAATCTTCAACGTCTTGAACGCCAAAAGGAAAAATTGGAAAGCAGACAATTGTTTCGGTAACATTTAGCTGAAGAAATTAGAGAGAAGTTCTCATATAGACAGGAAAGCAATCGAATTCTGATCAACCAATAGAATCACGTGAAATGTGAAGGATTGACCAATAGGAATTTGGGAAACACAAGTTGTGAAAAATGTAGAAGAAATTAAGAAAATGTGAACTAAATGTGAAATTTCCAACAATCAGACAGATGAGGTACAGCGGAATCACAAATGGCAATATTTTAAAGATTTTTATAGATGTAAAAAGCTTCAAAGAAATCGAGTTCTTAAGTGGACTTAGGCCTGCATATTGCAATCGGCAGCCAAAATATTCCAACGCTAGCAATAATTCCTATACAAAAAAAGTACACTTAACACTGTTTTGTTAAACAAATTCTTCTAGAATCATGTTCTTAGAATGATTCGACAAGGATTTATTTAACAAAACAGTATTAAGCGTACTTTTTTTTTATATAGGAATTACTGTTAGCGCTCGAATAATTTTGCAGCTGACTGTATTTTAGTTGAATCAAATTTTAAATTATGCTTTTTCTCCCAGTTTTCCTCAGAAATAACCGATTTATTGGTTTCCTGCTTATGGACGCAACTATTATGCTCTTTTAGACGGAATTGAAGACTGCGTTCAGTTTGACCAATATGTATAATAAACCTCATTGACAGAAAATACTATAGATTCCCCAAGAATTATACATATCTATAACTGAGAAAAAACTAATTATTCTATACAGTACAAATATACCTCTATTATAGACAATAACTCTATAGACAAACTATAAACTCTGTAGACATTAATATCAAATTCACAAATGAAATAAAAAATAATGGATCACTTCTATTCCTTGATACTCTTGTCTCTTGCACTGAAAAAAGATTTCTCACCGCTGTCTATCGTAAAAAATTTTTGCAGTCTTTCTACCTTCCCATACGTTCATGTCATTCACCTATTCAAGAAATGGCAGCTTTCGTTAATCGTGTTCCGATTCTGTTTTATTAAGCTCTGAAATCAAATATCTGAAAGCCATAACAATTGACAGAGGTTATAACCTTTCCATTTTAGATAAAGCTACCAAAAAATACAATTCCCTCGTACTTCGTCAACTAAATCAGTCTCTTAATATCTGCATTGTTCTACTCCATTTTTTAAAATCCAGTCATGTCATAGTTAAAGACCTTAAACAATATGATTTTTTCGCCTTCCAATAAAATCACCTTTTCTCGTTAAAAAATCCTACAGATCTATACAAGGTCTGTTCAAAAAGTATCCGACCGATGACCACAAAAAATATCTTATCTACTCTGCAGGAATGGGATCCTAATCCCCTTCAAAGTAGGCCCCTTGTGCTTCCACACACATACATAACCCAGCGTTCCTTTCATTGCCGAAAAACACTTTTGAAAGGCTTCTTTTATAATGGTGTTCAACACCGCCGTCGCGTTCTGCTATATCTCATCTCTACTCTGAAAACGGGATGAATGCGATGGCGCATTGTCATGATGCATCTGTCAGTTTTTCGCCAAACGGTGACAAAAGACTACTATCTAGAAGTTCTTTGCTGACTCCATGATGCAGTTCAGCGCCAAAGACCAGACCCATGGATTGCGTAAAACTGGCAGTATCATCATAACAATGTGCCATCACATTCATCACACCTGATTCAAATATTCTTGGCGAAGCATGGAATTCCAGTCGTTCGCCAATCTCCCTACTCCCCAGTCATGGCTCCTTGTGACTTCTGGTTGTTCCCGAAATTGAAAATGTCATTGAAAGGACCCCGTTTTCAGAGTAGAGATACGATAATGCAGAATGCGACGACGGAGTTAGACACCAATGCTGGACTAAGTGTGTGGAGGCGCAAGGGACCTACTTTGAAGGGGATTAGGATCCCAATCCCGCAAAGGAACTAAGATATTTTTCTGGTCAAAGGTCGGATACTTTTTGAACAGACCTTGTATAATTCTTGTGGCATCTATAGTATTTCGTGTCTATATATGGTTTAACATACATTGGTCATTTGTTATGTATTGATCAACATATTAATTACATTCGTAAGCCGGAAATTAATAAATCGGTTATTTCTAAGCACTGCTAGGAGAAAAACCGTAATTTTAAATTTGATTCAATTAAAACAATTTGCAGACCTAAATCCACTCAAAAACTCGATTTCATTGAAGCTTTTTACTTCTATAAAAACTTTAAAAAGATTGTCAATTGTGATTTCGCTGTGCCGCATGTGTCTGATTGTTAGAAATTTTGCATTCAGTCCACATTCTTTTAATTTCTTCTGAATTTTTCACAACTTCTGTTTCCAAAATTCCTATTGGTCAGACCCCAACATTCCATGTAATTCTGTTCAGGTCCCGACTATGCTATTTGAAGACCCGGGGCACTGATGCTATTTGGAGGCCCCTTATCCTGCTCTAAAGAGCTCTCCAAAAGTACCCATTCTCAAAAACAGAAATAAATAAAATTAGTGCATTTTTAAAAATTTTCCTTCAATTATACCTTCTATTTCCTCATTTTTTTTTTAGCAAACTATAACAAAATCATTAGTTTTATGTTCAAGACAAATGAAAACTGAAGCATATTGATCATCCAATGTTTAGGAAATTATTCACAAAATTTAACAATTTTTTAAGCTCTTTAATAAAATATAGAAAGAAAAAATTAATCAATTTTGTTTTTAATAGACATATAATGAAAAAATTTATACTATTGCTTCTCAATTTTTGGAAATGAGGCCCCCTAAATTTGGAGGCCCTGGGCCAGTGCCCCGTGTGCCCGTGCCATAATCTGGCCCTGATTCTGTTGGATAATCAGAATTCGATTCGTCTCCGATATACAGTCGGCAGCAAAAGCATCCGAACACTAGCCAATAATCCCGATGTCGAAAAAGTACACTTAAAACTGTTTTGTTAAATAAATCCTTGTCGAATCATGTTCTTAGACTGACTAAGAACATGACTCGACAAGGATTTATTTAACAAAGTAGTATTAAGTGTACTTTTTTTAGACAGGGATTATTGCTAGTGCTCCGATACCTTTGCTGCCGACTATATACGAGCACTTCTCTCTTTATCTATACGCTGAAGACGGTACGCTATATGCTACCGAAACAGCTGTCTGCTTTCCAATTTTTTCCCTTTGGCGTTCAAGAGGTTGAAGACTTCCTCAGTTTTAATAATCTCGCGCCAAGTCGTCTTTTTATACAAAATACCACTATTAGTTTATGTAACAGGACACCCAAAATAATTTCAAAGCACTGCATTCTCTGAGAGGTATTCCTATAATAATATTTTAATATAGTTATTTTGTGCAAATCAGAATAAAATTGATAATTATTATTTATATATATAAAAAATGTGTTCTGCATAATGTAGTATGATTAGCATTAAGATTATAGGCAATACAAAAATATTCTAGTACATTAATGTCTATGACTGGAAATTGCTTGATTTGTATTTTTAGTTGGATAAAGTGTTTTTAACACTTTTTAACAGTGGAAGGAACGCTGGGCTAAGTGTATGTTTTAGAGTGATTAAAATTTGAAATAGTTTATCATTCTGTTCGTCTCTAGTATCCGTAAATGTTTTCAGAATTTCTTCAAAATGATATTTTTTTAAAGTTTTCAATGACATGTTATTTTAAAATGGTATAAATAGCACAACATGTATGTGTACAAGAAACCCAAAAGAATGCCAATGGAATGTGTTCTATGAAGAGCATTTTTGTGTCAAATATTTAAATAACTTTATGCTGCATAAGTGACATTTATACTTCACACGCATAAAAAAATGTTTTCCATAAAATGTAGTATGATTAGCATTAAGATTTATAGGGACACGCAAAAATATTTAGATACATTAAGGGCTATAATTGCATTTTCGTTTTTATGAAGCCTTTTAACGATGTTTAAGAATGATTATGATTTTAATTAGTCTGTCTGTCGTTTTGCCCGTCTGTGCAAGCTCTAGCACCGGTCAATATTTTCAGAATTTCAACAAAATGATATGTTATTCAAGTTTACTGTGGTGTGTTCCACATTTAAAATAATATAAATATCCCCATTAGCTTGTGCACAGGGATTCTCAAAAGAATCCCAATGCATTGCGTTCTATGAGAAGCATTTTTATAAATCATATTTAAATAAGTTCGTACCACACAAATCATAGTGAAATTGGCATTTATTATTCACATAGGGGAAAAAATGTTTTATATAGAATGGTATGTTTAGCGCTCAGATTTACAGGCCTACACTCAAATATTCAGATACATTACGGGTTAAAATTGGAAATTGCTGGAACTATATATACTTCTGTTTGTGTTAAGTGTTGTTAACACTTTTCAACAATGCTTAAGAGGGATCATAAATTTATTTATTCTATCTATCTGTCCATTGTGTGATCACGTAGGGAAAAAGTACATTGAACGTTAAACAATGCAACGAGAACGCATAACTGGAAAGCATTAGTAATCTATGCGAAACGCATGAGTTTTCGTTCTTGTTTACTTTTAGCGTATGTTGCCAAATTGCAGGCGCTATTTTTACCGGGCGCCATTTTTTTATGGTTTAGGTTCCATGTTCTATCGCAAAAAACTTAAAAACAAAAAACAAAACAGCAGTTTTTATGTGCAGTATAAGTATTTTTTTATTCATATTAAATATATTGCAATATATAATATGATTGCCGAAAAAAAAAGGCTGGGGGGAGGGGAGCCATACATTGTCTATGGATGAAATTTCTTGTAGCAGCAGCAGCAGCAGCTTTATATGTTTGGCAGCACTACACAAAACAAAATTAACATATATTTCTTAAATGCACAAAACCATGTTTCACATACAATTATTTTGAAATTTATCTTTAATTTACAGAGGCATGCAAAAGAGCTCTGAAAGATTTGTGTTATATTTGTAAGTGGAAAGAAGAGCATTTCAAGTTATGTCCCTCTTTTCTCTCTCTTTCTCTTGGTGTTAGTTTTAAATACATTGTACGGTACATAAAATTTGGTGGACGATATACAGGGCTAATCAAAATTAGTCAAACAAGTTTAATAAAGCAGGATGGCCGACATTTTTCTGAATAATTTGAAGTAAATTAAAAAGGGCAGTAGCTCTTTTCACACAGAAGTGCAATTTAAATAAAAGTGTTTCTAAAACCATTTTGAAACGTTTTTAAAGTACAATAAAATTGTTCAAATACAGTACATTCTATCTTTGATCTTAAATTGCAAAAATGTGTCTTTATAGTAATGCATGGTAACAGAAAGTAGCTTATGGGGTATATCGTCCAACAGGTATGCTGCCATGCTGCAATTTCTCTCATTTAATAAGAGGCTAGAGCTCAGTTTCTATAGTGTTTAATGAAAGAAAAAAAACATGACACGCATGATAGCAAGGAAGAGAAACTATGTTGATTTCGTTTGGGTACATATTGCCTAACATGTGGCGCTGGTATCGAGCAATTTAACCCATTTACGGAAAAGCAATATCTCAACTTTTATAATATATAAAGACCTACATTTGGCATGTGATAAATTTGGCTATTATAAAAAACTATGTTGATTCGACTGAATGCATACCACTTCATACAAGTTGGATACCGAACCAGTACAAGCATCCAAGTCTTTAATGGAATTCGAAGCCAGCACGAAAGACAGAGCATTTCATCACTAGGCGGACCCTTCTAAGAGGATAAAGTGAGAAAAAAGGGGTATACTGCTGCTCTGCGCAATTTCGAAAATTGGATTTCAAATAATATTTCGTTAACCATATGTATATAAGCAGTTTTCCTAGATTCGGTGAAATATAGTAAAGCATAGCAATTTCATCAATTATATTCAACAAAGAATGTTTTCGCTTAATTTTGAGTAGCTCTGTCTATTGTCTATAAATTATATATAAATCATATAGTTTAAATTTAGTATAGTATGGAAAACATATAGCATTACTTGAAATGTACTTCGAGCAATTTCCATGCGAAATATCTCCGAATTACTTTGTGAGACTCTGTAAAATAATGATGATGATGAATGACTAACTGAATTTTATGCGAAACATGCTATTATTAGTGCTAGAGGCCTATTTCAGTCGGTACAGCGTTGTCGAATTTTTATACGTCAACTCTTAATAGTGCCAAGGGCCTATTTCAGTCGGTTTATTGAATGTGGATTTATTGAATGAAGATTTTGTAGATAATTTGATTACTCATAACAAAGGTTACAAGTTTTTAAAAAATATAAAAAATTCTCCCAAGGTAAACTTTGACATGAGTCCCCCCAAGGCACAACTTTGACATGAGTCCCCCCCCAAGGCACAACTTTGACATGAGACCCCCCAGGCCCAACTTTGACATGAGTCCCCCAAAGGTACAATTTTGACATGTGTCCCCCCAAGGTACAACTTTGACATGAGTCCCCCCCAAGGCACAACTTTGACATGAGTCCCCCCCAAGGCACAACTTTGACATGAGACCCCCCCAGGCCCAACTTTGACATGAGTCCCCCCAAGGCCCAACTTTGACATGAGTCCCCCCCAAGGTACAACTTTGACATGAGTCCCCCAAGGCCCAACTTTGACATGAGTCCCCCCCCAAGGCACACCTTTGACATGAGTCCCCCCCAAGGCACACCTCCCCCTCATTGGGAAAAAGAGAAAAAACGTTGTTTTGCGGCTATAAGACAGTTTGGACTTCCAACGTTATTTGTTACAGTATCTGCAGCTCAAACACATTGGTTTGATTTAATGAAAACTTTATCATGGAATTTAGATCGTCACGAATTAACTAAAGAAGAATTTGTCGATATTAACAAGTTTAGCAGTAGGCCTCTGGCACTAAATTAAAATCTGTCAATGTCAGTTTTTCATGTTTTAAATAATGAAATAATGTCGTGTCTGTATAATTTGTTTTCATTTATTTTTGTTTCATGCAGTCTAAAGATGTTAAACAGTATTTACAAGGTATTACATCCACAGACGTGATGAATATGAATTATCTTGGAGGTAACTGTGCAGGACCCCCCCCCCCCCCTTTTTTTTTTTTGGTTTCAACAAAAAATTTCAGGCAGCATCCTCGTATGATACAGATTCAAAATACTGAGCTAGACTTTATGTGTTTTTAAGTTATGCTGATAATAAACAGATACACACACAGAACAAACGCTAAAAATCTGATTTTCCGACTCAAGGAACTTCAAAATGTGCAACTAAAAAAAAATAATAATAAAATAGAAAACACAAATTCAAATTTATTTTTTTAAAAAATCTACCATTTAACGGGTAAAAGGATGAAAAAACTGCTTTAAAATTAATATACATGCATCAAAAATTGCAATGTTCCCATCATTGTAGGTAGTCTTGTTATTACCTAAACAAAGATTCATTTCTGGCATGTAAAAATCGTAAAAATGATAAATTTTACTTACATTTTGTTTGCCACAAAAAAAAAAAAAAAAAAAAAAAAAAAAAACTTTCAAATAGTTATAATTTTAAAAAGTAATATTAAAATGGATAGTTGGAAAATTCTTTTTAAATGAAGAGAAAAAAAATCTGTATCTACTTTTAATTAAAATAATTGAAAAAAAACTAGTATGTTGTAGCCACCACAAGACTTTCTTCTATATTTTCCTATACAAATTCACTAAGTGCAAATGATTTATTAAAATTATCTAACATGGTGAATGCAAATGCTCTTCATCTTGGTGAAAACTAATACGAAATATCCAAAGACAGACAGTTTGTCTATAAATAACATCTTAAAATATACGTTTTTATAATGGTTATCTCACATATCAAGTTTCGTACAGTTATATTCCATAGAAGTTGAGATATAGCCTTCCCGTTATCGATGAAATTTGCAGTATAGAAGCGACTATTGACCTATAAGCATCCACATTGAATCAGCAAAATGACTCATAATGGCCTCTCCCATATAGTTTGGTGATACGCGAAATAGAACCTGAAATATAGCTTTCCCTTAAAGTGCGGAAATCGTTTGAAGCAGCACCACATGTTGAGCGGTTGCCATCAAAAGTTAATAGGCACTAATTTATGTCAAAGTGCATCTACATACGAATTTATATGGAATTATGGGCAGTAGTTACTGAGATACAGCCTTCCCTTAAACTGCGGAAATTGCTGTATAGCAGCGCCACCTGTTAGCCGATAAATATTCAAATTGAATCAACATAATGTTTCATAATGGTCTTGTCACGTATCAAGTTTTGATTGATTATACGCAGAAGAACCTGAGATATAGCTTCCCTTTTAATTACAGAAATCGCTGTATAGCAGCTCTACCTGTTGAGAAGTTGCCATCAAAAGTTAATAGGCACTAATTTATGTCAAAGTGCATCTACATACGAATTTATATGGAATTATGGGCAGTAGTTACTGAGATACAGCCTTCCCTTAAACTGCGGAAATTGCTGTATAGCAGCGCCACCTGTTAGCCGATAAATATTCAAATTGAATCAACATAATGTTTCATAATGGTCTTGTCACGTATCAAGTTTTGATTGATTATACGCAGAAGAACCTGAGATATAGCTTCCCTTTTAATTACAGAAATCGCTGTATAGCAGCTCTACCTGTTGAGAAGTTGACACCAAAAGTTGATAGGCACTAATTTATGTCAAAGTGAATCTACATACGAATTTATATGGAATTATGGGCAGTAGTTTCTGAGATACAGCCTTCCCTTAAACTTCGGAAATCGCTGTATAGCAGCGCCACCTGTTGGCCTATAAGCATTCAAATTAAGTCAGTATAATGGCCTTCTCACATATCAAGATTTGATTGGTTATACGTAATAGAGTCTGAGATATAGTATCCTCTTAAATTGCAGAAATTTCTGTATAGCAACGCCACTTGTTGAACAATTGACACCAAAAGTTGATAGACACTAAATTAGGTAAAGATGCATTTACTTATAAATTTATATATAATTCTGAACAGTAGTTCCGGAGATACACTTGCCATAAAATTTTTGTCTCACAGACACACACACACACAGACAGACAAACATTTTCTAAAAATAGTCAAATCGTGTTCTAGACCTATCAAAATATGTAAATCCGTCGAAAACCGGAAGTCGAAAATTTTTAGGAAGTCAGTAATAAAAGCATTATAATAAAACTGATAATAAATGCAAAACACCATCTTGTTTTATTTACTTGTGATATTTAAAAAAAAAAACTTTTTAAAGAATTTTGGTGTTTTATATTTTGCTTATTCTAACCTTTTTTTTTTTTTCCATTTTTTATGAATTATTAGCATTCAGCTAAAATTGTGAGGTATTTCTGTATTATGCTTAACAACTATGCAATTTTCAACATTTAAAAATGAAATTTTAATTTAAGTTGGCTTCACGAGTGGTTGACAGATTCTGCTGTAGAAGCAAGAAGGGGGGAAGAACCTGGTTCGATCTTAGACCTAGTCGTCTTAAGTTTTTGTCGCTTTCTCCGAAACATGCGTAACTACAACTAACAATTTAGAATAACCCTAATAGTCCTAGAACTAGGACCTTCGTGTAGTCAGTTGGTCTTTATTACCAAATACACACACCTAATTAAAGTTGTTTCAAGCTTCTAAAACCCAGTTTTAAACGTCAAAAACTTGGTAGATGTGAGATCCCAGGTCACGCTCGTCGGCTGAGGCATACAGAGTTTACCGCGGTTTTCACTGAAACTTGCGTAAATACGGGCTAGAGCCCCTTAGAAAGACCCCAGTGTAGAGCACTCCTCCCAGGTCTAGTGCAGTCAATTGTCCCTCAATCCTAACACCATCTAAAACAAAACCTAGTTCGTTTTTTTAAATAATTTAACCATTACGACGTATTATTATGTTTTGATTTAAGAAAAATGAATAGTCCGAAGTGATTTTATTATTACAGTCGGTAACAAAAGTCTCCCAAAAATTCCGATACAGAAAAAGTACACTTAGTACAGTTTTGTTAAATAAATCCTTGTCGAATCCTGTTCTTAGTCAGTCTAAAAACAGGATTCAACAAGGATTTATTTGACAAAACTGTATTAAGTGTACTTTTTTTAGATAGGAATTTTTGCTAGTGTTCGGAGACTTTTGTTACCGACTGTACTAATAAATAAAAATTTTAAATACAAAAATGAATTTGTGGAAGAATACCAAAAGAAAATTGTCTAGTGTCGCCCTCTGTGCTTACAAATGAGTACTAAACCTTGACTTTTATTTTACATTTCTTTTCCTTTGCATATTTTAAATAATAATTCATCTTCAAATTTTAAAATATTTTTAATTTATCATTGCAATTTACGGAGAAAAAAAAAAGTTAGATGTGAACAATAAAAGTTAAGAATATAACAAGCTTCATTTACAAAATGAAATAAAATCCCCCCCCCCCAGTCTCTAAGCTAAACAAATGGTTGGTACTGCCATCCATAGACATAAATTACTACTAAAAGTAAAAGGAAAAAAATTAGCTTTGAATTTTCCAGCAGCATACACCATTTATTGATTTATAACTCAAGTACAAACACAGTCCTTTAAAATATTTCAAATTAAGGATAAAGAACATATTGCCTTAAAGTCCTTGATTTAAAGCAGATACTTTTTAATTATTTATTTTAATAAAAACTGAACTTGAATTCTGAAAGTATTTTATTTCAGGGATAAAATTACAATGAATTTTAAAGTTAAATGATGTAGGGTAAAATACAATAAATTATCAAGGATACAAGTCTTCTTCAGTCAGTCCAGCTATTTTTTTTTTTTTAATTGTCACTTACCATCTAATTTAAGGTCATTTAATTAGTATTTTGATACCTATGGGTTAATGAATATGCAATGTGAAATGATAAATGCATCTACATCATGTACAATCTTTGTCTTCACACACTGTCTACCGTCAACATATTTTTATTTCAATTGATTAGATTTTTAAAATAACAAGCATTGTTGATTCATTCAATCCATCTGTCTCATATAATGTTATATTTAAAGTGCTAGCAAGCTTGCATACAGACAGAAAATTAATTTTATGCCTGAAAAATGTAATCGAACTGGAATGAAAATTCACAAATGGAAAACTTTTTTTTTTTCAAAATTCATATTCATCATAATTTAAACTATAAAACAGGAAATATAAATGCACTAAGTTTTAAGAGTTCAAATTTCAAGTGTCAAATAAACATTAAATTAATATAACTAAAACATCAAAGAGGCAGTGTTTTATAAAATACTACTAGAAATCTTTTGGAATTAATTACTAAACTATATGTACAAACAAAACAATTACACAAACCTTTTCTATATATATTCATATATCTCTGTAAAAAATTATCTCAGAACAAGGAGTGAACATGTGCAATAATAAAAATAAATTATTAATTGTATATTAGACATAACAGCAAAGTAACATATCTAACATTCATATTTCTACTTGATTTTTTTTTAGTAATTCTTTGGGTTCTAGCAGGAGGAAATATACAAAATTAATAAAGTTTTTTAAGTCTTCTTATTGAGGATTATTAAATAACAAAATAAATAAATATTTAAAAATCTACATTAAAAATGGATTATGTTTCAGACAGGAATATATATAAATCAATTTTTAGGTAAATATTGGTCATATATAATATCAGGGTTGGGTTTTAGACGTCAAAAAGGGGTTTTTGACATGACAAGGGTTTAAACCGTCAGAAACCTCTTACCGTCACAAACCTGCATTTTCAAAATGAAAATCTATAAATGAGCTAGAATCTGGTTAGAAGTAGGAATTAGTTGCCATATACAAGTGAATATCTAAAAATTATGCAGTTTATAAATTAAAAAATCTTAAAACAATTTGTAGATAATTAAAATTTAGGTAGATATGCTGTTTTATGACCTAAGAAATATGTACAAAGTATGCATAGACATATTTTGTATGTTTATTTATATTAATATTTATGAAATTCTGAAATTCCAAAGTTACTTATGAATTTTTTCACATAAGCCATGAAAACACAGGAATACTGTTTTTTCTTTTCTTTCAGTAAAACATTGTGTAGGCAGTAAATTAATATGGATTTGAAAATAATTATATTTATAATCTATATTTATTATTTATTAATAATTTTTTATCTATTTATTGCTATTATTGATTGTATAAATATTTGTACCTGTTTATTGCTTGGACTATTAGTGTTTGGTATTTTGGGAGTAAGGCTGTTTGACTACTCTAGGATCTTAGGCCTAAAAGGGAGTGCCCTCCGTGGGGGTCTTTCTAAAGGGTCCTAGCCAGTATTTATACAAGTTTTGGAGAAAACCACGAAAAACTCTGAATGGCTAGGCCGACGAGTGCACCCTGGGATCGAACCCGGCACCTCACGTTTACCAGCTTTGAGTGTCGAACTGCTTGGCTGCTGGTGGGACCTACAGCTTAGACTAATAAATTTTTTTTAAATCTGTACGAGTAAATATTAAATTTATAACAATTTATACACATCCAGAAAGCATTCATATTTCTCTTGTCTCGCAATAATTATAAGAATTTCAGATGCAATTCAAGCTCGTTTAACATTCAGAATTATTCTTTTTTCTTAAAAACTTGCAATATCAACAGTCATTAAAAAAAGAACAAGATATATTTCTCTATAAAATATTTAAATACAAAATATTAGGCCTTGCATTTTTATTTTACTGGTTAAATACATAATACTAAAAAAATTGAAATATATAATGTGGTATTGCAAATAAAATGATTTATCAATCAAAATGATCTATCAATGATTTATAAATCATGAATTTTTAGAAGCCTAAAATTTTGTTTTTATATTAATCAAAATGTTATAATAATGTTTCTCCAAAAACATTAATATGTTTATCTTTTAAAACATACTCATAAACAATATCTTATTAAAAACAACTATATTTTTAAAGTATCACATAACTAAGTTTAACATACACTATATTAAGCATAGTTATAAATAAATTTCGTAATATATAAAAGTATCACAGCATATTTTGAATGATCATAGAAATAATTCATAATAAAATTTTAAAAGCGTAAAGTTTCGTTTTTTATATTAAGCAAAATGTTGTAACAATGTGTTTTTCAAAGAACATCGATCTATTTACTTTTCAAAAAATCTTTATAAACTATACTTTGTTAAATTAAGTTTTTATATGACAATTAAATTATAAATATAGGTTTTTGACATGACGGCTTTAACTGTCAAAAACTGTCACGCATCAAAAATCTGCCAACCCTGTATAATATACAGTTGAACCTTGTTAATCTGAATTACTTTTAACATGAACCGCTTCCACAATCCTCGTCAAATTGAAGATTAGTTACTGATAGCATGAAATTTTTTTTTTATCCCCCTTGAGATTCATGTTAACGATATTTGAATGTATTCTAAAATGACCCTTAGCAAACTATGTTGTGATAACAGTTGTGCTATAACTATGTTAATAATTGGAGAACAAATAGATTGTGTTTGCATGTTAATTTATGAAGCATATAATCAATGTGAATGATTTCTTTGCTGAAAGTTGTTTTCGTAAAAGTGCACCAAATTTGCTTTAGATTAACTTTTGAAAACTTAGTTATATATATATATATTAGAAAGAGAGAGGGATAAAATGAATTAATTTTAATTGTGCTATTTTAAATTAAAAAAATTTTATTTCTCCAAATTTGCCACTTACCATTTAAGGTTATTCTCTTGGTATTTTCATTTACGGGATATATGAGGTGTGCTTCTGCTTCATCATCTTCTTACACTGTCTGCTCACATTTTTATTTAAGCAGACTGATTTTTTCAATACCAAATGTTGATTCATCATCCAATCCAGCTCCACCATATAATGCAATACTTGATTTGCTACTTCTTACACTGTCTGCTCACATTTTTATTTAAGCAGACTGATTTTTTCAATACCAAATGTTGATTCATCATCCAATCCAGCTCCACCATATAATGCAATACTTGATTTGCTAGCAAGATTACATCAATAGACAGAAAAATAAATTTTATGCCTGAAGATGTAATCCAACTGGCATGAAATATAAAAATTCATATGTGCAGGAATTTTCATGTAAAGTTCATATTCTTTATAATTTAAACTATAAAACATAAATGCATTAAGATTAAAGAGTTCAAACTGTAAATGTAAGAGAGACTCTTATAATACACCTCTAGAAATCTTTTGGAGTTATGTATATAAAATTGATAAATTGTTTATACAAGCCTTCATACTGAGTTTTATTAAACTGATGAAATAAATACATAAATATACATTTAAAATGGATTATGTTAGAGAGAGAGAATGAATTTTTATTGTGTATTTTTAAAATAAAGAATGTTACTTTTCTAACTTTGCAACTTACTATTTATGGTCATTCTCTTGGTATCTTGATTTACAGGATGTATATGAAATACTTTTACTTCATCTACTATCTCTGGCTTCTTACACTGCCTGCCTAGATTTTTATTTAAGCTGATTGACTTTCTGGGGTACAGAATATTGATTCATCATCCAATCCAGCTCCATCATATAATGCAATACTTGATTTGCTAGCAAGATTGCATCAACAGACAGAAAATAAAATTTATATCTGAAGATGCAATCCAACTGGCATGAAATACAAAAATTGACACATGCAGGGATTTTCATGAAAAGTTCATAATCATCAAGTTTAAACTAAAAAGATAAAAATATATTTTAGAGTCCAAATTTTGAATGTGAAATAATACAAATCATAAAAGTTCACAAGCAGAAAATATTTCACATTTTTCTGAATATGTAAAATCTCAAAGTGAACATATGCATTTTTTTTTTTTTTTTTTTTTTTGTTTTTCTAATTGTATTTTTACAGATTATGAATGTAAAATAACGATAAAGACACATTACATGTAACACTCACATTTATTTTTAGTACTTAAAAAGGGAAAAAAAAAAAAGGAATTTTTTAGCTTCTGACAGTTTTTTTTTTCTTTATGAAATGAAGAATCTCTATATTTCTTTTTTGGTTGTTTTAGCCTGAAGTCTATGAAAACATGTCATGAAAATATAAGTTATTTGGCTATTTCAAATGAATATAGAGATCAGTGGCAGATCAACTTGACTTTGGGGGGGGGGGGGGGGGGGGCTAAGATTTTTCAAAGTGTTATTCTAGACCAATAAAAAATTTACAATTGCAAAATTCAATTATGAATGACAGTGTTTTTTTTTTTTTTTTTTTTTTGGGGGGGGGGGGCAAGCCCCCTAGCCCCCCCCCCCTTAAATCCGCCACCGATAGAGATATCCATATTATATGTTATTTTATTTTTGCTATGAAAAGCAAAAGTGTTTCTAAGAAGTCCTAGCTTGTTTTTACCCCCTAACATGGAAAACTCCACACGACTAGGCCAATGAGCATGACCTATTTAAGATTGAACCAGGCACTTTCTATCCATCAAGCGCACTGTTTCAAATATGAACATATATAATTTTTGTGCAAATATTGATTGTATATTCTAAAAAGACCCTCAACAAACTATGATAGGAGTTGTGTTGACTGTGTTAAAAAGTGAAGCACAATAGGATTATGTTTGCCTCTAAAGCAGAATACTTTTAAATGTTCTGCAACAAGTTTTCAGATAATCAACATGTTCCACAGGACACACATGCATTTTACAAATTTACTTTGACAATATATTATTGACACACTCATAAAAATACAAATCTTAGAATTTGATGTGCTATAATATATGTGTATAATAAGAAAACAATAATAGTAAAATAGCATTCAAAGATATTTTTGTTGAAAAAAAAGAATATATAAACCAAGGCTGAATAGAAAATTCTCCATGCAATCAACTAACAACTTTAGAAATATTTTTGAGAAATTGTTTCAGTGATTGATTTTTAATAAATGTCCACTCTTAAGGCTATAATACAAATTTTTTTTCCTACCTAATTTCTAAATATCTGCAATTGTTATGCAGTAAAGCTGTTTGTTCTGCAACATACGTTCTAAACTGTGACATATTCTGCTTTAAGAATGTTTGCATGTAAAATTTAACACATATTATTTAGCAAATAGGAACTAATTGGTAACGGACAAGAACAAATTTAAATAAAACTGCACAGAGAATTCAAATAATACTATGTAGAAGCATGAGAAACAAATAAACACATTTTAAGTGAAATGAACAAAATCTTGTATATAAAAAAAAAAAAAAATATCCTGCATGCAAATCAGAAATAAGAGTATACATAACCGAACCGGCCGGTTTATTTCAAACCTAGCATCTAACAAATTATCGAACATACAAATAATTATTTACTAAGAAAATGAACACATTATTAATTTATTTAAATGCAAATAACGAGAAACAGACAGCGGAATTATTCCAAACCATCATGAATAAAACATATCATGCTTTTATGCGTCCGGCCGGCTGGATTCAACAATTAAATTACTTAGTACACATTACTAATTAAAATAAGATATAAGATTCTTATCTAATTATTATGAATAAAATTAATATGTAACAAAAAATATTTTTTAAATATAAACTACTAGAAGGAAAAAACCCAGCCGGTATATTTCAAACAAAAGACAAGACAGCCACCCGGTTTATTTAAAACTATTTTAAAAACATTTACATTATCAAACATATGTAATAAGTTATACAATAATAATAATAATAAAGAAAAAACTATTAAGGTAAAGAATCTAACTAAAATGCTCAAACAATAATTCAAAAATCAACAACCACATGCAGATTAAAAAAAAAAAACAAATATTAATTTATTTTCAAAACGAAACGCAAGAAAATTTAAGTACATTCAAAATAAACCGAATTTGTACATTACAGAAAAAGAAAATCATATTAATTATAATAAATAATTGCTAGAAAAAAATTCAATCACTTACCTTACTTAAAATCCAAACCAAATGGCATAAGCGCGGGAAACGGGATAGGGGGGGGGAAGCAAAAAACAGAGCAAATTCACGCCAAGCCAACATCGCCAGAATATTATTCGCCAACAAGACGGACGTACAAAACATAAACAAACCAGCCGGCAGGTTATCCTGGAAGACTACGTTTACGGCTGGCAGCCGGCAGCGTAGACACTGCGTATATTACCACATAAAATTGTCCAGGTTGTCTGAAAACATCATGTGCTGAGAAAAGGAATATACCGTCTTTAATGTCGTCCATAGCATTAGCACTTTCTTATTATGCAAAAACTATTAATATTATTAGTAATAAAATATTTAAATAACAATCAGCATTTATTTTCTTTCTGTAGATTTTTAGTACTCTGAATCACGATAGTTTGCTTGAATCGTAGAAATTATTAAATTTGCCAACATTCGCAAGTTTTCCAGAAATTGTTCCACGTGATTCGTTTTCGGTTTTAACAGTTTATTTCAAAGAAAAACAAACTGATTGCTTGTATTGTGTTATTTTCTAATATATTGAAAATGTAATATAACTCTTTTTGATTTACTATACTAGGGAACTCTGTTCCCTAGTATTGTAAAATTCAGTATTTAGCCGATGGAGCTATGCAACCCCGAAGGAGGATTCGACTCCACTCTACTCGCTTTACTTATGAACCACTGCAAAGCTCTGCCCGCCTATTCGCTATTTATTGAATACCGATATTAACACATTGAGCGCCATGTCAGCCATTCTAGATACTAGACATTTTGTCATATATCTTTAAGTACTGAAGGAATCATCTTGAAACTTTAGGAGTGTGCAGAACCTGTTATACTTCAAACATTTCAGTGAAAGTTTTACCCCTAAAGTAAAAACAGTAAAAATTAAAAATTAAAACATTGAGCGCCTTGTCAGCCATCGGTGCGCATATAAAATAGGATATAAGACTAAAAATATAACATTTAATGATTGAAAAATTATTAAAATTTGCTTAATTTTCATTTTTTATAGAAGGTATCATTATGGAATTTTAATGGATTTTAAGAATTTGCGTGGCGCTCAACGTGTTAATAGTCTATAACAGAAGATTTAAAAAAAAAAAAAAAAAAAAGTTACAGAAATTCCCATATTTAATGTTAAATTGAAATTCATAACAATTAGTACCCCATTTCTTAAAATGAAATATTATGCTAAAAATCAGTATAATTTATTTTCCATAATAGAAAGAAATTTGTAATATCTAGACCATTTGCTCTACAGACCACTTGGAAACTATTAATTTTTTGTCATTATTTGTCGATTTTTTTTTTTTTTTTTTGGTTATACATAGTTACTTGTAAAAAAGAAAGAAAGAAAATTACTTTTTTTTTTTTGTCTATACTTTTTATTATGGAATTTTTCAGTTAATTATAGCATTGTATAATACTCTCTATATATTTTTAAGATAAAGCGAGGTAATAATTTTACACACTCGAAAATATCTGGGGGAAAAAAGTAAAAGTCTATTAATGTTTTATTGTGGACAAATCTCCTACAGCTTCAGCTTTAAATTCTTTCCTACATACTTTTTAAGGCGCCTGCCTACCTTTAAAATGCAATTTTCAGTCAGAACTAAGATTTTTTATTTTTGGTTTAGTATTAAAGCCTGACATTTAAACTTGCTAAATCAGTTTGAATTTTGTTTCTATCTTGCTTAGAATTTGAGTTACAGGCATCTAAATATTAGTCTCTCGCAACTTTTTGAAACCAGAAGTGACCGGAAATGTTTGTTTTCATAAAAGTTTTACTCAGTATAAGCATCAAAATTTGTTACTGAATATAAAATGAATTTAAAAATAATAAGAAGAAATAAAAAACTTTGAAATAAATCAGGAAAGTTATTAAAATTATTTTTTATTTAATAGGTAAAATCTGGTTTTTAATTACGTTTTTTGCTTTTTCTCAGAATGAGATTTTTAACATTTTGCTTTTTCACAAAACATCATAACTCCAAAAGTTATTATATAAATCTTATAAAACTTTGACAAAATACTCTAGAGGAGTTGTTTTATGGACTGAACTACTACAATGAATCTAGCTTTTTTTTTTTTTTTGTCGATAGAAGTTATGAAACATTTTATAACTTCACTAATGATTGATTCACTAATGATTTTTTCAGCATGTAAAATGTTATATTCTCTAAAATATTAAATAATATGGTTATAGTTTTGAAAATAGCTCACTCCCATAAAGACTCTTTATATCACCATTTTAGAGATTTTAATGATATATTCTATAACTACCACTTAATTTTCATGAATATTACAATGAGTGTATTATATACCTGGGGGGGGGGGGCAAGGGGGACCAATGGAAATAAAATGTATTCTTCTTTAAACTACACTATCATCGATCTAAACAAAAACTTTGCATAATAACGTACAATTTGTGAAAAAAATCACAGTAAGGTTAGGCATACTTGTGGATAGGGGGGGGGGGTTAAAGACGAAGGGGGGGGGGGAGGACAGAGGAAAATAAAATATTTTTTATATCTCCATTTTACCGATTTTAAAGACATATTCTATAGCTACCACTTGCTTTTTATGAAGATCTCAAAATGAGTGCATTATATATTTGTGGGGGGGGGGGGGCAAGGGGGACGCAGATAGAAGTAAAATATATTATTCCTTAAACAACCGCATTGTCGATTAAAAAAAAACTTTGTATCTATGCAACTTTCTGCTTATGAAAAATTGCAATCGCAGTGAGTGTACACATATCTGGACGATTTGCTAAGGAGGGGGGGGGGGACAGAGTGAAGAAAATGTTTGTTTTTATATCACCATGCTACCTATTTATATGAAACTTTGTACGACTATCACTTTCATTTTATTAAAATTATAGTGAAAGTTAACTAAAGTTGATAAGGGGGGGGGGGGTAGGGGGACAGATGGAAAATAAAATAATCTTTTTAAACAACACTTATTATCGTTTGTTTTATTGTTTATTTATATTTTGTGTGTATCGATTACTATTAATGAATAATTATAGTGAGTTATGCAAAAATTCGATATATGATTTAAATCTGTAAAAAAGTTAATCAAAAATGAATTTTCTTCTTTTAATCTGTCTCTTTTGTCCTCCCCCGCCCTATGTAGAAATAGAACACTTCCACTCTCGTTGATGTTAAGCATCAATTTTACAAGGAGAAATTAGGTAAAATCGCTAAAATGGTGATATTAAAAAATATTTTATTTTCCTCTGTCTCCCCCCTCTCTTTAACTCCACCCCCACCCCCAAGTATGTCTGATACTTATTGTGATTTTTTTCACAAATTGTATGTTATTATACAAAGTTTTTGCTTAAATCTATAATAGGGTGTTTTAAATGAAAATATATTTTATTTCCATCTACCCCCCCCCCTCCCCTGTGCCCCTCCAGGTATATAATACACTCATTGTAATCTTCATAAAAATTAAGTGGTAATATATTATTAAAATTGCTAAAATGGTAATTTAAAAATTTAATATATTTTCCTCTGTCCCCCCCCCTCCTCCAAGTATGTTTGACACTTACTGTAATTTTTTCACAAATTGTACATGATTATACAAAGTTTCATTAAAATCGGTAAGAGGTTTGTTCTATTTTTTACTATAAAATTTTCCTTCGATCCTTTTATTTTTTAAAGTTCTATAATGAATTAATGACAGTTTATCATATTTTCTTAAACAACATAATTTAGTTGCATTAACTGATGTATTATTTTTAAATTTATTTAAAAAATTGTAATATCTGTTCATATTTAAAGATAATAAATCAATAAACATTTTTTCCACATTTGAATTCAATGTTCTAATTATTTATTTAATTAATTAGTTTATTTACTTAATTAACTTATTTACCTAACATTAAACTATATTAATTAAAAAACGAAGTGAAATTACTAAATTAATACATTAAAAACCTTTACTAACTTCGTTGTTTGCCGTTAAACTTTTCCATCGGGATCCCGATTCTCATCAGACTTTTTATAAACTTATAAAAGTTAATTCTGGAGAAAACAATATTTACAATTTTAAATGCGTTAGAAATTCTGCTCTTTTTCTACAAATAATTGCCATTTTATCTTGATTTTCTTTATGTAGATTGCAGAAATATTTAATTAGGGGTGTTTAGACGCTATCACACTTTTTAAAATTTGGCCCCATAGGCCATAATGATAAAGAATTTTTCTTTGTGACCCTGTAAAAAAATTGTAAGTGCTAAATTCACCAAAATCTAAACAAATCGTGCAACTATGACCTATAACATGTGTACAAATTTTTTGCTCAGATTAATAAGACGTTTAGACGCTATCGCACTTTTAAAAATTTGGCCCAATAGGCCTTAATGATAAAGAATTTTTCCTGGTGTCCCTGTAAAAAAAACTATAAGTGCTAGATTCACCAAAATCAATAGGGTTCGTACTTTGGTGACTTGCAATATATGTACCAACTTTCAGCAACAAAGTGTTTAGATGCTAGCGTGTTCACTCACAGACACACATACATACACACACACACATATATACACACATACATACACACATACATACACACATATATACACACATACATACATCATCGTAAAAATAGTGAAAACGGACTCAGAGGACCTCGAAACGTATAGAAACATCAAAATCTGAATTTCGGATTTTTGACATGATTACAATACTTTCCTCACTATAGTGTTCGGAAAGTAAAAAGATGATGATATTTACTTATATTTATTAATTTTAATTTTATTTGTTTATTCATTCATTTCATTTTTTATTTATTTTGATGGATAGTGTAATTTCTTAGAACATTTTTTATACTTAAATTTTGAATTTTTATATTTTTTATTTCAATGCGTACTTTAAAAAAGTAATAAGATTCAACCACCGGGCGATTCTAATATTTATGAATTTATTTATGAATTATTTAATTAATTAGTTTATTTGTTTAATTTTTATAAACTTGTAAAAGATAATTATGGAGAAAACAAAATTTACAATTTTAAAATTTCGGATTTTTGACATGATTACAATACTTTCCTCACTATAGTGTTTGGAAAGTAAAAAGATGATGATATTTACTTATATTTATTAATTTTAATTTTATTTGTTTATTCATTCATTTCATTTTTTATTTATTTTGATGGATAGTGTAATTTCTAAGAACATTTTTTATACTTAAATTTTGAATTTTTATATTTTTTATTTCAATGCTTACTTTAAAAAAGTAATAAAGATTCAACCACCGGGCGATTCTAATATTTATGAATTTATTTATGAATTATTTAATTAATTAGTTTATTTATTTAATTTTTATAAACTTGTAAAAGATAATTATGGAGAAAACAAAATTTACAATTTTAAATGCGTTAGAAATTCTGCTCTTTTTCTATCTTTCAATAAATCTTATATAAGGATTGTAAAAATATTATCTTCTTCACTTTCACCCTCTATAATTCTCCGATAGCAGTTTATCTTGAACCTTGAACGAAAGAGGGAACATGCTGGACAGGCGGGCAGGGGCTGTCCAATTGTTTCAATGAGTTTCAATGAGGAGTGCAGACTGCCATAGCTAGACTTTATCGCTCTTTTCCCTGACAGCTTCAACAAAAGCAATCACAACCCTTGAGAGGGGTCGGGGTGGTCTCTGGGAATCTACCCTTTGAAGAATACGTTCCTTGAAATATTTATTGAGATAAGTGAAGGGGCTTGTTTAATTTGTAATTATACTGCAAGTGTAAAATTTTCGACAAAGAGAGATACCTAAGGGATTGCTGTGCTTTCTTTTTTTTTTCTTTTCCTTTCTTTCTTTTTCTTTTTTTTTTTTTTTTTTTTTTTTTCTTTTGAAAAAAAAAAGATCACAGAAAAATAAAATTTCTTTTAGCTTGCATAAATGATATTTTTGCTGCTGAAGAGATTTTTTTTGAGTTTATTAACCGGCGATGCTGATTTTATTAAGCGGCGGTTTTAAAAGTAGTTTGTATTGATTTCATTCCGCTCCTTATAATTTGATCAGATTAAGCGGCTGATTTTATTAATCAGGGAATTTATTAAGCGGTGGTTACTGTATATATATTTTTAAGTTATCATCTGTAAAAAGAAGTTAAAATTATTTTTCAACATAGGTAGATAAATAAATAAAATATTGACACACTTGTTATCTTTGACGCAATATCAGGGGGAATGTTCGAGAAGAATTATCTTTTTAAATTCTGATTCGAATTCTCTGGGTCAAAGTTGTTTACAGGACGAAATTATTGGAACCATATGTTTTTATGGATGTTCATTAAATTATTTTACAGAATGTAGCTTATCCTTCATAAGCAGTTTAGCATGACGGATGACGCAAAAACAAAACTGTTTCAACTTAAGTATGTAGGGCAATATTCAAGAAAAATTTAAAGTGAGAGTAAACGATAAACATAATTTTTAGAAGAACAAATTTCGGTTTATCACCATTCATGTGCTGAAAAAATTGATGAGAACAGGCCACTGAAAAAATACTTTATTATACATATTAAATTTTAGCAATGATGAAGGAGACAGTCAACCTTAAAATTAGTTAAAAAATCGATTTATTATTATTATTATTAAATGAAACCTTGTTAATTGGTACCTACCTATTCACACACACGTATGTGTACAAATACACTCCTTCTCATATTTATAAGGACACTTTATATTTTGAAATAACTAACGTAAAAATAATTGTGAACAAGATTATACTAAGTGCACTTAATATATCTAGTATTCTAAAAAACCAAAACTGCTATAATGTTTTTTTAACATGAAACAAAATTAATAAAAATTTATGCAAAATATTTTTTCTCCACGTTTTTAAATGTTCATAATTATAGGGACAATCAAGATTTTTTCGTTTAATTTAACTTACGAGCGGATAAATTACAGTTGACATGCGAACTTGTTAACTACTGGGCTAGATTAATTCATATATAAGCCTTCAATTTTTTTTGGACGGACATTACTGATAATTCCTCGAAAAAAAGAACGTTCATGTGGTGAAGTATGATAAATGTGTTTTTTAAGTGGAAGGATAATTTCAATCCGCCTAATTTCTAATGAAATTCGAAGATCTAAAATTGCTGAAGGAAACGGGATCAAACGTTGAACTGCTGGTTCGATAGGAGAGAGATCTGATGCAAAATCAGAGTTGTTTTACAGAGATCGAAGACTCATAATCAGGGCCCGACTACGCTTTTTGATGACCCGGGGCACTGATGCTATTCGGAGGCCCCCATACCCTGCTCTAAAGAGTTCACCAAAAGGACCTATTCTCAAAATCAAAAACAAATAAATAAAAATAGTGCGTTTTTTAATTTTTTCCTTCAATTATACCTTCTACTTCCTCATTTTTTTTTTTTTTTTTTTTTTTTTAGCAACCTATAACAAAATCATTAGTTTTATGTTCAAGACAAATGAAAAAATGTAGCACATTAATCAGCCAATGTGTAGGAAATTAGTCACAAAATTTTATAATTGTTTAAGCTCTCTAATAAAATATAGAAAGAAAAATGTAATCAATTTTTGTTTTTAATACACATATAATGAAGAAATTTGTACTATTACTTCTCAATTTTTGGAAATGAGGCCCCCTAAATTTGGAGGCCCTGGGCCAGTGCCCCGTGTGCCCGTGCCATAATCTGGCGCTGCTCATAATTCCTCTTACTGTTCTACTCATAATGACTGCTGCTGAATTTGCTCCTAATTTTTAACGAAAGGTTGGGGTCCACATTTATGCATGTTTAAAATAATTAATAATATATTAAAATGAACAAAAATCCTGTAATAATCAATAAGCATTTAATGGGGGAAAGATCGTCTGTGTTAAAGTTGAATAAAGACAATATTAAATGGTAAAATTTTGCATTTTCGGATGAAAAACATTTTATTCTTGATTAATTAAATGGTTTTAACAGTTACTGGCACGATCTGAAGATAGCGAAAGACAGAGCAGATTTTTTGAAGGCAGATATGAATCGGGCATTTTAAAAGTGGATCTATGGTGCTCTGGGGAGCAGTTTCTACTGAAGGCAGAATGAATTTAGTAATTTTTCCTATTATTATGAACATCAAGAGAATAGCCGCATGTTTTAAACTTGGAATTCTCAGATTTTTGTTTGATTTTGGGGGGTAATAATATGTTTTTCAACAAGACTTACATTTTTGCTCTACTTCTAGAGCAATAGGAAATAGTTTGAAGAAAGAAACTTCTTTATTGTTGCCTTTCCCGTGACCTAAAAGTTGAAAAAACCTTAACTTATCATATTAGAAAAGTGCATGCAAGAGGAAAGCAATTTTAAATAGTTTAAATGTATTCAGAATATCATCTATGCTGTATGAAATGGTATTGAAACTGAATATTAAAGAAAATATATATGTATATACCAGAGAGAATGTCTGACTGTTTCACCCTAAAAAGAGACCCCAAAAAATATTAATTTACAGAATAATTGAAAAAAATTCAGCTGTCCTTATAATTGTGAACACCTGAAAAATCCTTTTCTTGACCGTATTTAAAGTTTTTTTAAATAGAAAAATGATAAAACTTTTTAAATATTGTCTATTAATGAAATTCAAATTAATAAAAAGTATATTTGTTTAAATACAAGTGTTCAGTGTTTAGTTAATATAGAAAAACGGGTGTCCTTATAATTATGAGGAGGAGTGTATATACAAGTAATAATAATAATAATAATAAATGACCTTATTTCCATGTTAAGTTTGCTATTTTAAAAATTCTAGAGCCTTTTTTATGTTATTCTTTTTCATGCATTTGACGAATCTGTGTGTGGAATCAGCCTTCATATTTTATTTTTGTTTTTTAGAAATAAAATTACGTAATGAAATGTCAGATTTTATAGTTTTACACGATATATATAAAATTATATTACATCTAATAGCGCAGTCTTGTATAATATCTATACATTTTTAAATCTTTTAAAAAGAACGTAGCTTGAGACTTTAAATATTAAAAAATATAATTAGAATAATTAAAAAAAAAAAAAGTAAATAAATTAAAAACATTAAAACTTTCTAAAAATAAATAAATAAAAACGCATTTATTTATTTATCTTTTCAAAATGAACTTTTACTTAAACATTTAAAAGTATTAAACATAATTTTTATAATGTATTTTATAATGACAATTTTTATAATGTATTTTATAATGACAAAAGAGGAAAAGGAAAGGGGAATGTTGAAAAGGGAAATTGTTCCATTAAAATCAATAATGTGAGTTGTTAAACTGTAAATTATATAAATAAAACTAAGCTATAATTAAAATTAAACATATAAAAGAAATACTAGGGGGGGGGGGAGGGCACAATGTGTTACTTTTAACGTTAGTTAGATACTTTTTTCATTTCAAAAACAAGCACTGCACTGTTTTTTTTTTTTTTTTTTTTTTTTTAATGAAAATTCTAGAAAATCAGTATTTATTATTTATTTGAACTTTCGTTTCATTTTACTTTCGTTAGCGACTACCGCAGGTAATGGAAGTATTGCATTCGATCAAAATTTTCAGAAGATGTCTCACCTGATCACCTGATTTACATGTTTTAAGGTTAAGTAAAAAAAGAAAAAAAAAAGAAAGAAAGAAAGAAAGAAAAAGGAAGTCGAAAATTGGTTTATGCATGTATGTACGAAGAGGAAGGGGGGGGGGAGGGAGAATCTTCTGATTATCATATCTCTAAAACTAAAAAATGTAGAAACATAGGTTCACGAAAATATATAATTAAAATAGATTCAGCGTGCATTTGATTTTACCAAGTTTTGGTAAAAATGGAAAATCAAGAAGAGGGACACGGAATGCCTAAAATGCAGCAATCTTTAGTCATTGAATCAAAAACGGCTCGAACGATTTTCTTCAAATTTGCTGTATCAACCCCTTCTTAGATATAATTTCTTATGCATTATTTGGAAGAAATAGAAAATAGACACACATAGCCCATACCAAAGTTTCAACTAAGTTTATTAATCAATTTGATACGTCATGATATTTCAAAATGGTGGTCACTTGAAAAGTTCAAACCCACATAAAAACGTATTTATGAATCGATTTATATGAAACTTGGTATATACATCGACCATATCAAGATACTGACCAAGTTTATTTATCTACTTGAACCACAATCTCGTTTTAAAATGGCAGCCATTTAAATACAAAGAAATCAATCTATTCTTCCGATTGAGTAGGAAAACTAGGGGGGGGGTTGTCATTCTAAAGTCATTTTTTGCACATTAAGGTTCATTAGATTGGGACCTACCTTTTAAAAATTGGTCATTTTATCAGCATTCCAGCAGAACCAAATCCAAAAAGTTCTTAGCTAAAAAAATCAGATTACACGGGTAATTTAAAATATATTAATCTTGATCTGTAATTATTTCCATTTTGTATACTTTCATGTAATATATATTTATGAAAGAGCTTATCACAATTTTTTCTTAACAGCGACAACAACAACAGTTCGCATATATATACACGCACGCACACATACATGTATGTGTATGTGTGTATTGATTCAAAATGGTATGCGTTTTTACTTTTCGAACATATACTATGTAAGAGTACATTATAATCCTGAAAAAAAAAAATCCCATTGTGAGATTTTTGGTACATCTATACTTTTTGAGGTCCCTTAATTTCATTTTTGCTATTTTTTTTATGGTGATGTACAGTCGGTAACAAAAGTGTCCGAACACTTGCGAAAATTCCTATGTAAAAAAAGTAAACTTAATACA
This sequence comes from Salticus scenicus, assembly GCA_963930645.1. Classification (NCBI taxonomy): domain Eukaryota; kingdom Metazoa; phylum Arthropoda; class Arachnida; order Araneae; family Salticidae; genus Salticus; species Salticus scenicus. The sequence continues at coordinate 17,766,896 of OZ005652.1, read as the reverse complement.
GTTTTGTTAAATAAATTCTTGTCGAATCCTGTTCTTAGTCAGTCTAAAAACAGAATTCGACAAGGATTTATTTAACAAAATTGTATTAAGTGTACTTTTTTTATATAAGAATTTTTGCTAGTGTTCGGAGACTTTTGTTTCCGACTCTATATGTATGTTTTTCTGAGTATGAGTGAGTGATTACGATAGCTCTAAACTCTTTATTTAATTGAGCTTAAATTTAGTAGGTGTATTGAAGGTCTCCTTCACATGAATTGTATAGATTTTTGCAAGTTTAAAACTAAGTTCTTTTACAGGGACATAAAAAAGAATTATTCATATTACGGAAGATTAAGTATAGTGCGCTAGCGCCCAAACTCTATATTCCAGCAAGTTACCGTCACAAGATTTTCACATATGTATGTCTCATAGTTCTTCTTCTACAGGGAAATAAAGTTTAGATTTCTTGTGCAACACTTTTTGGAGTTAAATTATTTGAAATTATTTTTAGTAATGTTTAATTATTTTAAACAGAAATTTGTTAATATGTTACATTGTTAAAATGTAATCATTATGGGAAATAATGTGCAGGGCCTGACTATCGCACGGGCACTTGGGGCTAGTGCCCTGGGCACGAAATTTCTGAGGGGCACAAAATTTTACTAATGGTTAAAATATATGGTCTAAACCTGCCTTTTTCTTTCTTTCTTTCCTTTTTTTAAAACTCAACCTCAACTGTCTTTCACTTACATTAATATAAGTTTAAAATAAAAACTGCCATTAGACTGACTGGGGGTAATTTTATTTGTCTTTAGAACCTGGCCTAAAACAAAACCAGATTAAATTTTTGATCAATTTTTTCGATCTGCTTTTTTGCCTGCTAAAAATTATGGTATATTAGTAACCGGCCTTTTTTTTTTTTTTTTGGGGGGGGGGGGGTGAGGGAGAACTCTTGTTCTTCTAAGGGAGCACGAAAAATTCAAAGTGCCCTGGGCACAAAAATTTGTTAGTCGGGCCCTGATAATGTGTGTATTATTGATAATCCGTTTAGAGGAAGCATGAAAAAATTTACATGTATCATATCCTATTGGAGATGATTAACTGAAGTGTATTAAATTTAAAAAAAAGATAATTAAGCCTATACTTTTTATAATTTTGATGTAGCATGGTGATTACTGAAAGTTGTTTGTTTCCTGTATATAGTTTTACTTTTACTGGGGTGGGTGCACAAAATAATTTGGATACATTACAGTCTATTGAACAAGAATTTGGAGAGAGATACTCAAACATCTTATTATACTGTGTGGCCACAAAATAACCTTCATTGTTTGGAAGTAACTACAGCAAAACTAATTAATCGAATAAAACCAAATTTCATCTAGAGACTGTGGAATAACTGCATGGGAAGATGATTTCATCAAAGAAAAGAATTGCCGATAGGAGAAATTTTGGCGCCGTTCATTTTGTACAATTAAGGTAGAATATGTAACTTTCCTACTGCTCAAGTGATTTTGGAGCTGTTGAAAACGAAATAAATCAATATTTTACATAAATGCATAGAAAATGGATTATGTAAAATTTACTAACATTCGAGTAAAAATGCAGAAACAGAAATGAATGACATACCGTTAATATGGTACGTCCCTGTCTACATAATCCTCTTTTCGTGCATTTATTTAAAATATTGATTTATTTCGTTTCCAACAGCTCAAAAATCAGATATGTACTAGGAAAGTTGCATAATCTATTTCAATTGTACAAATTCAATAGTCACGTTTTTAAAGTTAGTTTTTTGAATAATTAAGAAATTTCTTACTGTGCTAACCCTTCTTTTTAAACAAAATGTGTATGTTATATGAAGTACAGATGGTAACAAAAGTGTCCGAACACTAAGCAAAAATTCCTATGTAAAAAAAGTACACTTCATACGGTTTTGTTAAATAAATCCTTGTCGAATCCTGTTCTTACACTGACTAAGAACAGGATTCGACAAGGAATTATTTAACAAAACCGTATGAAGTGTACTTTTTTTATATAGGAATTTTTGCTAGTGTCCGGACACTTTTGTTACCGACTGTATGTATTAATCAAATTTTGATATTTTGTGTTCAATCGTCTATTAGGTTTGGTTTGTTTTTACTTTGATATGGAGGTAAGGGCCCGTTAAACACGTGGCGGACCTAGGACTCAGGAAAAGGCTCTCTGTTGGGATCTTTCTAAAGTTTCTTAGCCACGACCGACTTTATTGTAGATATCAACTTCAGCCACGTCTTAGCACATATTCATGTGAGTTTCGGAGAAAACCATGGAAAACTCTAAATGGCAAGACCTATAATCGTGACCTACGAATCCGGCACCTCCTGTCTTTCAACCTTGGAAGCAGAACCTGTGACTGTGAGCCACTGATTGGATGGAACATTTTCCATTAGCAGAATTGCAATAAAATGCATCGAAAAATCGATCAATGATGAATAACTCGAATTTTATTAGCAGTAGCAGACCATAAATTGTAACAACGCGCAAAACAATTAACATGGCCCTTCATTAGCAGCAAATTAAATTATGTTTACCCCATAATACATATTTACCATACGGTTTAAAGAGAAGGTGTTGTCTATTTTCTTGACGGAAAGAATTTTTAGAAGATTTCATTCAAAACTTTGAATAGATGTCTTAAAATAAAATAAAATAAAAATAGTATTAGAAAATTTCGTACATGTTTTAATTATTATTATTATTATTTAATGGATTTGATTTAGTGTAACAGAAAGAACGAGATAGCAAATGATTCGATATATTATTATATTTTTATGAAGATAACTGAAAATTGACCAATATGATTAAAAGTTTATTATTAATGCAAAATTTATTACACAAGTCGACATCTAAAGTTCTGATTTGATAATTTTGGCTGACCTTTATGTTTTTTAGTGCGCTGATGTTGAAACCGAAACTGAAGCCAGTTTTTCTATATCACGAACCGAACGGGCTTTTGTCATTACAGATCTCTACCGACACACTTTCTTCCGTGATTCTTCCTCAAATATAATTATATGGAAACTTTTATATTATGTTTCTATAATTAATCATGGAAATATATTAGAAACTCCCGAAAATGAAGAAATTGTGTCAGCAGACAGCCTGTATTGAGAAAAATCGTAATAGAAAAAATCTGGCTTCATTTTCGGCTTCAGCATACCAAATTAAAAAAAATCAGCTGAAATTATCCAATCATTATTTTAGTAGACCTGTGTTATTTGTAGGACCTGATTAACCTTTCAACTGAGGGGAGGAATAGATCCATTTGGGAGTCCCCACTGATTGCTTGGTTTCAGGGGTGGCGCCAGCTAGGGGGCCGGGGGGGCACAGGGCCCCCGTCGGGGAGTCTGTGACCCCCCATCGGTGCATACTCCTAAAATCTCTCGGGGGAACAAATACAAAATTTTCAGTTTTTCTACTTTTAGCAGAATTTTTCTTTCCTTTTACAAATTTGGAGCATTCAAGTTTTTCCATTCTATATTCAATAGAAGAAAGTATTGGATTCGTAAAAATTTTCAGCTTCCAGTTTTCCATGAATGTACACGTTTTGAGAGGTCTATAACACGTTTTGACCACGATATTTTTAGAAAATGTCTGTCTGTGATACGATGATCTCCAAAACCACGAGGAGTACTAACAAATGGAATCGTACAAATATTAACAGTAATACTATTAACAGTATTGCAGTTTTTTATAAATACTCATATAATAAACTCTCTTTATGTAGTGCCCCCTGTCGGGGAGGTGGTGTCCCCCCGTCGGGGAATTTCTGGTGCCACTACTGTTTGGTTTAAAGATTCATACAAACACCTCGAAAAAATTACAAACTTTCCATTAAACTTTGTAGTTAGCTGGAATTGGTTAAAACGTTCACAAGTGAATTCGCTTAATGTAAGCACCAAAATGTAAACTGATGAAAGCCTGTATTCACCACGTGTAAAAGTTTCATTAATGTATTTCCTATACAATCAATAGGGGTTGATCCAGATTTTAATTTTTGGGGCCCATTTTTGTGAAATTTTTATTTATTTTTGTGAAAAAAAAGAATTGTCGCTAGAAACCTTTCATTTTAGCAATTACTCTATCTAATGTGTAATATCAAGTTAATAGCATTTTATTAAACAAGTATCCGCGATTGTAATGAAATGCTCGCCCTCTGGTGGGCTAAGGTGAAATTATCACACCACTGCATATCATCATATTATGCAATCGATTTTCTATGATGTAATGGCGGAGAAAGATCTAATCATAGAATAATAATAGAGGAAGAAGGAGCAGGGCCGAAACTAGGAATTTTTTCACCCGGGGCATGGAGAGATTTTGGCGCCCCCCCCCCCCTTCCAGAAATTAAAATTTCAAAGGAAATTTTACAAAGTTTTTATGGTTATTTTATTTTTAACTGCATTCATAAGAAGTAAATATTGGATTTAATTCAAATTTTCGATAAATTTACAGATTTTGAAATGTATTATGATTATACTTAACGGATGTGTGTGTGTATGGGACACAAATACTGTAGCTAATTTATGAACTGTATGTTCGTAATTCCATGAAACCTAGTGTGCAGTTGAATTCTGACATAAACTGATGATGTCTAGTTTTTGATATATATCGCTCGACTTGCACTTTTATGCCACGTTTTCTTATTCGTTTGTTTATCTCAGCATCTCCAGGACGGAATTTAACAAACTTTATACATTATATGCTTGTTATGAAAAACAGAGTTTACAAAACAAAACAGAATCTCAACATGTGTTTCATGTCGGAAAACTTAGCATGACACTTTGCCAGGCGTAAAAATGTACAAGCACAAGTAGAGCTACAACCAGCCGATTTTTATTACAATTTTTATTTTAACGTATATGTTTTATATCTTTATAACATTTCTTGAAAAAAAAAAAAAAAAAAAAAAAAAAAAATTGAAGTTGTGAATCAAAGCATTATTTTAGGGGGGGGGGGGGAGGGGGAAGAAGAAGAAGAAAAGCGTATTATAGAGAAAGATTTAAATTAAGCTACAGTTATTATTTTTACTTATTTATTTATTTTTACTGGTTTAATGAGTTTTTTTCCCCATCTCTCTTAAATTAATGGAATTTATAAATGACAATTCTAAAACAAGTGAATGTAAATTTCATATTCAATTACTTTGAAAACTGAAATTATCATCATTTTGAGTGATTTTAAAAAGATATTTTCAATATTATAGTCGTTACATCAACTATACTGCAGAGAAATAAACAGACAAATATTTAAGTTTTTAATATAATTAAGATGCATAAATTAATAGATATGAACAAGTATCTAAAAACTACTCATATCCATGAAATACGAACTAACCGTTAGCTGTCTAAATACACTGCGCTGAAAAAAAAAAAAAAAAAAATTCGAGCCTGATACTATTCCTGCTGATTCTCATGTAAAATGAGCTCCTGAATCCGAATATGACCCCCATTTTGCCCAATCACCACCGTTTTCTCGGGACGCCACACTTTCTGTTACTGTTTGGTAGTTTTGTAGCCATAAATTTGATTTAGAGAATGGAAAAGAATTATTTTAATACATTAAAATAAAGAAATATAATTTATAATAAATAATAGTAATAATTGATTAATAAAATATAAAAAATGTAATTTGTAATTTAAATGGCAAATCGCCCTCCTCCCCCTAAATTTTCCCCTTGCTGCAAATGTTCATGTTTTAGAATTTTTACTTTCTGTAGCCCCTCAAAAGACATTTAATAGTTAAAACAATCCCTTCACCCTTTCCAAATCAAATTTATAACCATAAAGATACCAGTAAATGATAAAAATAGGGGAGCATCCCCAAATAATGGTGGGTTATAGGGCAAAATTGGCGTCATAATCGTATTCAGGAGATTATTTTTCATAAGAATTTGCAAAAATGGTGTTGGGGCCGATTTTCGTCCAGAGCCGTGCCATTTGTAGATAATCTTTTTTTAAATCATTTTCAGGAAATAAAATAGAAAGGCAGGTTCTAGTCTATGAATATTCTCGGTACCAATCCAAGAAGACTATTATTAGAACCACTAACTTCATGGTAATAGGATTATATACACCACAAAATAAGAATATCGTTTGTTCAGAAATAATATTCTACAACTTTTTACAGAATCTCTCATAGGCAAATGCATAGCTTAGAGTTCAACAGAATTCGCTCCTGTGCAGATAGCCTACTTTTGCACTCTTTTCTTTGATAAACAATTAGCGGCGAGAAACGATTCATAATGTATAGAAAAAATTAACTCCGATGAAACTGAGAAAGGGCTTGCTGATTTTGGCAATCCTGAACTATTTTCTGCCAAATTCGATCGCTAATCTCGTGATGTCACTAAATTCATCACGAATGTAAATGACAACTTGTCGCAGAGTGAATGCTTTGGCGACAAAGTTGGCAACCTGGCATTAATTTTGGTGAAAAATGGTGGTTTAATATTGCCGAAATTTGGAAGCTGGTATGATCTACTGTTTTCTTGCGCAGAACTAACTTCATCAAAAGTTCTACAAATCACTAATGAGAATATAAAAAGAAAAGAGTCATTACTATAATTATTGTTGACAAGAGCCTGTCTATTTCTTTACGTAGTACTTTATACACGGTATTACAGTTAAAAGGGAAATAGATGGCAGATTTCTTCACTTCGACGGAAATGGGCATTAGCGGCAAATTTTGCGACTTGGCGAAAGATTTGGCAATTTGGCACCCAAATTTGGCGAAAAGTTGTAATTTAGGGTAGCCAAAGTTTAGAAGATCTAATTTCAATAGAAACCGAATTGTAAAATTTTCCAGGTTAATTCATTAGTTTCTAGAGTAGAACTATCTAGAAAGTTCTATAAATCACTAGCAAGACTGGATGAGTTCAGTTTTTGTTTGGACTGCAAGCTGAGCGTACATCTCTAAGAACTTTAAGCATTTTGTCATAGTTCTGAATTAGTAAAATTCCTGTTCTGTGGTATAGGCTGTTCATGAGCACGAAAAACTGGTTTATTCTATTGCTTCAAGAATAATCCTTGATTATTGACTTTTATTCGGCTGTTTCCAGAATATTCATTAAATAAAATGCATTCATCTAAAACCTACAAGTCTTTACGAATTACTTTCTACGTCCAAGAATGTCAAAAAATTTTGTAACTATCAATATTCACGCTAATATTAATTTCTGTTAAAATCTGTATGACGGAAAGTTATATATAATTGAAAAAAAAATTGTATTTTCGGTCATCATGGATATAATATTCGTGGATATTCCAAAAGGGAAAGGCGCACAGAAACACCAAAATGAGAGATGCACAACAACTGTTGTAACAAACTTAGATGTAAGATTGCAACGTTCTGCGTCTAAACATTTTTGAGTTCTACGAGATACACACACACAGACGTCACAAAATATCGCATAAATCCGTAGATGTCACAAAAGCGGGAGTTCATGTCAAGACCAAAATTGGTAAATAACAATTCCAAATATAAATTTGCAACTCTCTATGACTATTCGTTTATGAGCTATGCGATACACAAAATCCATTTCACAAATTGGTTTCACAATACTTCCTTATGCTTTGAATAAGGAAGTAAAAAGTATAGTAAAAGTACAGACATTTTATTTCATTGTAATATTTATAATTATACATGTATGAGGTAGTGGTGGCTTTAGTTTTCATAGTACTTTGATAGGGACTTGCCGAGCCTCGCGAATGATAGCTCCTAACTAAATTATTAACTAGTTATTTTAGTTTACATTCTTTTCCCCCTTTATTTTTAGTGCACTGGATTGTTTTATAATATTATGGTCTTTTTTTTGACATACTTGTTTTAATATTTTAATGGTCGCACTTTTAATAGTCACGACAGCGCCCTGAGCAAAAAAAAAAAAAAAAAAAAATTCTTTTTTGCTTCCTTATGAATCATAATTTCTAAAGAGCCTTCTGAAGTTTAATCAAATATACTACGTATTTTCCAACCATTTACTTTTTAAAAACCTTAGCTAAAAGCCAGGGACCACTTGTAAATTACTCTTCTTCGATTGCAAGAATATTTTACCCCACTCACTAATCTTAAAAGAATATATTGTTAGTCTTGGAGAACACTCCCTAACAGCACAGTTAGGCTTAACTTATCCACAGTACATCTTAAGGACGTTTCTGGGATGTCTTTTCATCCAGAAGATTTCTTGAAGATATCCTGGGGAGGTGATGTGCTGTCTGGGACTCTATCCACCATGCTTTTCCTTGTAAATGAATTTTTTTTTTTTTTTTTTTTTTTTTTTTATGTGTAAATAAAGCGACAAACCAGCCTTTTTTCGGCGCCCTTCTCCATCTGGCGCCCGGGGCAAATGCCCCGCTCGCCCCCCTCTAGTTTCGGCCCTGAGAAGGAGCACGCCAATAGTCTTAATGCTTACAAACCCCTTCTAGTGAAATGCCAGCGAAAGCACCTTTTGCTCCTCTCAATATTGAAGTTTGTTAATAAAGGCTTGTTAATAATCGCTGTTTTTTGTGGCAACACAACAGCTTATGTAGAAACCTTATGCTCCTTCTTCCTTTATTATTATTCTATGGATCTAATCCACGTAGCTATTATATTTACTAACAACTGCAGTTCAGAGAGCGCCATCTATCGATCATTACAAACGCGGATAGACACTCATTAAAAATAATACTGTAAACATGTAAAATTTTTACAAAAGTATTATTTTTATAAAACAAAATTTTGTGAAAGGGCTGTTTTCATAAATCTGAATTTTGTGAAGGGACTCATTTTCTGAATTTGAATTTTGTGAAGGGACCCATTTTCTGAATTTGAATTTTCTGACGGGACCTATTTTAAGGATTTGAATTTTGTGAAGGGGCCCATTTTAGAGATAGGAATTTTGTGGGCAGCAAAAAGGTCCCAATTTTTGCCTGGATTGACCCCCGACAATCTAGAAATGATACTTGTGCAATCAGGTCTTCTATGACTTTTTATACTCTGACATTCTGACAATAAGTTCATTCATTCAGGCAATAAGCTTACAATTCGGGGCCCTTGTTTCGATTAATTTGAGCCCTTTTCAAAATTTTCCAAGGGAAGCACATGCTTCTCCATAGAATAATAATAAGGCGCCTTTATTATTATTCTATGTGCTTCTCGCGGCTATGGGTAATCAGGGCCTGATTATTTGCTGTCGTATTAAACATAAAATGATGAATAAAGCAAAAGGTTGACGTCGAGTGAGTTTTACATCGCGTTAGAGCTAGAAGAAATTAAAAAAAAAAAAAAGAAAAAGAAAGCGGAATGTTCTAAAGTTATCAAAAAGCAAGCTGTAGCTGTGTTTTGTCAACCAGCCAACCAAAACAACTGACTGTTTTCGATTTTTTATTTTTCGTAATAATCGAAAGTCGAAAGAAAATATTCGAAAACTCAAAGAACTAAAAGGAATCTTAGTGTTTAAAATCTTTCAAAAAGTTTTCTGTTACTTCAAAACTTATTTTTGTATCCCTAAAATAAAAAATATATATTGTGCACTAATTAAAAAAAGAAATTGCAAAAGATCACGGGACTGAAAAGTTCAACTGCTGTTTTATAAAAAAATCGTAATCGCCTTGTGCCACTGAAAACAAAGTTCGATTCATTGAGTCGTCTGTCCACAGAATTTGAGGAAACAAAAAATTCTCTCTAAGATATGAGGAATGTTATTCATCTGAATTCACCTCTGGCGAAATTCCCCCTAAAGATAAGGAAACTCTATTAATCAACAAAACTAGGTATTACTATATTGATTCTTTTATTTAGGATATATTTTGCTTTCAACTTCTGTGCTTTTTATTTATATTTCTTTAGAAACAGGGTAACAATAATATAACTTTATGCACACTTTCAATTTTGTATTTTGTTTTCACCTTGTTTAAAATAAAAATATCGCGATTTTAAGTTGATTACGATTTTAATTTTAATAATGTTAATAGTTTTAAACCGCGTACTTTACAAGAACCTAAAATTTCCTTTTCTTTCATTATGTGTTGTTATTTCAGAACCCCCATTCCTTTTCCCTACAAATGACTGTTTTAGAAAAACAAGCGTGTACCTTAGAAATGGCAAATGCTTTAATGGACCTTAAGTAAGTGTAATTTAATATATTATTATTATTACTTTATTCTATTGATATGAATCATATTTAAATAAATAAAAAGAAAGAAAAAAAAAATTCTTCATGCAAATAAACATTGCATTTATTTACATCATTTTATAAATTCTTTAATTCAGTTTTATATCAAATGAGTCTATAATATAACTTAATTATTAAACATAACACAATATAGCATATATATATATATACTATATATATATTAATAAAGCGTTCATATATTATCTTTATCGTTTCATTTCATTGGAATATAAGTTATGTCATTATTTATATAAATTTATGACCCCACGATAAATTGCCAATGATTGTTGCAAACAACAGACTAATACAGTAAAACACCATTTATACATCTCTCGTTTATACATCTTTTACATTTATACGCCCTTTTATTGAAGTCTTGATTCATACCTATTCATTTTAATGCAAAAATGCTTTGTTTATACGCCACTCAATATTGGTTTTCCACTTTCTAAAAGAAAATCTCTATTGGTCATTATTTTGCATTTTAAATAAGGTGGAATTTTTCTAGAAAGCATTTCAAATAGAGGAATGCAGAAAGGATCAAAGAATCCTGATTGAAGAATCAATTCAGTTCATACTGTGTAATTTTTAATACTCGCAGACAATTACAGTGTCATTCAAGTATTACAAATTTTTCAATGTAATTAAATAACTACTTGTATGGACATAAATCGTATAATACTTATGATTAAAGATACACAATATATATTATTAATACTGATACTGAATGTGTGTTCATTTAATATTCAAGCTATGCAATAAAATACCTATTCAAGATATGAGGTATATAATTAGTACCCAAGCCATATATTAATGGCATGATTTTTCTTACTTTTTATAATAAATCTTTTTTTAATTTAAATCATTTTTCAATTTAATTATCTTCAAATATAAATTCTACTATAAAGTAATATACCAGTTACTATATTAAAAAACTTTATTAATCAGCATTTTCATATAAATTTTGCTTTTGTGCCATTAAATTTGTAGTAATCAAAATTTTATTTTCTAATTTCGATTGTACGTCTTTTCATTTATACGTCCTTTTGCATCTGTCCCTTGAAAGATAAATGAAGACACATTCAAATATATGACTTATACACATTTAAATTAAAATACAGATACCTACACCTATTAAATTTAATTATGTTACCTTTCATATATTTGATGGGGAAAATTACAAAATTAAACATTAAACAAAGTAGTGATGGCACGAAGCACAGTTTGGCCGAAGCGCCGAATACCGAAGCTTCGGCCAAATAACCGCCGAAGCTTCGGCCGAAGCTCCGGCATCATTGTGGGATTGTTTTGCAGAAGTCATACACAATGAATTACTCACAGAACACTCTGAAAATTCATCGGCTAAAGAGCTGGAAGTATATATAAACAATCCGCTTTTAAATAGAACACATTGTCTGTTGAAATTGGTGGAGATGGAGAGAGAATAAAAAAAGATTATCTGATTCGGTCAAACGTTATTTATCTGCTCCAAGTAGCAGTATATATAGTGAAAGGTTATTTTCTGAAGCTGAAAATGCGTATGAGGAAAAAAGGAATAGAATTCTTCCTAAAAATGCAAAAACATTGATTTTTTTGCTTCATAATTTAAAATTGTGCGATAAATGATAAAATGAAGTAAGGTTAATTAACCTTGTATGTAATATGATGAAAATAAACATAAAAAACAATTTACAGTATGCCAGTTATTAACCTAGAAAACATTTTATCATGTGATAATAAATAATCTAGAATAAATTTTATAACTTTAATTATCTGGAATAAATATTTAGAATTTAGATCTAGGGTGGATGTGCAAGTGATGGGCATCCTCCTCATATTCTGGTTTATAAAAAATAAATAAAAAATCAGCTTTTATTTATTTTTCAACAATTCTCTGCATGTTTTATAATCCTAGGTTATTGTTAATCTTGATTATTGACTATATTGTTAATTTTGATTATTGACTATACATGACTATGACTAAGTTTCAAAGCTAGAAATATTTAAAGAATGTTTCATGCAATATTTTAATAGCTTCATTTTAAAGCAACTAAAGTTATTCGTATAATTAAATTGTTAACTAAATATAATGTAATGTAACTTATTTCTTAGCAACTTCCTATTTAAATAGAATATATTATTAAATGTTGTATGATTTATGGTTCAAAAGAGTCAATGCACACAAACTTTTAAATTAAACATAAATTTTACTATGTTTTATTATAAGGTACCATTGTGCATAACTTAAATGGCAATATTTTATATGATAATAATTGTTAAAAGAATATTCACAACATAAATTGTTATAAGCCGAATCGGCCGAATCACGCTCATTATTCGGCCAGGCCAAAGCTTCGGCAAAGTGGCCGAAGCTTCGGCCTTGCCGAAGCTTCGTTCCATCTCTAAAACAAAGTACACTTGCAGAAGTCTGCACACTTAGGAACCAGAGATTATGTGAATTTTAGAATTTTGTGGATTTCAGATATTTTTTATTGTGTTGCAATTTTAAATTAGAATTTTGATACTATAAAGCATTCAAAATGATAATGAATACATACTTAAAAGTAAGCATATAAAATACATGAAATATTAAAGAAAAAAAAATAATAAATAAAGGCGAGTAAAGAATGTAAATGTAGCAAAAAATATACGTATAAAATTTTATATAAGTATTTCTTTTCATTTAACAAATTACAAATTTGTTCCATAAAGCAAAATACAATATTTAAGTATATAAACATCGGGAACAATAATCTTATAAATTTACAATTCTTACTACAGTTTAGAATTATAGGTAAAAAGAAACGATTTTATTAATTAATTTAATTACTTATTTTATTTTTTCAGTCTATGAAATCATTTTTTGTTCAAGTAAAAATGCTGTTGGTTTAAAAGAATTTGGAAACTTATCTCTGAGACCTGGACCTTTCAATTAACTTTCCTGATCTCATTAGATTCAGTTTCTAAAATATCACCAATAAACTAAGTTCTATCTTGATTTTTTTTTCTTTGAAATTTTACTATAAATTTCTTTGTTTACATTAGTTGCAATGTGCTGTGCGGATTTCTGGAGTTTGCAAATTTTAGGAGTGTGGATTTCTGGGAGTTTACTGTATTACAGTTGTAATATTTAATGAAAATATGATAATTTCTTTTCCTATACCCTAAAGCATAAAAAAAATGTCTTGCCTCCCCCCTCCCCAAATTCAAAATTTTTCTGTTGACATTAATGCATTCATTTGTTATAACTTTTTTGTATATTATTATTATTATTATTATTTTTTTTTTTTTTGTTGAATGAGTTTTCTATGAGTGCCCCCCCCCTCCCAGGCCCCTAGCTGGTGCTACCCCTGGTCAGTGATGAGCGTAACTATATATGCTGATGATATTGAATCTGACCGCTTTTAATGTTAAAAAATATTTTTTTCGAATAGATTTATTGTAAGATTTTGTTTCACATTGTTTTAAAATTTATTAGATGGATATGTTTACACACAAAGCATTTACATTATAAAAACAATACTGTTTGCTTTTATTTTTTTAATATGCATTTTGTATTCTATTTTTCAGATTGTACTTGTTAACGTGGAATGTTGTTGGACGTCCACCTATTGAAGATCTCAAAGATGCACTTGGTTTGACAGATCCTGTTGATGTATCTAATTTGCCTGATATTTATGCATTAGGGTTTGTAATATTTTTTGTTGATTCTCATCTCATTAGAATTTTTATTATGGATAAATACTAAAAAAATTTTCTCTCTAGATGTGTTGCATCAATATTGCTAAAATTAATTTTTTCATGATGGTTTATTATTTATTTATGAACTTAGATGCTGTGCTAGAAATATTACACTATATGTTGTCACATTTGTGTAATTTATTATGTATGTAATAATAATATATATTATATATTAGAAAAAAAAAAAAAAAAAAATACATTTTAAGGTTTTGAATTTCACTATACTTATTTTTTTTAATACAGGAAATAAATTTCACATCATTCTTATGTTTTTTTTTTTTTTTTTTAAATTTAAATCTGAATGTATCTAACAATAATTTAAATTGGAATATTAATATAAATATTAATTTACATTAATATTCAAATAACAATTTATTTTATATAATAATTTTATTTATTTATTATTTTTTGCATATCAAACAGCAACCATAACTAAGTTTTCACTTTGTTTTAATTTTATGCCCAGGGCCTGATTAAGGTAAGGCAGTGTGAAGCAATTGTGCTGAGGTCCAGGGCTCTTCGCTAAAATGGGCTTTGAAATTAAGTATGAAACTTAATTCAATGCCTTTTTGTGTTTTTAAGAGATTAAGTGTAAAGCCCCAAATGAAGTGTTTGCTCCATGTCCCAGTTATGCTAAATCAGGCTCTGCTCATACCATAAGGCATTTGTCTAGTTGACTCCTTGTTAAGTTAAAATACAATACTATAAAATATTTAGTACTTTTCTGTTATCAGAACCAGATTTCTTACCAAATGTTTTATAAACATGGAGGTTCAAACAAAATTGCCATTTTGTTTTGACCAGAGTAATATTTTATGAAATCAGTTTCAGTGAATTTTTATCATGGATATAAAACTGTAGGATAAAGCATCTTCAAAGGAGCTTCTGTAAGAACGAGAAATTGTTCACTGTGAGGAAAAAAAAAAAAAAAAAAAACATGAAATGAAACCATACTTAATTCCAAGTAAACACCAAAATGAAGATATAAAGATGTGACATGCCAAAAAAAAGGAAGTGATTTTATTAATTTTCTAAATATCTGTTTTGCTATTTTTTTTTTCTTGCATTTTTATTTTTATACTTATTTGCATTGTAAATATTTTATTGGCGCTTTGAATTTTTGCCAAAGGCTGACTATTAGGTAATATCTGAATCTGGTCATTATAACAGAAAAGTAAATTAAATATATTATGAAATGTTAGTATGGTACAAAATCCACAAAATTAAAGAATACAATAAAGTTTTGAAGATCTGACTCATAAGTACAAGAGTAGCTAGTTCGTTCCCTTTGGTATAATTATGTACATGGTTTGTAGTGAACTTAAAGTTTTCCAAGTGAACTTGGATTCATTGATGTAATTGAAAATATGATGAATGAAAAAGTTCAATTTAGAAAAATCCTGTGATAATTTAACAAGTTTACATACATGTGTTTGTATAAGAACAGCTTGCATCATCATCATCATCATTATTATATGATAAAAAATGTATCTAATAAAATGATCTTCATTTTTTAATTCATTGGTATGAACTATTGTTTTTATAACCGATGTTATTATTAAGAATGCTATCACTTATTTTTCCTATTCTTTAATTTTTTAAAAGTCTTAATAACTTTACTATAAGGGAAATTGGCAACTGTTTTTCAGACATACTTAGTCATTAATATAGATGATTTCTTTTACAAGCTTGTTCCTTCACTTAGGTTTTAATCTATTTTGTGTGTTGGAAGCTAAATAATGGGCTGAGGGGGTATGATTAGAACACATGTTGCTAAGATATGGAAATCAGAAAATATATTATTTTCAATGACCTTTTCTTTCCACAATATTTCAGGCACACATCCTTTAAATATACAGCCTTTCAGACTAATTGCTATTTTTTTGAGCTGTGGAGAATCAGTTTTTGTTCTTTTTGTATGAACAATACTCTGATACTTGATTCATTTTGATGAAATTATGAATCAGTTGTTCACTCGTGAATTTTGTGAGTCACATATTGCTAATTTTTAGGAGCAAAACACATGTAAGCACAACCCTCATAATTAGCTGCAATAGTAGCAAAAATTTTCAAGTTGAACAAAATATTATTGTTTTAATATCTTTAAAATGTGGCTATTGATAAATTATAGTACAGTAATTTTTTTTTTTCCCTATTTTAGTCTGCAAGAAGTCAGTTGTAAGCCTCAAGATCTTTTAGCTGAAATCATTATTGAAGATCCCTGGGACAAAGCATTCAGAGATGTGCTATGGAAATGGGACTACGTAAAGGTAAAAGCACGATCAAAGAATTTTTAATGAATGTATACACTACTTGCAAATTCAAATTAAATCCCATTTATGAAGTTATATGTACAGGATGATTATAATTAAAGTTACAATTTCAAAATGCTATAATTTTAAAACTACCCATCAGAGCGATTTGATATTTGACCAGAGCAATCGTGTGGCAATAAAGTTTTGTTTGGCAAAAAAAAAATAAAAATAAATAAGTACTTTCAAAATGTGCCATTAATTATCCATAAAGTATTTGTTTCATGAAGCTCCTCTTTTTCTCTTTTCACTAGGACTGCTTCCACTGTAAACACATATTTGTGATATCGAAAATCACATATTCTAAATTATGTATTACATTTCTGATAAATTTAATTCTTTCCCAATTCATTTTCTATCTGTATAAAAAGCGAGTTGATATATGCGGTTTCATTCTTTATTCCTTCTTACAAAAAAGAGCAAGCCATACTATTCCTTTCAGTTAAAAGAAATAATAATAATAAAAGCAAGAGATGATCTTTCACTCGCTTAATTCTGTGGAGAACAATTCGTTTCATCGCAATTAAATAAAACAGAATAAAATGTTTCCTGATGTCATTTTTAACATTGACCAGATTTCGCATCTGTTACTTATAAATAGAAATCGCGTATTCTTTTAGACTAGGGTTATGAATGAAAATTTAACGATAAAATTCTTGTGGTCAAGAGTTAAGGTTGGTTTGGCAGATTCTCACGATCTGATAACGGATTTTTGGCTAAGAAATCAATCGCCAATATATTTTAAAAAGTTACACTAAATTAGCTGTAACTGAAAAAGTTGGGTGTTGCCTTGGCTTAATTTTATGTGGTTTTGGGTAATGTATCCAGCCAACAATTTCATCACTTCTGCATTTTCTCTGCTGCTGAAAAGACGTCTCTTGATTTGCGTCTCTCCCCGTGTCCATCCCGTTCCATTTGTGTATTAAATCATTTTGTTAAAAAAGGAACATTGTCTTGATGTTTTCAAAAGGATATTTATGTGTTATTGAAATTGCAAGATATATGATGACTTTGAATTTTATTAAATGATTGCATTATAGATTTCGCTTACTTGAGTTATTTGTGGGACATAACGCTTCTTCTGATTATCTTCACGGCTGTTATAAAGAAAGAATTCACACTACCTACCAAAATAAATACAACAATATTCTTGTCTTTTTGCTAAAAAAAATATAGTAAATCCTTGAAGTCAGTTGTTTCCTGCTATTCCATTGTGTTGCTAAAAACATTCCTGTGTTTAATGAGTTCATTTAGGCATTTCCCCTGACATTACCCTGACAGCGGCATCTATAGAAACATGTTGGAACTACTATTTTCCTTCCCCAAACAAAATTTCGTTGCCACATGAATGCTCTGGTAAAATATCAAATCGCTCTCATGGGTAGTTTTAAAATTATAGTGTTGTGTGAGTGTTCTCACACATATGTCCTTTAAAAGCGTATTTATTTATCCAAATTTAATATATAACAAAAAGGAGGGATTAATATAGATTATATAAAATAAATCTTTTTAAATTTATCTAATTCAAGTAATTAATTATAGAGAATTTCCCGTTTTATTTTTAAATCAAAATTTTCATTTCTTTGTTCTTTTATCGTTACAAACACATTGCTCTAGGAATAAAATAAAGCAATTTTTATATCAGGGTTTTTGAAAAATAGTATGTTTATACATTTTCCCCGAATGGATTAAATCAATTTAGCCATAATTATTTATTTTCAGAGGGTAATTTAAAATTCGTTTTCAGCATATTTCTAGCATATACAGCTATTAATAAAATAAAATAATCATTTGATTTCATGTTTATTACCCTTGTATGTTTACGTTAAAAACCTTTTATTATTTCAAGAGGGTCATTATCATTCTAAAAATAGATTTATAATGTTGTTTTATAGTCTAAGCGTCGCCTTCTTTCGTGTACGGTGGAGTTGAAGGTCATTTGGCATGGCTTCTCAATGTCAAATCGATTTAATATTTGTAACGACTTTTATATTCAAAAATTTAGTATGAATATGTTAGAAGAACAAAGAAACAGTTTGGCTTTCTTTTGGCTGCATTTCAACGATGCCAATCTTTGGGGTTGCAATTTAACTTATAGGAAGCTGCGAGATTTAGTGAAGCTTTACGATTTTGACGTCGATAGAGTAAGCCGTTTTTCTGTTGTGTCCTCCTCTCCCCCCGTCTCAATTTCCGTGGGAGATTGATATATTCATCTGTGCTTCAAAAAAGATGTACTTCATGTTTGAAGAGGATTCTTTTTGTGATTTTTTTCAATAAATGCAAGTTAATCTTATTCTGCCTGATTACTTCTTCTGCAAAGGAAAATTGCTCTCTACAGTTTTTTTTGTGTACTTCTACACGGCCCGTACAGCTATGGATTTGAGTTATTGCGGTGACGAAAATCAACGGCATAAGTGTTTTGAAATCGTAACTTTAATTATAATCACCTCGTGTATAAAAAATATATATACAGTAGAGCGTCAAAAATCCGCACAGCTCGGGACCAAAGGTTGTGTGGATTTTAGGATTTTGCAGATTTCGGGGCCCATAAAATATGATTTTCACTTTGAATAATATTCTGTTTTTATTATTCAAACTAAACACATACTAGTGAATAATAACACTGAGTATTAAATTACTAGGTACATAAGAATAATAATGAACATACAAAAATGTATAATGTAAACAACAGGGTTTAAACTGCCGTTCGCTTTTTTCGCATTTTGCGAAAGGATATCGTATTTTGCGAAAATATGCCAGAGAGAATTTCGCTAAAAAGCGAAAACAAGATGATTTCACGAAATTTCTCAACATAAAAATCTCTAATTTAATTGAAATAATCCCTGGCAAAAAATTACGAAACTACTAAAAAATATCGGAAATTGTTTCATTTATTTAGTATATTTTGATTTAATTTCGATTTTCAGTGGGCTAAGTCTTAATAGGGCCGCGCGAGAACAAACAGCTATCGTCTGCTTAAACGAACGAGCAATCTCGCATGGCCCCGGTTTCTATTTGGAAGTCAGCTTTGAAGACAGTGCGAATTTCTCCGGTTAGCGGCAAAATATTTATATTTTTCACGGATCGTTGTTGATAAAATTCTTTATTTAAAAAAATATTGAGTATTTCGGCAATCAAACATAAGAAGAAGCCATTTTTTGTTTTCGATTTGTGACAAAGGTAATCGCATATTTTAGAAATCAATCTTAAAATGTCGATTATCGGCAAATTAATCACGATTTTTCTGGAATTGACATTGATAAAAATCCTTCATTTCAGAAAATATTGCGTATTTCGGCATTTAGAGAAGAAAAAAGCAGGAATTTTGAGTAATTAGCCATGATTAATTTTTTTTCTTCCCAAAAAACAATGAAATGTTCCAGATTTCGGCAGCAGATCACGAAAATGATGCGTGTATCGGAAATTTTATATCAAAAAAGAAATGTTGATTTACATTTATAGCTTTGAAAATAGAACGAATTTGGAATAAATAATGAATTTGGGGAATTGGCGGCAGAAAATATAAATAATTCAGTAATTAGATGCTATTAATCTGCATTTTTCTTTCTTTCTTTCTTTTTTTTTTTTTTACAGCAGTAAAATAAACCCATATTTCGGAAAATAATCGTGAAATAATCACATATTTTGAATTAATGAAGAAAACATTTAAACAAGCAGCAGATTAGGAAAAACCATTGAATGAATTTCTCAAATGCCTTATTGAAGGAATTAAGGGAATGGTTTGGAGACATCAAATAAACTATTCTATTTAATATGCTACTTTCAAAAATATTTGTGAAAATAATAGCAATATAGATTTAGACTGGAATAGATGAAATAAAGAAAATTTCAAAAATAGTCCTGTATACAAAAATACATTTATTGAAAACCAAATGTTGTCTGAATGGAACGTATTCAAACAGTAATTAGAATCAGATGTATAGACAACACTTTTTGCAATTTACAATTTCTAAATGAAAATGAAATGCATGATGAATATCCTTTGTTATGCTCTATAGTGGAATATGCTTCGAGCTTACCTGTACACATAGCAGACTGTGAAAGAGCTTTTCCTCAAATGAATTTAATAAAAACAATTATAAGAAATCGTTTAACAACAGAAATTGTAAGTCGATTACTTATGATAAATGTAGAAAGACTTCCAAGCAAAGAATTCAATTTTCAAAAAGTTTTCAAAAGTTGATGTTCTTCAAAGCCAAGGAGAATTGTACCATAAGCCTATTTAGTTTTAACATTTGTAATGCAGCTAACTGGATTTAAACCACAATATTTATTTAGAGGTGAAGTCATGTATTTTAGATAAAATTATTTTGAAAAAATTCAATAATAATATTTTTTTTTCCTCTATGCAGAACAATCATATCCCTCATCAGAGGAAAATAGTGTGTGTAAAATTTATGTATGTCAAAATAAAAGTAGCAAATTATATTTTTAGATACAAGTTCTTTTTTCCACTTACAGTATTTAAGTATTTTTATAACCCCCCCTCCTCTTCTTTCCCGAAAAGAAAAAGCTAAAGTACTTTTGAAAAAGCTAAAATACTAATTGGTCATTTTAGCTAAAATGCTAAAGAAATTTTTTCGCCAGGTCATACCCTGGTAAACAATAAATAAAAATGAAAAAAATGTTTGTCAAATTTAGATAAAATCTGTTCACAATTAGCTAGTTACCATGTTTTTATTAACTTCGATTCTTGTGTGTTTGTTTGTGGGTTTGTTTGTGTGTTTGTCAGGGACAAATCTTGCAATCGATTTTTAACTAACTTCCCGACTAGCTAGATACTTGAAATTTTCAGGACAGCTCACAACACGGTGACAATACATTTTTCTAATAATTTTAGTCAACTATTTCAAGTCCCGCTGCCTTTGGCAGCGCTTATATGATTCGACAGAAAATTTATTTAACTAACTTCCCGGATAGCTAGACATTTGAAACTTTCAGAATAGTTCAGAACAGGGTGAAAATGCATTTTCTTAAAACCTTTAGCCAACTGTTTCGGGTTCCCGCTGCCTTCGGCAGCGTTGTCAGTACAAAGCTTGCAATCGATTTTTCACTAACTTTCCGACTAGCTAGACATTTGAAATTTTCAGGACAGCTCACAACACGGTGACAATACATTTTTCTAATAATTTTAGCAGGGTTGGCAGGTTTTTGACACGTGACAATTTTTGACGGTTTAAACCATGGTTAAAACCGTCATGTCAGAAACCACCTTGTCAAAAATGTCAAAAACCTATATTTATAATTTAATTGTCGTATGAAAAATTAGCTTAATAAAATATAGTTCATAAAGATTTTTTGAAAAGTAAATGGAATGATGTTCTTTGAAAAACACATTGTTACAACATTTTGATTAATATAAAAAACAAAACTTTAGGCTTTTAAAATTTTACTATGAATTATTTCTATGTTCATTCAAAATATGCTGTGATACTTTTATATATTATTATGAAATTTATTTATAACTATGCTTGATATAGCACATGTTAAACTTAGTTATGCGATACTTTAAAAATATAGTTATTTTCAATAAGATATTATTTATCAGTATGTTTTAAAAGGTAAACATAATACATATTAATGTTTTTGGAGAAACATTATTATAACATTTTGATTAATATAAAAACAAAACTTTAGGCTTCTAAAAATTTATGATTCATATATCATTGATAGATCATTTTGATTGACAAATCATTTTATTTGCAATACAACATTGTATAGTTCAATTTTTTTAGTATTGTGCTTTTAGTATTATGTATTTAACCAGTAAAATAAAAATGCATAGCCTAATATTTTGTATTTAAATATTTTATAGAAAAATATAACTTTTTTTTTTCTTAATGACTGCTGATATTGCAAGTTTTTAAGAAAAAGTAATAATTCTGAATGTTAAAAAAGCTTGAATTGTGTCTGAAATTCATATAATTACCGTGAAACACGAGAAATATGAATGCTTTCTGGACATGTATAAGTTGTAATAAATGTAATATTTACCCGTACAGATTTTTAAAAAAATTATTAGTCTAAGCTGTAGGGCCCACCAGCAGCCAAGTGGTACTACGCTCAAAGCTGGTAAACGTGAGGTGTAGGGTTTGATCCCAGGGCGCACTCGTTGGCCTAGCCATTCAGAGTTTTTCATGTTTTTCTCTGAAATTTGTATAAATACGGACTAGGATCCTGTAGACAGACCCACACGGAGGGCAATATCCCTTAGGCCTAAGATACTAGAGTAGTCAATCAGCCTTACTCCCAAAACACCGAACACCAATAGTCCAAGCTATAAACAGGTACAAATATTTATACAATCAATAATAATAATAAACAGATAAAAATTCATTAATAAATGATAAGTATAATAAATGTACATTATAAATATAATTATTTTCAAATTCATATTAATTTACTGCCCACATATATTATGTTTTACTTAAAGAAAAAAAAAAAAAAAAAAAAAAAATCCAGTATTCCTGTGTTTTCATGTCTAATGTGAAAATTCATAAGTAACTTCGGAATTTTAGAATTTCATAAATATTAATATAAATAAACATAAACATACAAAATATAACTGTATGCATACTTTGTATATATTTCTTAGATTATAAACCAGTATATTTACCTATTTTTTTATAAATTATCTACAAATTGTTTTCAGATTTCTTAATTTATAAACAGCATAATATTTAGATATTCACTTGTATATGGCAAATATTACTAAATCCTATTTCTAACCAGATTTTAGCTCATTTATAGATGTTGAATTTTGACAATACAGGTTTTTGACGGTATAGAGGTTTATGACAGGTTTTTGACAGTTTAAACCATGTTTAAACCTTTGTCATGTCAAAAACCACTTTTTGACGTCAAAAACCCAACCCTGAATTTTAGTCAGCTATTTCAAGTCCCGCTGCCTTCGGCAGCGCTTATATGATTCGGCATAAAATTTATTTAACCAACTTCCCGACTAGCTAGACATTTGAAACTTTCAGAATAGTTCAGAACACGGTGAAAATGCATTTTCTTAAAACCTTTAGCCAACTGTTTCGGGTTCCTGCTGCCTTCGGCAGCGTTATCAGTACAAAGCTTGCAATCGATTTTTCACTAACTTTCCGACTAGCTAGACATTTGAAACTTTTAGGACAGCTCACAACACGGTGACAATACATTTTTCTAATAATTTTAGTCAACTATTTCAGGTCACGCTGCCTTCGGCAGCGCTTATATAATTCGATAGAAAATTTATTTAACTAACTTCCCGACTAGCTAGACATTTAAAAGTTTCAGAATAGTTCAGAACACGGTGAAAATGCATTTTCTTAAAACCTTTAGCCAACTGTTTCGGGTTCCCGCTGCCCTCGGCAGCGTTATCAGTACACAGCTTGCAATCGATTTTTCACTAACTTTCCGACTAGCTAGACATTTGAAATTTTCAGGACAGCTCACAACACGGTGACAATACATTTTTCTAATAATTTTAGTCAAATTTTTCAAGTCCCGCTGCCTACGGCAGCGCTTATATGATTCGACAGAAAATTTATTTAACCAACTTCCCGACTAGCTAGACATTTGAAACTTTCAGAATAGTTCAGAACACGGTGAAAATGCATTTTCTTAAAACCTTTAGCCAACTGTTTCGGGTTCCTGCTGCGTTCGGCAGCGTTATCAGTACAAAGCTTGCAATCGATTTTTCACTAACTTTCCGACTATCTAGACATTTGAAACTGTTAGGACAGCTCACAACACGGTGACAATACATTTTTCTAATAATTTTAGTCAACTATTTCAGATCCCACTGCCTTCGGCAGCGCTTATATAATTCGACAAAACATTTATTTAACTAACTTCCCGACTAGCTAGACATTTAAAATTTTCAGAATAGTTCAGAACACGGTGAAAATGCATTTTTTTAAATACCTTTAGCCAACTGTTTCGGGTTCCTGCTGCCTTCGGCAGCGTTACCAGTACAAAGCTTGCAATCGATTTTTCACTAACTTCCCGACTAACTAGATATTTGAAACTTTCAGGATAGCCCAGAACACGGTGGCAATATATTTTTTTAATACTTTTAGTCAACTGTTTCAGGTCCCTACTGCCTTCGGCAGCGTTCATATGATTCAACAGAAAATTCATTTAACTAACTTCCCGAGTAGCTAGACATTTGAAACTTTCGGAACAGTTCAGAATACGGTGAAAGTGCTTTTTAAAAATATTTTTATCCAATTGCTTCGGGACCCTGCTGCCTTCGGCAGCGTTTCCAGTACAAAGCTTGCAATCAACTTTTAACTAACTTTCCGGCTAGGTAGCCATTTGAAACTTTTATAATAGCTCAAAAAAAGACGATAGCAAGGAATTTTTTTAATACTTTTATCCAATTGCTGGGGTTCCGGCTGCCTTCAGTAGCGTTTATATGATTCAACAGAAAATTAAAAAACATGGTTTATAAAAATTTTTTTATCTTATAATTATTTTAAACTGTACTTGAACCTGCATGATTTATTTACTTTTTTATTTATTGTGAATTGTAGTAACACAAATTTATTTTTCTACGAATTTTATTGAGTTCTTCCTTACAAATTATGCCTTCATCAGAAAGCATTTTAAACAGTTTGTTTGTTATTATTTACCTGATCGATATCATCATATCACAATAATCATTATTTTCTTTTGATGAATTTAATATACTGTCAATAATTTCATTAGCAGCAACTTGGGTCTTGCAGTCTTTTATATTATTATTATTTTGTTTTTCTTTTTTGTAATCATAAAATGCAAACATAAAATCTGTATTCAAGATCTTTTTCAAAAATTTTGATTTGCAGTTTTGTAATTTATTAATAGTGAATTTCATTGTTTCTATCTAACAAGCTGTGCGGATTTCGGACTTCGTCGGATTTTAGGTCGGTGAATTTCTGGCTCTCTACTGTATACAGTAAAATCCTGTAAGTAACCCTCTTTTACCAAAAGTGTAGTGGCGCTGACCTTGAAGACTTGAATATCGGAAGTGGGTTTGGATGAAATGATGAGATAGATTTACTAGCCCTTCATATGTACACCCAATAGTAGGATGGATAAAGTAAGTGGAGGGGTTATATTTAAGAAAATGGAATAATTTCTATTTCAGCAAGAAAAAGGGGGCTTACATTCGAGGGAGGGGTTACTTTCAGGATTTTATGGTAATAATTTATGCTTAAAAACAATAAGTTAATAAATGAATGAATATATTCTGTTCTAGTAGTTAGAAAGTTTTTTTTTTTTATTATAATAGTAAACCTTCTGACTGAAATGAAACTAGATGTTTTTAAATAAAATAAATCTCAGTTAAAAGTAATATAAAAATTACACTGCACTGAAAAAAAAAAAAAAAAAAATTGAGCCCTGATACTATTCTTGCTGATTTTTTATGTAAAATGACCTCCTAAATCTGAATATGACTACTATTTTGCCCAGTCACCCACCGTTTTTCGGGACACCACCCCCCTTCCCCAATTTTTATCACTGTTCGGTCATTTTATGGCCATGAATTTGATTTGGAGGATGGAAAGGAATTAATTTAACACTTAAAAACAAAAAATATATACTGTTTAATAAATAACATTAATAATAGATTAAAAAAAATATAAGAATTGTAATACATAATTTCAGTGGCAAATCCCCCCTAAATTTTTCCCTTGCCGCAAATGTTGATGTTTTAGAATTTTTCAATTCTGCAGCCCCTCAGAAGATATTTAACAGTTAAAAAATCCTCCCCCACCCTCTTAAAAATCAAATTTATAGCCATAAAATGACCGAAAAGTGATAAAAATAGGGGGGGGGGATCCCTAAAAAACAGTGGGTGATGGGGCAAAATGGACATCATATTCGTATTCAGGAGGTCATTTTACATAAGAATTTGCCAAAATGGTGTTGGGGGAATTTTCATGTCGAGCAGTGTTATTGGCATTGTGTTATTTAAGTATCTAATTTATGTTAGTGTTGTTTGAACTGACTTTGTATTTTTTGTTTAACTTATGTGTTATGCTTTCATTTTAGTAACTAGTAATATTTTTTTATTGAATAGTTAAAACAAATCAGGCTTCAAGGCATGGTTTTATATCTTTTTTGTAAACGGGAACATGTGACTCACATTAGAGGCGTTCAGACTAGCTATACAAGGACTGGTCTTAGAGGAATGTGGGTAAGGCAGATTGTTTGAATTTCTGTATTTATATATTTTTTCAATTTTGTAACATATACTAATTTAATTCTTGACTTTTATGTTTTTGGCAACATTTTAACATCTGTACTACATATTGATTTTTTTATACAAATAGTTTTGCACTATATTGCTGAGTGTTTTTGATAGAAAAGTTTTCATTCCATAGTTAAAGGATCAAAATTATAGTTCTATAACTTTCTGTGATTTTTACTTCCATTACCCTACCACCGTAGCTAATGGAAGTATTGTATTCGGTCCAAAAATTCGATTTCGAGTTTCACCTGATTTACACGTTTTAAGGCCACCTGAGTCCAAAAAAGTAGTTTTTGGCAATTGGTTAGTGTGTATGTGTGGAATCTTTTGGCTATCATATCTCTAAAACTAATAAAGATAGAACTACGAAACTTCACATTTAATACAGGTCTGGTGTACAGATGAATTTTCCAAATTTTCGTGAAAATTGGAAAACCGGAAGTGGATCATCGGAAACTGAAAATGGGACCGTAAGTCTGTATCAAGTTGCTATATAAAAACTCTATTGGATGTCCTTTTGAATGATATAGTTGTTTAGTTCAGGAAAATTGATAGGCGTCCTGTATAAATAGCTCAATTTCAGGTCTCGCTAGCGCATTCCTTTAAAAACTGCTGAAAAGATTTTTTTCATACTCGCCATATTAACTCTTTTAAATATCCTTTTGTATGTAATTATTGTTTTCCAGTCAATAATTGAGAATACCAAGTTTTGGTAAAAGTTGGTACATCAAAAACGGCTCTAACGATTTACTTGAAAATTGTTTCATTAATCTTTTAGATACCCTTTCTCATGTTCTACAAGAATATTAATGGTCATCCTGATTAGGTAGTTCAGTTTTAGATCTCGGAAATTGGTTAAAAAAATAACTTTATTTATTTTTTCCTTATTTTTTAAGCTGCTATGTAAACTCTTTTTTATATGTCTTTATACCTGTATTACATTTCTCTTACTGGAAAATTCCAAAAAATGCATAGAATATCAACAAAAAATGCATATAATACGTGTAATTGTGGGTAATGGAAGTCGTGTGGTTGTTTCACACCAGATTTTTTAATTAAATGTGAAATAAAATGTACATATAACCAGACTTTTCTTGTTGTCCATATTAGATGAAATATTCAAAATCTCCCTTGATAACAAAATATTAAGGATATTATCATTTAGTAATTATATGTGATGTGTGCATTCTGGGAAATTAGTGAAACTAAAAAAATCCATTAAAATAGTAATTTCTTTTTAAAAAAGAGGAATATTGGAAAGAAGTGGATTTTAATGAGGGGGGAAAAAAAAAAAAGTTTATTTTTTTCTTGTTTTCAGGTTTGCTACACAGGGAATTTTAAAAATCTGTTAGAATATGGAGAAAACTCAAGGAATTAAAAAAAAAAAAATTTTTGCAAAAAGAGAAAAAATTTGGAGAATTTAGTAATTTTTGGAACATTATAAGAAAAACTTTTTATAATAAAGTTTAATTTCAATTTTTAACTGTAAATTTTCGTGTTTTATGGTTTGGATAATTTTTTTTTAAGTGCCTATAATGAAGTGAAGTCAGTTATGATTTTTACCAACTACATAGTAAGTTAATAAAATTAATATATCCAAGATATGTTCAATTAACTTGTAGACATGTTAAATTTTAATGCTGCAGGATTTTATTTTGCTGTTAAAAGAGATAAAGAAATTTTAGGGAATTTTTTTACAAATTAATGTAGCAACCCTGTTTTATTAATCTGTTCAGATGACATCACCAATATTTTTAATAACTCAAAAATATCCAAAATATGAAGCCTACTAACATATTTAAAAAACTACTAAATAAACCTTACTTAAGGCCTCATCCTGAGTCGCTTTCAGCTGGGGGCCCCCAGCATTATCAAAAGCAACCTTCTGTGGTAGCATTCCAAGTTTCTAATGAGCTTGTGTCTTTGTTGACTCCAGCAGGCTGATCCTTCAACAGGTGGTGCCAGATTTGGTCTACGTCAGCACGGAGCTCATTGCCATTGCAAGATTTAGAATTACTCAAAATTTCAGTAGTTTCTCTAAAGAAAGCATATGTTGTATTCTCGTAATCAACAATTTTCGTTGTCTCTCTGAATTGGATACTGTTTTCTGCTTTTTGCCATTGCAAGATTTAGAATTACTGAAAATTTCAATGGTTTCTCTAAAAAAAAAAAAAAAAAAAAAAAAAAAAAAAGCATACATCGGGTTCTTATAATTGGCAATTTCATTATCTCGCTGAATTGGATATTTAGTTTTCAAGAAAACATCAGTATCCAATTCAGCTAGATAGTGAAAACTGTTGATTACGAGAACCTGACATCTGCTTTCTTTAGAAAAACCTTTGAAATTTTGAGTAATTTTAAATCTTGCAAATACATTGAGCCCCGTGCTGATGTAGGCCAAATCTGGTGCCACCTGTTGAGGGATCAGCTAGCTGGTGCCAACAACAACAGCACAAGCTCACTTGGAACTTGGAATGCTACCACAGAAGGTTGCTTTTGAGGTTGCACAGAGGGTTGGGAGGGCCCTGACGAAAGTGACTTTGGATGAGGCCTTAAGTAAGGTTTATTTAGTAGATTTAAAATTTTAATAACTTTGTTATGAGAAGGTAATTCATACAGCTAAACATTTCTGAAATTCTTTTATTTAAATTATAATTTTTTTTACATATTTAACGTATAATTTATAACTTTATATTTATGAGATGAATTTCTACTCTTTAATTTGATAATTGTCTAATACTTACATTTTTTTTTATAATCAATTTTTCTGTATTTATATATACCATATTTATATCTCAACTTGAATTGCTTTGTACAAGAAATATTTTGTTAAGTTAAATTTTTTTGCCTTCATTAGAAATGATTAATAGCTATTTATACATTCTCTAATAATTGTGTGAGTGCTAGGCAGTTACACAATTATTAATTTATTTTCTTTTGAAACAAATGTATGCATATGGAATCTTTTGCTGTATGAGACAGAAATTGAAGGAAAATGAAGTCACAATTTCTGTGACCATCCTGCTATACTGTTTACTGTTCCAAATTTTGACATTTTAATGATGATATTTTTAATCTCGTCAAGCCTTTTCCATATGTAGATGTTCAGTTTAAGTATGGCTAACTTGCAAATTCCTGTAGACTCTCATTGCAGAAACATTTAAAAAATCAATTTATTATCAGTTATATCTAAGAAACAAAATTCAGCTTTCATAAAATAAAAGTTTATAGATGTAAATTCCTATATATTGATTGAATTATTAGATTACATAAAGTGATAAGTATAAATTTTTATGTATTTTTTTTTTTTTTTTTTACATATTTTTCAGATTTTTTTTTTTTCTGCTATTGATGTAAATTATAGGATTATCTTGAATAGAATTTTTGTATTTATTATACTTAGAATAGAGTTAAAGTGTACATTTTTATTTAAATGTAAATTTAATTGCTGTATATTGAAAGTTTTTTTTAAACAATATTCTTTTTGATATATATATTAATAAGAAGTTATTAAAAAAAAAAAAAATTCCACTAAACATAAAAAAATACTTAAATGGATATTAGAATGTAATTAACTTCTTTTACCTCACTAAAATCTCATTATCAATAATATCGTTACTATATCTCATTATCTGTATGAGATATATTATCTAATATATCACATATCTTGTTATCTATATTCAATGTCCCTGAATCAGCACTTTTTTTAGATTATAAACAATATTTTACCAATATTTTAATTACAGCCGAACTAAAATAATTTTCACTTCACCTCAGAATGCACAAAAATTCCATGCATTATAATGTAAAGAAATACAGTATTGTACAGACTTGTCAGTTTTTTTGCATCTTAAAAATCTCATGCATTTTGTTTGAGAAAATCCTATTAAATTGTGTTGTCTTCATGAATTAGAATTGTATGCTGTTTATCAATCCTTTAAATATTGATTAATTAAAAATATCTCCTTTTTGAATTTTTAAAATGAAAATGATAAATTTCCTGACCCATCAAAAACAAGAATGAAGGAAGAAAAAGAAAAAAAAAAAAAGCATGAATTAAAATTTTTAGAACATACTTCAGACACTATAAATCAGTTGAGGAAGCACTGAGCTAAGCTGATCATTATTTAAAAAAAAAAAAAAAAAAAAAAAAAAAAAAAAACAGGTATTGTTCAAAAATTTTCCAATGCATTATTCACATAAATAATAAAAGGTGCCACCCACAAAGTTGCAAAATTGTGTAGGGTAGCTTAGACCATCACCTGATCAAGAATTTTTCAGCTTTATAATTTTATTTATTTATTTTTTTAAGCAATAACTTGCAAAGCAAAAATCTAATTGTTTAGTACCATTGGATACAGAAATGCAATCCTCTTTTCAAAACATTTTATCTAGAAGTTTTGAGAAGAATTTTTTTTTTTTCTATTTTTTATTACTTTTTTAAAACTTTTGAAGATGGAACCTTCTGTGAGATTTGTTACATACTATTCAAATCTTCATTCTATTTGTTGTGTACTGTTATACTATTAAAATGTTTGCAGCAAATGAAAAAACACAGGGTTAATTTTTTTTTATGTTCTTGTAAATCACTGTCATATTGAAGTGAATTATGGTTGGAATTTGGATACTACTGGAAGTTGTAATGTCATTCGCTTTATCTATTTCATTTCCCTAGATTATATTCAAACTGGAGCTATTTATTTTATTTAAATTGTATTTTGTGTTGCTTGTAAACAAAGGCATTTGCATACATATTCAGGGTTTCTACGGTACCCGGGGTTCAGGAAGAACCTAGAAAACATAAGGAATTTTATAAATCTATTAAAATACAGGGAAAACTGAGAGATTTTTGGAATTTATTGCAAAAATAGATAAAATTCGAGTAATTTAGAAATTTGTTTGGAACATCACAAGAAAAACTTTTCATAATAAAGTTTAATTTCAGTTTTTAACTGTGAATTGTCTAGTTTTATAGTTTGGAGAAAAATCTTTTTTAAAATTTAAGTGCCAGTAAAGTAATGTTAATTATGATTTTAGCTAACTATATAGTAATTTAACTAAAATTAATACAGGCGAACCTCGTTAACATGAATATCAAGGGGAATAAGAAATTTGTTCATGTTTTCAGTATTTCATGTTATCAGTAACTCAAAAACTAATCTCTATTTTGACAGGGATTGTGGAAACAGTTAATGTTAAAAGTAATTCATGTTAAGCATGTTCACATTAACAAGGTTCGACTGTATACCTTAGATATATATTTGATTAAGTTGTAGATGTGTTAGATTCTAATGCTGAGTGATTGCTTATCATCTTATTGTACTTTTAAAAAAGAGAGGGCAAACTTGTGTAGCAACCCTGATATTACTTTAGAAATTAATTTTAAAAAGGAGTTGGAAAAATAAAGCTGTGTTTTTATAAGGTTTTCATCTTCAGTTATGAATATGTCATTCAAATAGTTGATAGGAATTATGCTTTTTTTTTTTTTTTTTTTCGTTCCCTTTCTTCTCAAGGTTTTGCTCTGATAAGTAATGAAACCATTGCACAGGAATTGCTCATACTTTTCTTAAATTAAAAAAAGAATAATAACAAATTTTTATTCTCGTTTTGATGCATTCTTGAGCAATTCATTTTTATAATCTCTATATTTGCTTATGGAAAATATGATTTCTCATACCTGTTTCATCTTAATAAAAATTAATATTCAAATCAATCAATATTCAATATCTTAATCAAAATCATCTTCATCAAAATCAATAAGTTTATGAAAAGTATTGCAAAAAACAAATTATCTCTGAGTTTTGTGCATATTTTCACATTTTTTATTGATTTCCCATTCACTATCGGTCCCACGATTGCCGGATAATAGATCCTGTACTGCATTTGAAGTGGAATGTGTAACTAAATTATGTAATCAATCTGCTTATCTCAAAACTCTTTTCTAAAAAAAAAAAAAAAAAATTCTCGTTCTGTCCGCTTAATGCTGATAATTTCAAGGACTTTTTAAAAATGTTTCTAGCTTAAAATAATAATAATAATTAACTATTATATGCTATATTTTCTCTAGTTCTTTTTTTTTTTCCCTGTTTCCAGAGCACTTAAATGCTTTCAGTTGTTTCTTAACAGCAAGCACCTCCTACATAATATTAGTTTTAAAACAAGAGCTGGTTAAAAATACCTTAAAAAAAAAAAAAACTGTTTTCCATTTACAATAAGATAAAATTTTAATTTATATCTTTAATATATAAATTCATTTATGTGGGAAACCCCCCCCCCCCCTTTTTTTTTTTTTTGAAAAAAGGACTTGGATTCTTAGAATTCATGGCTTCCCAGGGACCCAGGATTTTGAGACTTTCGCATCACTAAAATATATCATTAATAAGGGTTGTCTTGCCATTCATTCTGCATTCAAGTAGCAGTTTTCAGTGATTTTGTATGTTGGGTAGTTTCACCCCTGATGAGGATTAGATAGATCTCACAAACATATCAGAAAATTAGTGAAAACAGTTATAACTTGGAAAGTAAAAATTAAATTCCTTTCTAATTTCAATTTATTTTTAAAATGATCCATTTCTATGTTCAACACTGCCTGAATCAACAGAGCTTCTTGTTTTTCTTATTTATGATGAATTAAAAAGTAGCTGCCCATCTATTAAAGATATATTGTTATTAAGACTGTATTACTTTGCTAACGTTAAATGTAATTTTAAATATTCTGTGGTTGTTTGTGTAAAACGTGTGTTGTTTCTCTAGGGTAATAAAGGTGGTGTTAGTATTAGATTTTCAGCATTTGGCTGTTCAATCTGCATAGTCAATTCTCATCTTGCTGCACATGATGCTGAAATTAAACAAAGGATAGATGTAAGTATAATTATTTTAATTTCTATATCTAAATGGTTAAAATTATGAGATTTAATTGCACTTGCATTTACAGCTTTGTAGAATAACTTTCTAAGAACATTGTTGAAAAATCGTGGTCAAACACACAGCAGTCAATATTTCTTCTTCTTCTTCTTCTTCCTTTTTTTTTTTTTTTTTAATTAAAATATAGATTCTTGAAATAATATAAATGTGTATTGTTAATCTTCTATCGTCCTTTTTAATATTTTTGTTAACATGTACAATTATATCTTTCCTTCTTAAAAAGAAGTAGAAGAAGAACATTGCTGCTTTGGTCGGAGAATATTCTTTATCATAAAATTAATTTTGTCATTAGAAGAATACATACACATATATGCCCAATTCTAACTTTTTGAACTGGACTGTAACACCATGATATTTTTAATTCAGCATGCAAAAATAAAATAAAGAAATCCACTTTTCAATTTTGAATGTATGGTAAATGAAATAAGTTTTCTAAGCCAATGAATGTTAAAAAATCATTTATAATAATCATTATTTGAAGGAGAATTTATGTATTTTATTGCCTTTCTGTTTTAAATAATGCTTTTTAAAATCCAAACATGCATATTTTGAGTTAAACTAACTTATTAACATTATTTTCTACATATGTAAAGCTGATAGTTTGTCTGTCTGGATTTTTAGTTCGCTGTACAAAGCTACACTGAAAGTGGTATACTTATTAATCATTACAAAATCTAGCTAATGCTGTGTTTTTTAGTTCAATGGGATAATTGAATCAAAAGATATTTAATAAAAACCCTATTTTAATTTTAAAATTATTTAAAAGAAAGAAATATTTGCTGCCAAAATAAACAAATAAAAAGCACAGTTATTCCCCCCCCCCCCCATAAATTGTAAAATATATATATATATTTAATTTTGCATGAATAATAATAGAAATTAAGGGGGGGGGGAGTTATGCTAGGAAAATTGGTGCACTTTTTAATCAGAAATTCGCATGTAAATAAAATGTTCATAGAGATATTTGTCATTAGCTTTAAATTTTTATTTAATTTATTAAGTGCTTTTCTTTTCTACAGTAAAACAAATTTTTTTATTTTTATGGATACTGTATATGCAACTTATGAGTTTATTTTTAAATGTACCTTATTTTTAAATTGTTATAATTTTGATTTTATTAAGATTTTTAAAATTTTTATTTTGTAAATATCATAAAACTGTAAGTTTTTTTTTTTCCTCTCTCTTTTTATGGAACAGTTTTAGTGTCGGACCCCTTAGATAAATTGAAATTTGGTACCGAAGTAGCTCAGATGTTTCTCGCCAAGGTCTTTAGTTATTCAATTATGATAACCATTTCAATTAATTGCGAAAATGGCCAAAAATATTTAAAGTCGCCAAGGGGGTCCCATACTAAAGCTGTATGCCTTTTGTATTTATTTATTTATTTGCAATTTTTTTATTAAAGATTTCGGGAAATAATTCATGCATTTCTCTTTCCATTTTACACCTTTGTTCAGTTTTTTCATTGTTGAAAATTCTATAAATACTACTTCAACCTGGGGAATGCCGGGTAAGCCTGCTAATTAATAATGTTATTATTAAGATTTTTTATGTACTTTTCCGTTAGCACAGATCCAGTGTACCAAATATAAATAGTGTACCAGTATAATGTATCAGAGTTAGCAACCTTTTATCTATTTTATGGCTTATGTCATTAGTTTCTTATTTACTGTTGCTAAAATAATATGAAATGATAAAACACACATAAATACATTTGTGTATATAATTAATAAAAAAGGAGAAAATCTAGGAGAAGAAATTCTTAAACTGATATTTGCACTATTAGATGATTATTCAGAAAAGAAAGTGCTATAAGAGCTTTCTTGCAATCTTGCAATACTGTTGTAACCCATCTTGAACAGAGGTGGCCATTAGAAATGACAATGATAGTGCTAAAGCTAAAAGTTTGCTTAAAAATTTGGATTATAAATTTTTTAAAGTTCTATATTTCCTCTTGGATTTCTGTAGGAAATTGAACCCTTTAAGTGGAGCATTACAGAACAAGAAACTAGCCATTTTCAGTTTTGAAAATAAAACTGTTAAAAGGTAAAAACTTTTAACATTTTATTCAAAAATTCATCATTTTAAAAATTCCTTCCAAAATTCAGATATCATGAATTTTTAATAAAAAATAATAAAATCGGAGATGATTTATTTCAAAAATTGAAATCGGAAATAATTATTTAAACTCCAGAAATAATTTATTTAAAATCCAGAAAAATCTATTTTTTCAGTTAATATTCTCTGAAAAATTATTTAATAAACCCAGAAAATAATTAATTCATATTTCCCAAAATCCAGAATAAATCTCAAAATATTTGGTGAATTAGCATCTGAAAATTTATTTAAATAAGTTCTGGATTCCTCTATTTATTTCTAAAAAATAGCTCTGATATTTTGTGTTTTCAAAAATACATCGTTTTCCCTTTCAGAGCCCACGCTATGAGCTGACTCATTCCAAGAATTTCTGCTTGAGTTCAATGCACTCCGGATGTACTCCTACGCATTTTCAAAAGATAGCGTCATTACAAAATTTTCAACAAAAAATAGAAAAAATAAATTATTCTTTCAATAAATCAAAAATAAATAAATGGTGAATAAAGATAATTCACTTTCATCAACCTTAATTAACTTTTATTTATAAAATAAACCCCAATTAAAAATAATTGGAGTGAGCTATTTCAGCTCGTACTAATTCGTCAGTAAATCAACACTCCTAGGCGGGAGATTTGGGAAGGAACGCCGAGACATTCTGACGAAAAACATCGTACTGTAAGGGCGTGCGGTTCGAGCTCGGCCTAGCAGCTTTTGCCGTTAGATATGGTCGCCGGGTTTGGCCCGAATCGTAGCGTCCCTTCCTATAATTTTTAAGTGATGTATTTTCTCATTATTGTTTAGAATATTAATAAGCAAAATATTTTTACCACGGACATTTCCACATATCAATTACTGGATCCATCAGAAGTTTGAAACCATCAACGATGTCGCTCGAATTGCTTCTTAATCGTCTATGTGTGTCGTTCCCAGTAGCTGATTCTCAGGAGAAATAAATTTTCAATTGCAACAAGTGTTGCTTATCCAGAAGTTTCATATTGGTGGGAGCTGCTCTTTACGATGACGCTGCAATATGTGCATCATGATAGATCGACGATAATATAATCAAACTTCCATAGTTATTCAAGATCATTCCGAACCCAACAGCATAAATGTCATCGAATAATTTATCATAATAATTCATGCTATAATGCATTTACAAGTGATTATCGACATCGTCTGCCAACATCATTCATTATTCATCATAAATTGAATTACATCAACATGTGCTTCAATCAATTCTCTTATTTATGAAAAGGCAATGAGCCAAGTGCATAAAGATAAACGATTTCATGCTATCGTAAATAATAAACTGTGAACATTTTAATAATAATTCAGAACTGAGGAACGTTAGTAAAATAAGTGAAATAACAAATAAAATAAGAATTTTTTTTAGTAAACTTCATTTAAATAATGAGAATATTGATGCCAAAGAAATGATCAGATTAAAATAGTGAAGATGTTAATCTATTATAATTCTTATTATTCCTTAATGTAAAATTGGGTGCCGGCACTAATACATTTATTTTTATAACTATGTCAATAAATAGAGTTTGATTTATTGAAAGAATAATTTATTTTTTCTATTTTTTGTTGAAAATTTTGTAATGACGCTATCTTTTGAAAATGCGTAGGAGTACATCCGGAGTGCATTGAACTCAAGCAGAAATTCTTGGAATGAGTCAGCTCATAGCGTGGGCTCTGAAAGGGAAAACGATGTATTTTTGAAAACACAAAATATCAGAGCTATTTTTTAGAAATAAATAGAGGAATCCAGAACTTATTTAAATAAATTTTCAGATGCTAATTCACCAAATATTTTGAGATTTATTCTGGATTTTGGGAAATATGAATTAATTATTTTCTGGGTTTATTAAATAATTTTTCAGAGAATATTAACTGAAAAAATAGATTTTTCTGGATTTTAAATAAATTATTTCTGGAGTTTAAATAATTATTTCCGATTTCAATTTTTGAAATAAATCATCTCCGATTTTATTATTTTTTATTAAAAATTCATGATATCTGAATTTTGGAAGGAATTTTTAAAATGATGAATTTTTGAATAAAATGTTTTTACCTTTTAACAAAAACTGAACATTGTATCTCATTTCTGACTGACAGATTTTTAATCTAGTGTTGGACCAAGTGAACAGGAGTTTTTATATCTTGTATTCATCTCAGGGATAATAAAGAATATGCAACTGATAGATACTAAAAGTGGTGATCAAGAAGGAGATTTAAGAAGGAGATTAATTAAATAAGCAAAGACATAGATCAATGAAAGACTGCAAACTACGTCAACTGATGTGTTGACATCTCTGCATGTTTTTTTGACACCTTGGGGTTGGCCTCCCAAAGAAAAAATTCTTCATTTTGAGATAGGAGAAATAAACTCCTCATGTATTTGAATCTAAGTCCTTTTAATGAAAAAGGGGATATTGTATTGGTAGAATTCACATAAATGTTCTCTTCGCTAACATTGAAACAGACACTGGAAAAATTTTACTGTGAAAAGTGTTTAGAAGATGTAAAATAGTGGCATGCAAAAATTTTAGTCTGGCTAGAACTGAAATTTCATGCCCTGTAAACACACATACATATATGTATATATATACAGTTTTGTAATACCAAGGGAAAAGTACTGTTCAGTATTTTAGTTTGTTGATGATAAGTGCTAATGTAAAAGTACTAATAAAAAATATAAACTTTTTTTGTAACCATTTGAATTTTATTGGCGAAATTTCTTCACAACAACTTTTCTCTTTATTCTGATTATTAGCTGTCAAATTATCAAAGTATAAAATAAAATGAAAGCAATGTCTGAGATCCAAATTTTAAATTAAAATCAAAGATCTATTTCCTACCATTTCAGATTGGCTTACTATAAGTCCTTAAGAGGTTAATGTGAAAGTCAAAAAATTCTTTCTTAATAAATAAAATTAATTTTTAAAGTTTAAATGATTGGAACTTGGGTTTATGTTTTACACATTAAGCATTTTGTAAAAGAAAAAGTAATTTTCAGTACAACTTAGTACATTTTAGTTTAAATATTTATCAGTTAATTAAAAAAAAAAAAGACAAATAGATTATTTAAAGCTCTGTTGTTATAATATTAAAACTTGTTTATCTGATCTTTTTATCACTTGTTTGTATAAATTTATCAATGTTATTTGTTATTTCAGGATTATAATTCTATCCTCGACAGTCAGAAGTTCAATGATCCTTTAACTGAAAATATTATAACACATGAGTAAGTAATCACGCTTAATTTAAGATCTAATCTATCAAAATTTATTTCTGTATTTATCCCTAAAAAGTAGTATTCCCTTGCAACCTGGAAATCAAGAAAATGTCAGGGAATTAGATTAAAATTTGTTAAAGTAGGAAATTTTGTTTATTTCTTCAAGGAGGGGGAAGGGGAAGGAGGTGAAACTTCAATGACACACAGGAAATTTTAGACGAGAAATGTTGATTTATAAAATATTATATGTAAGTGGTAGAAAATGACCTGGAAAAATCCAGGAAAATTTGTAAAGCAATCCCTGTAGTGTAGGATCAAAATTGGGATGGCATATCTCCAGATCACCCTTAGAAGTGAGTCCCAGACTGTTGTTAATTTCTGCAGCACTAGTGCGACATAAAAACTTAATCAACTAGGAAAATTAACCTTTACCTGTCCTGGAAAAGTTAGGAAAAATCAAAAAGATCAAATGGTATACACCTTGTATTTGATTATAGTGACATAATCAAAGGAAAGAGTAAGGGAAATGTAAAATAAAAAGTCAAAAATTACATTCAATGTTTTTAGATTACATCTTTGTTTATTATATGTATGTAAGTAGATACTTTGGTAGCACTCAGCTTACATAGAAGAAGTATTCTCTGCTCAAACCATTTTGCAAAACGATTTACATGCAGAGCCGTGACACAAAATAGATCGCATCATGTCTTGTCGTTTCCTCATCCTTTGGAAATTGTACTTCAAACATCAGTTCTGGTCGAGTTTAAGGATGTTGGGATTGGGGAATAATGTAATTATGTGCACTGGTAAAATATGTATTTCAGTGTCTAGCTTAATTTGATAACATATAATTATATGTCTCTTGTGTCCTGTGCTGTTTATTGCAAATAAATGCCGACTGTGAACTGTTTAGTAATTCTTCACTTTATTTGCTGTTACTGTGTGTTATTTATAAGTTTTGTTTTTGAATTCTTACTCTGAGAATTGCTCTTGTGCTCTATTAAATATTTATCTCACCTGAGCAAGCCACAGCATTACTTTTTCTTTTCAAGCTAAGCCTTTACAAATAAAATTTAATAGTTTTTTTCCCCTTTTTAAATATACAAGATTGTTCTTTTATTTTGTAGCCTGATGTTTAATTTCATTATTAATACAATAAAAATCATTGCAATAAAAATAAAATAAAAGGGGAAAAAAGATTGTGTAGCTTTGTTTGTTTGGTATATGAGGCAAACTTTAAATTTTATTTTTTAATTTATTAACATTTTTCACTGAAACATGTTTCTAGCGAATAAAGTTAATAATTTAACTAGTTAGAAGTTTTCTTACTCAAAAGAGACTTAAGGTTTAGAACTAAATAGGTGTAAACCAAAACAACTAATTGTTTTAACTTAATAACTAAAATTAAGTATTATGTGAAAATGTATTTTATGCTATCAATTTCAATGATCTACGTAATTGAAAAACAGGGTTTGTGTTAAATAATTAAAAATAATCTGTATAATATTTCTCTAATGTGGATCAGTTACGATTAAATTTTGTCTAAGTTTTGATGTAATTAATAAATTACGTGAGGATACAAAATAACATTTGTATTTGAACAATATTTAAGCACTCAGCCTCAGCTCTATGATCTAATAAAAAAAATGACGCATTTGTTTGATGAGATTATTTTATGGAAAAATGTATTTTTAAAAGAGTTGCATCTTCAGAATCTTTGCTAGTGCCATTTTAAACCTAGCAATACTTTAAGGATATATACAGAATATGCATTATTATCATAAATTGATTAAAAAAGACAATCATAACAAGTATAATCAAAATAGGAATTGGTGATTTTTAAATAAATTATGACAAAGTAAATAAATAATCATCGCCAATATGACGACAAAAATTTAAAAGTCGTCATCAGGGTCCTATACTAAAACTGTACTGCCTGCAGGAATATGAAAACTGGGTTGGCAGCCATGAATTTTATTTTGAAACCTTTCTTTGGATGATTTTGGTTTCACTATTGCACAATATTAATTTAGTTCTAATAATAATTTGGCTTCTGATGAATTAAAATTTAAATTGGGTGGTGAAATGGGTTCAAGATTTATGAGTTTAAAAATTTAAAGGTAAATATGAAAATAAATAAAGTGAGAAAATTTCACACAGGTTTGCTATTAAATATTAAATAATTAATAAAAGACTGATGTCGATAAAATTTTATGTTGATTTTGCAAAGCACAAAATCTACCGCTTGTTGACAGCTTTAATTAATAACCACTTAGATCATAATTTTTCCTTTGGCTCTTGTTAATATGCAGATTAGTTATGAGCATATAATCAGATGTTGAGAACATCTCAAGTTAGTAAAGGTTCCTTTTTTTTTAAAAGATAAAAGCTTCGTCACAGAAAGTAGCTGCAAGTTCAGCCTTCACCCTTATATACTCTCCTGCGTGGATGTTACTGCTAAACTTGAGACCATTTGAGTTTGTGAAAATCAATCCTTTAATCAAGAAATAATTTTTTAATAATTTCAAATAATGTGACAAATGGCATGGACCATATTCCTCCTTTGGGTTCGAGGCTATAAAAAATCAGCTGTTTTCGGTAAATAATTCTCAACTCTACCATAGCAAAGCATTGTGGCTTGCAAATTTTTATCTTGCAATATTATTTCTAAGAGTTACAGATTATATGAAATTGAAGTAAGAGTGATATAGTGATAACTTTGTTTTGTTTTTAATCCCGTTTTAGTAATATGCTTTAATATTAATCAACATATGTAATATTAAAAGTTGCTGTGTGAACTGTGGCGATGTTAACAAATTTAAATGGATGTTCCATTTAGTAAATTCCTTTATTAAAGTGATTGAAATTCTATTTATTTAAGCTTTGATGTCTATATATATGTGTGTGTGTGTATAAAATGTTCTTATTAATCTTTTTTTCATTATATATATCATATATGTATGTGTGTGTGTGTATACATAAAATGTTCTGCAATTTTACGATATGGAATAGTCTTAACTTTATCATTCGATTCAGTTCTTTACATTTCACTTTTGTTCTTGTTTGAACATTATTATTAAGTTTCACTGCAGAAATATTTAGGAAAATGTTATGCGTAACAATAAATGTCATCTTGAATCTAATTTGTTTACAAAATATCGGCCACGTGTTCGGCGATTTTACCTACGGTGACGTCACAGGAATATTGTCCATAATGTAATGTGAATATAAAAAGCTTTTGAATTATTTGTGAACTGTTACAAAATTTTTAGTTTTTGTGAGTCTGTCTTAATATAGATAATAATTTTGCTCTTTATCTCTCCCTGTAGCTACTCCTTTTGGATTGGTGATTTAAATTTTCGACTAGATGACTATCCTTCAGAAGAAATTGTGGATTTATCTAAGAACAAAAATTTTCGCCCACTTTTATCAAAAGATCAAGTAATAGTTTCACTCCCTGTAACCCTTTTAAGTTTATGAATTGTTTTATTTATTTGTTTTTTAATATATGCATTGTTATAATTATATTTGCTTTAAAAAATATTTTTTGTTCTAGCTTCGTAGTGTTATGAAATTAGGACAAGCATTTTCTGAATTCAATGAAAGTCCGCCTTCTTTTATGCCTACTTACAAATACTATGTTGATGGAGATGAATATGACATATCGTAAGTTTATAAATAAAATATTTATTTTTTATTTACTTAAGCCTTAACTCAATTGCATCATTTTAAGTTTGAAAAAAAGAAAACAAAAATTGAAAAGTGTTTTAAATTTTTATTTGCCAGGAAAGCAAAGACTCATTATTTTATTGGATGTTTGCTGAAATTTCTATATACCATCATAATCTCTGGTTTTAGAAATTTAAACAATTCTTTCTGCTGTTAAGAAATAATAGAGCTATGAACTATTATTTATATATTTTTTACCATGGGATATCTCTCTCTCTCTTACACATAAAAAAAGTATATCCATTTGAAATAAATATATCTTTTATGTTCCTTCTTACATAGTTTATGATGTGATGTATAAAATCTGTGTTTCATCTTAATCATGCAATTTCGGTTTAACTGATCTTAATTTTATCAAAGTGCATATGCACTATAAGTAAAACATAGAAAATTAAAAATACATGAAAAAATGAGTTTTTTGAGGTCAGACAAATGTAAGTTATTCAAAATATTTAATTGAAGTTATTGAAAAAATTTAAAATTTAATTTTATTATAATTTAACTGAAAATTTTATTTTTTTCAAAAATTGCTTATGCATTTTTCACAGAATACAGTATGGAAAAAATTTCTAAGCGTAGTTCATTATAATTATCAATATTACATATTCTCTGTAATTTTTAATTTAACTGCGCTTTAATAACTTTTTTTTCTAATTTACTTTTAATGCTTAATATATAGTACTTCTATATATGGTAAATATGTGACATTTAACCCACTTATTAAAACAAACATTTTCAATTTATATAATACTTCATTTGTATTTTTTAATTAATTACAAGTATATTTAATTATCATATTTATCATGTAAATTTATTTTGTCTTACAAATTTGTAGGTATTTTTAAAAATCTAATAGAATGGGTGAACAGACCTGTAAAAATGTGTATGGACCAGTAAAATCTTAAAATTTCTGGTCCTGCAGACCAGTGACTTAATTTTCTTAATTTCTATTTCTACCCCTGCTAGAAAGTATTTATATATTTATTTCGGCAAAATGCATTTATTATTAGTTCATTTTTACTTTCCGAATACTATAGTGAGGAAAGTATTGTAATCATGTCAAAAATCCGAATTTGAGATTTTGATGTTTCTATGCGTTTTGAGGTTCCCTGAGTCCGTTTTCATTATTTTTACGATGATGTATGTGTGTATGTGTGTGAGTGAACACGCTAGCATCTAAACGCTTTGCTTGAATGAGCTGGAAGTTGGTACGTATGTTGTAAGTCACCGTGGCACGAACCCTACTGATTTTGGTGAATCTAGCACTTATAGTTTCTTTACAGGGACACCAAAAAAGTTTCTTTATCATTATATCATCTTCATCATTATCAATTTTTAAAAGTGTGATAGCGCTTATTAAACTGAGCAAAAAATTTGTACACATGTTATAGGTCACAGTTGCATGAGCTGCAGATAAAAAGATAGCGTCTAAACGCCTTATTAAACTGAGCAAAAAATTTATACACTTGTTATAGGTCACAGTGGCACGAGCTGTATAGATTTTGGTGAATTTAGCACTTAGTTTTTTTACAGGACACAAAGAAAAATTCTATATCATTATGGCCTATGGGATCAAATTTTTAAATATGCGATAGTGTCTAAACGCCTTATTCAATATAGCTGAAAACTTATATGAATATTGTAAGTCACTGTTGCACTAACTATAAGCATTTTAATGAATCTAGCATTTATAGGTTTTTACAGGGACACAACGAAAAATTCTTTATCATTATGATCTATGGGCTCAAAGTTCAGTAGCGTTAAATAAAACATAGTGTACTATATGGAGAAAAATACTCAAACACCCTATTATAATTTTTTCTCTTTTGTTTATTTAACCTCTTACTTTACTTTATCTACAAAAC
Source organism: Salticus scenicus (assembly GCA_963930645.1). Classification (NCBI taxonomy): domain Eukaryota; kingdom Metazoa; phylum Arthropoda; class Arachnida; order Araneae; family Salticidae; genus Salticus; species Salticus scenicus. The sequence goes on along the minus strand of OZ005652.1, from coordinate 17,722,567 downwards.
CGTTAATTACTCAATGTTTGGAAAGTCGAGTAAAGTCATTACAGATTTTTTTTCAATGTCTCCTAGACAACAGTGTGAGCAGTAGATAATTAGTGTTTTTTTGTGCACTCTAAATAATCAAAGAAAGAAATGACTGCAGCGTAATAGAAGATTTTCAGCCGCATTTTGGGAAAGCTATGTAATATTTAATGTTTTGAGTTTTTACTACTATTATTATTATTAGTGTATTTTATTTTTGATTTTTCCAGAAAAAGACGACCTGCATGGACTGACAGGATATTATTCAGATTCACATCTAATGCATATGAAAATGTAGTATTAAGTTTGAAGCAGTTACATTACGATAGCCATCATTTTTACCGCCAAAGTGATCATAAGCCTGTTACTTCCAGTTTTTCCATAAAAGTAATTTTAAGATTAATATTCAGTTAATTTTGTTTTTGGAAAGATAAAACCATTTTAACATACGTAAAAAATAAAAATGTATTTATATAACTTTTTTTTTTTAAATTATGTTTTAGGACACTCGAAGCTTTTCACTGTCTTTGTCACAGTATCGACAAATATACATGTTAAAATAATCAACGACCCTCTTCACTTACCGTTGCCGGAAGCCCGAGCCAATGTTATTCTATGGGGAAATTTTCTTTACAAATAACTTATTAACTAATCCATATTTTTAAATTCTGTTTTCACATTCAGAAAATTCCCAACTGTTAAATGGACGGACCTTTTTTAAAAATGTAGTTTTTAATATTTTATTTTGAAATTGCAAAATGAAAAAATTTCACATATTGAAAATTCGTGTTTTGCAGCTTCAAAATAAAATATAAAAAATTAAAAAACTAATTTTTTTAAAAAGGTTCGTCAGTTTAACAGTTGGGAATTTTCTGAATGAGAAAACAGAATTTAAAAATATGGATTAGTTAAAAAGTTATTTGTAAAAAAAAAAATTTCCCATAGAATAACATTAGCTTCTGCTTCCAGCGGCGGTGAGTGAAGAGGGCCCTTAAATGGTTAAAGATTTAATGAAGATGCAATGAAGATTGTTGATTGTTTAGCAACTTGTAGCTACACCTGTTGATGAGATCTCAATGACAGTGTGAAAGTGTTCATGTGCCCTAAAATGAAATTTGTTAAACTATATATATATTCTAAAGACATTTTTATGCATGTTAACCCGATCAGGTTATCACTATTTTGGCACCTTTTCAAGTTATCATTTATCGCTGACGACTTGATGCATGTTAGAACATGTAATTTGTAATTAAAAAAAAAATCTGATAAAATTCTTGAATTCTTTTGAGTACTTCTACTTTAAGGGGGTAGATCATGAATAATGCAAAAAATATATAAACAAATGTTTTATTTTTCATCATAAACACACCCATCTCCCAAAAGTGCAGGCATTTACTAAAAAATTCATAACTTTTGAACAAATTGAGATATTTAAAAAATTGAAATTGCATAATAAATTTTAAGAATGGTATTTTTATAGAAAAAATTACGGACTGGATATGAAAAAAAAAGGGTATGCTTAAGTTTGTAGTGTGTGAATTCTGAGAAATGAGACAAAAAAAAAAAAAAAAAAGGCTCTGGTCTTTAACAACCCACGATAACCTGATCAGATTAAAGTGGTTTTATCTTCACATACATGGACTTTTAATCGTTTTTGATTTAAAAAATTTTTTAAACGTAATTTTGTTTGTATATAGATATAATATATAAAGAATTTATTCATCTGTAAATATTTTTTTTAATGATAAAATTTTTCTGAGAATAATGAAACAAGCTGCTTCAGAAAAAACCCTCAAAAATAAAAATCATAAGGAAAAAATGTGAGTTTTTAAATTGCAATTTTATACCTAAATTATAACATTTGTTCTTTATTTCTATTCAATTATTTTCCCCCCTCTCAAAAGAAGAGGGAAAGAAAACTTATTTTGATTTTTCATATTTTATTTTGTGTTGTAAAAACCATGCTATGATAGTTTATTTACTGATAGTTCATCCTTGTAACGAACATTAAGTATTTAATTATTATTTATAAGGTCGAAAAATTACCCTTGTGTATGTTCTTATGTTTTCTTTATTTTTTAAAATAAAGTACATATCTTGTATATGTACTTTGTTCATGTAGCCATTCAATTTAAATTATTTTCTTTTTTACATTGTGGGGATTTAAAAAAAAAAAATAAATAAAAAAGAAAATGAATGTACAGTATTTTTTACAAACCTCTAGATCTGCATAATTTGGCTTGTCTTTTTACAGTCATTTATTAACATGCTTATATTAGCTTCACCTGTATGTATGTATGTTTGTAACTTCTCTGGGAGCAAAACGTGATTGCACAAAATCCTTCATATCTCAAACAAAAAACCATTGTGTATGGTTTCCAGAGCTTTTTAAGAAAACGGCTGATGGCTGAGCTACAAAAATTTGCATGGTGGTTTGTAATGACCTCTCCTGATGCACCTCGAAGCCCGATTTTCGAATTTTGTTTGTTTTCTTTTAATTAATTAAAATGTTAAAATAAAAACCTTCTAATTACTGATAAATTGGCCATTTAATTTTAATCCTTAATTTAATTGTTGCCAAAAAAAATTATCATTATTTTTTGGACAGAAAAAAAAAAAAAAATGTGAACAATAAAAATTACATTTATTTAAAATATTTAATATTATTCCTTAATTTAATTGTTGCCAAAAAAATTATCATTATTTTTTCGACAGAAAAAAAAAAAAAAAAAAAAAAGTGAACAATAAAAATTACATTTATTTAAAATAAGGAAAGTAAATTAAAGCGTGTTCTTTAATTTTTTAAAACTATAATATTATTACATACTAAAGCTAATTATGCTGGATTCTATGGTTCAAAGTGCATTTTGGACCACTGTTAACATCCATGCCTGAGCCAGGACTCAAATCCAGTACATGACCTTGTATATATACATGTATTTACTGAATCATTTGAAAATATATTATTTTAGATGTATGCACATATTTTACAAAAAGTTTTCAATAAAAATCTAAACAAATAAGATTTATTTAAAAGTGGCATCTAAAAATGTCAATTTCTTTTAATTTTAATTCTGGTAATGGCGTTTTTAAAGATACCTCTCATAAAGAAATTGAAGAAATAGTTTTTGTTACAGTGCAATTCAAAAGAAGACACATAGGAGAAAAAATTAATAAATAAATAAAATAACCTTCCAGGAAATAATTCGTAAAAAAAATATTAAAAATCTGTATTTTTACAGAAAAAGGTTACATAGTTGGAAGTAGAGAGAAACATGCTTTCCCATGGAGCAGGCATATTTTTAATATTTTTATTTGTTACGGAGGGGGAACAGTTTAAAAATGGCCGTATTTTTTCCCACAATCGCTTCTTCCTTCTTTGGAATGCTTTGGACTAGCTTTGAGGAGGGGGAAAGTTCAATTAAATCGAGATTTTTAATTGTGGTTCTGTTGATGTTTTAATATTTTTGCAACTAATTAATAGCTAAAAAGAAATTTCACTACTACCTTCTGTGCATTTATTGTACCCATATGTTAATTTCTGTAATTCTACATCACATATTTGCTAAATGCATAACTGTACACAAACACTTTGACATCATCTTTTATTATTATAGATGCATGTCTTTAACATTGTGTGGTCTTTTCAATATTGTAAGGAAATTACATATATGTTTAATAATGATTTTGCAGGTATTTTCACATCCTAATGAGAAAAGGGTGACATTCCTTCCTATTAATGATTGGAAAGTAAATTCTGATAGTGTAGCCTGGTACACTTTTAGTGAAGGAGCTGAACCAAGCACATGGGATTGGATTGGTCTTTACAAAGTAAATCATACATTATTATTATTATTATTAACATTATTTATGTCTTTTTAATGTCTTTGCAGAACTTGGATGAGTTTAAATAATTTATTTTTATTTTTTCATTTAAAATATGTAGTGACTGACTACATTAATATTTGTAATTTTCATGCAAATGATTTATGTATAGAAGATTGTTCTCATTTTATAAAAAACAATTCTTATAATTAATTTATGCATAAAAGATGTGCTTTTTACTGTGATATGCATCTGTTTAAAAGCTTGGATTATTGATTGTAATATTAGCTTCTATTTTCCATAAAAGTAAACTCTTTTTTTTTTTTTTTTTTTTTTTTTTTTATTATTATCTGACCTCCACTGATGGATATATTCAGTCACTGAGATAATTTTTTTTTATTAATTACTCCCATACTCTACTACTGTAGGTAATGGAAGTATTGTATTATGTCCAAAAATTCGATATACAGTTTTCACCTGATTTACCCGTTTTTAAGGCCGCCTGAGTCCAAAAAAGTAGTTTTTTGGAATTGGTCAGTGTGTGTGTATGTATGTGTGTAATCTTCTGGCTGTCATATCTCTGAAACTAATAAAGATAGAACTACGAAATTACAGAATTGAAACAGGTCTGGTGTACAGAGGAATTTTTCCAAATTTTAGTGAAACTTGAAAAACAAGAAGCAAGACATTGGAAACCAGAAGTGGGACCGGAAGTCTGTATCTCAAAAACAGCTGTAAAGATTTTATTGAAAGTTGTTATATAAACACTCTATTAGATGTCCTTTCAAATGATATAGTTGGTTAGTTCAGAAAAATTGATAGGTGTCTTGTATAAATAACTCAATTTCAGGTCTCGCAAGCGTGTTCCTTTAAAAACGGCTGTATAGATTTTTTTCAAACTCATGATATTAACTATTTTTTCAATATCCTTTTTATGTAATTATTGTTTTCTGGTCAATAATTGAGTATGACAAGTTTTGGTGAAAGTTGGTATCTCAAAAACCAACTAATGATTTCCTTGAAAATTGTTACATAAATCCATTTTAGATATCCTTTGTGATGTATTACATGGTTATTTCAGGAAAATTAACAGTCATCTTGCTTAGGTAGGTCAGTTTTAGATATCGGAAATTGGTTTTTAAAAAATAACTCTACCAATTTTTTTCTTATTTTTTAACTTGATGTGTAAGTTTTGTTTTATATCTTTACATATATCAAATTTCTCTTACTGGAAAAATTTTAGGTTTCTACTTCAATTTTATGTTTTCTGATCATATTATCTCTAAAAAATGCATATAATGCGTGTAATAGTGGGTAATGGAAGTCGTGTGGTTGTTTCACACAGGCTTTTTTTTTTACAATACACTGATAATTAAAAATTAAATAATTATGAAATTTTAGATTATGTTTTCTAGATTTGAAATTTTTTAAATAATAGCCAAAAAAGTTATAATCATGTGCATAGTTACTTTTTCAATCTCAAGTTGAATTAAGAATTACGTTCTTACGTATTAAAAAGTGTGCAGTGAAAACAGCATTACAATCTTGCCCTTTTTAGGAGGGTTAAATACTATCATGTCAGTCATATCCCATTTTTCTTTAAATGATTTCCCAAAGTTTAGTTATCATTCTTATTTCTTAGATGTCGTTTTCCTAATGCTCATCTGAACAAACTAAAAACATGATAATTCATATGATAAGAGTTAGTTGATATTACAGGTTTTTCATTAAATAGGATATGTTTCATTCTTGTTTTTATTTTTTTGCTAGATTATGGCCATTTTACTTAGATATCGCTTTGCCCATTTGAAACTCAACTTAATGGATGTCCTTTACATATAAAACGTAGATTTCTTTAAAAAAAAAAAGAAAAAGTTTTTAAAATTATTGCCAAATATAAAAAGAAATTAATTTTAGATTTACTTTGGACATTTTTAATGTATAATTTAACATTGTAAAAAAAAATTGCAGCAATCATTTTTCTGTATGTTGTCAAAATCTTTTTATAGTGTTACAGTCAACTCGCGTTTTAACGACCCATCACGATATTACGACCTTTTGAAAAGTACCGATTGACTTCAAACTAGGATAATGTTATTTTATATTTGATATAACGACCAGGAAAAGACAAGAATCTTGATATAACGACCCATAAAACGACTGTACTTCCTTCAATTTATAGTTTAAGGCGTGATCTTTAGTTAAAAAAAAAAAAAGGAGGATATTTCCAAAGAAATCACCAGGAATCGTTTCAAACAAACAGATTTTCTAATTCAAAGATTGTAAAGAAAATTAATTGAATTTCTCTCGTAAAGATTATTAACCATATAATGGCAAAAGGGATATCAACTGTAGAGGATAATGAAGACATCAATTGCATTTAAAAAATTAGTAATCCTGCAATCAAAAAGGAGCTGCGAAAACACGTAACAAACTTCCGGATGTTTTTGAAAATGAAGAAAATGCAAATGAATAATTCAAAAACACCAGTCATTTTTTAAATGCTTTTTTACTTATTTAAAAATTACATCAAAACTCGATTATTGCTTTCTTTAGAAAATATTAAACATGTAATTAGTTGTTCATAAACTGATAGGATAATTTGATTTTTGTCCATACGCAGTTCATATTCCTTATTTTCTTCTTTTATTATGTAATTTTTATCAGAATAAGATTGTTTTATTTAAAATTTCTTATGGTACCATTTGTACTTCATGATACACATATACTACTGTACAATTAATTCAAATGATCTTCTGGAATCATTATTTTCATTTTCATCAAATTTGAGAAAATTATACTATTTCTCATTGGTAAATATTTAAAAATTTTATTTCACTTATAAATTCTAATACAATTCATACTTTACCTGCAGTATGTCATTTGCAACCATTATCAAACCAAATTTAATAAAAGAGGCATCATTTGAAAGCTTATTTTTGATCTGTTTTATATAGCAACCAAAATTTAGTCGTCCTGATGGGGAGAGACGACTGTATTTTCATTTTTTAAGTAGTAGAAAATTAGTCTTTTTATTATTTGCATCACTTAAAATACACTCATATCTCACTGAGCATAAGGTTTTAAAAAGAATATGCCTAAAAGAAGAAACAATATTCAATATTACCTTTGCCTTAGAAAAGCAGAAGGGATGAAGAATTTACAGCTGTAGTTGTAAAATCTCTTGAAGTAGTAGATGCCAGGCTAGAAAACTTAGGTCAGGTGAAAAAAAGCATATATAAAAAAAAAAATTAATAATGATAAATAAAATCATGTACAAATTGTTTTATGCATTAACTTTAAGACCATTTATATACTTAACACCCTTAGTTTTGAAGTACCAGTTGTTAGCTGTTTCAGGATTTAAATTTATTGAAAGCTAGCTTCTGAAATATTGCAATTATTTTGCTATAAATTAATAACATTCTTTTTTTTTCAAGTCTGATTGCCGAAATGTGAAGTTACTCCATTGTTGAACAAAATTCAGGATTAATTGTTCAAATATATATATATATATTCCTCAGCAGCAATTGCTGAAGTGAGATATTATTTCATCCCTAATTGACAAATTTTGCACTTTATTCAAAGCTGTTTTGTGAAATTTGTGATATTCTTATGGCTGATTACCAGAGTACTGAATTGTTTCATTGTTAATTAAAAATGTAAGTTTATTTACAGCTTATTGCTGAAATGCAGAATAGAAATCTTTCCATGATCCATCCTTTAAAACTTGAAACGATGACTAAACAGGCATGGTAAATACTTTTGAAAGGCAACTCTTACTACTTTCCTTTCTCACATTTCTCTCTATCCCACAGGACTCATTTTGACCCTTCTTTCAGTTCTTGATTAATCATGAAAGATTAAAGGAAAGCGGTTTTTCATGAATTTTAGTCAGGGTTCATACTCATCAGGGAAAATCTGGAAAACAGGGGATACTCAGGGAATTTTGAATTTGTTAAAAAAAATCAGGGAAAACTCAGGGAAAATAAAAATTTTCATTAAAAGTCAGGGAAAATCGGTTATAAAACCTGGAAAAACAAATATTTTCTTTCTCTCAAGTTATATTTTTCTTGTTTAGCTTCATATCAAAATTCAAGTATTGTGAAAATACGCATGTGAACAATGATTTCTACCTGAATTTCTATCATGGTCGACAGTAATATGACACCATACAGTGGAAGTAGCTGTGTATTTTGTCCTGTCTAGAGGAGCATTTCTTGTAATATGTCGCTAATATTATCTTGAAAATTGTCTGGAAACTCAGGGAATTTTTTTCCCATTTATGAGTATGAACCCTGTTACTGCACATATTATTAGCTTAAAAGGAATAATCAACTGTTATTGTTTGGAGTATTTAAAATAATAGCTTTGTCAGTAAATAAATGCAGCTATTTGTAAAACTTGAATATAGAATGAAAACAACTAAATTAGATTTAAAAAAAATGACCATTTAGCTGATAAGGAGGAAAAGAAAATGACCCTAAAAGCAGTGTATTTTAGCACAGGGTTCCTGTTAAACTGGACAGGACGTTGAAAAACTGATCATTAAGCAGGGTGGTCTTATAAACTGGTGACCAATTGGTATTGAATCTGCATGAATTTGGCAACTGTATTGAACTTTCTCATAATGTAGCTGTTGAAGAGTTGCTTGTTGTTGTTGTTGCTTATCCTCTTTGTCTGACGGAGTCAGACAAGATCCACGAGTTCGTTGACAGTTAGAAAGTCAAAGACCAGAAGAGGATTGATGAAAAGATCCTCCTTAGAGAGTCCCATGCAATCCAAAAGGTGCTCAGGAGAAGCCTGATGATTTTGGCACTTGGTGCAGGTGGCGAAGGTTTTCCTGCCCTCGATGAAAGTGAGGCACTTGATGTGACCGCTAGCGAGTCTTGACAGTACAGTTCGGGTACGTCTGTCACACGGGAGGTCAAGGGACAAACCCGGTTTTGAGCCCTTGTACCAAGTATGGGTGGGGGGAGTTTTCCACTGCTCCGAGATTTTTAAATTTTCCCGGGAGTATAACTCCTGAAAAGTAAGTGTGGAGGAGGGAGTTGAAGAAATCCTGCAACCCTCCTTAGCAAGATTATCAGCCATTTCATTCCCGTGGAGATTCACGTGTGAAGGTATCCATTGCAAATGAACGTCATGGTTTTGTGAAATGAGCTTTAATTTAAGCAGTATAGAGGTGCTGACCTTGTCGCCCACAAGAATCCAATTACTAAGATGGTGAAGAGAACTACGGCTATCAGTCAAGATCCATAGGTCACCATAATCCTCTTCAGAGAGAATAGCTTCTAGTCCCAGGTCTATTGCAATCAATTCACTTCTGAAGACAGAGCAGTAATTTGGATTACGATGAGAAAGAGTCAAGTTGGCGTGAGGAGTTTCAATATATATGCCACTACCTGCTAGGTTGTCAATTTTACTACCGTCGGTGAAGATTTTAATGGCATTATTAGGAATGTGGCTTAGGTTTTCCAAAGTCAATTGTCTAAGATGTTCTGGGATGTAGTCTTTCTTGTTAACATGAGAGCTTAAGTTAAAGTGAAAGTGAACCCTGGGGAGTCCTTCTGCAGGATTCAAGCAGCAGTGTAGTGAGTTGGGTTCAACATTACAATTAGGTAGTTGAAGAGAGGCGGCGTGACTGAAAGGGCTGTTCCTCTTTAATCTTTGATGATTACTCCAGCTGTTAAGATACGTGGAGGTCTTGTTGCAGAGGCCGTAACTAGAGAGTTTATTATAGTACTTAACAAGGCCAGCTTGTCTTCTAGTATGGAGCGGCTGTAAGTCAGCCTCAAAAAGAACAATTTCAGAAGGACAGCTCTGTCTCAAACCAGTGATAATCCGGGCAGCACTTAATTGAACTTGTTCTAACTTGTTAAGGTTAGTTTTGGATGCACAACAATAAACCGGGAAACCATACTCAAGTATAGGCCTAATGAAAGTCATATATGTTGTTCTAAGGGTTGTTGCGTCGGCTCCCCAATCTCTACCCGCAATATATTTAAGAATATTAAGACGTTTTCTACTTTTCAATACAATGTGTTCGATATGCCTGTTACTAGTGCACTCTTGGTCCAGAATAAATCCCAGATATTTGGTATGCTTCTCATAAGTGAGATTCTATACCCTCCCAAAGTCCTACTGTTTGCCTCATCGCGGCGGGAGGGTGTTCCTGGGCGGAATGGGCGAAGTACGTCGGGAGTTTACTCCTGGTAGGGCCACCCAAGGCGTGAAGGCCATTCCATTATGCCCAGCTAAATATCAGTAGGCGAAGGAGCCAAGACAGACTTCTACCTCCTGGTGCTCCGGTCCTCGGACTAACAGAAGCTGCACATTCCCTCACCAATGACTTCGCTGTTGAAGAGTGAGAGGGATGATGATTTAAACTAGTATTTTCTAGTGATAAGATTGCTAAAATGTGAAGTTTTTGAATACTATCTTACATATTCATGCTTTTATTTTATAAAAGGTTACTTTTAAAAAATACTGAAAAACTAATGTTTAATCATACAAACAAATTGGAACTTTGTGAACTCACACCATACTTTAAATAAAAGATGCAACAGTTGTTGTTTTTGCATTAAAATAGAGATGTAAAGGTAGAATATTCTGAAGCTCCAAATTTTGAGGAGAATTCAGAATGTTCTTTTTATTTTTAAATATATAAAATATTTTCATGTTTAAGACTTAATTTATAAAATTTATTCATAATTATTCAGTTTGACATGCATAATTAGAATAAACAAGCCTTAATTTTCGCTATATTCTCTTGACAATTTATAATTTTCAGTTGGAGCGTATTCTCTCGATAAGTTCCACAAAGTAATTTCATTAATATAATTATTTTATTAAAAGCAAAATTTCATAATTTTCTAAACTTGCACATAAATTAATACTTATATAGAGCACGCATTTCAAAATTACCAATTATTATAGCTTCTATAAGAATAGTCTCGATTATTCTCTTCGAGGAAAATATTCTCGAGAATTTTACAACTCCTCATTAAAATAAACAAATTTGACACTTCAAGTTAGTGTAAGTAATTGCTATGCTACTACAAATTGCATATTTTGCAAATTCTTTGGTATTTGAAATGGGTGAGTCAATCAACTGAGAGAGATGCTCAAATTAGATTTTCAGAAAGTTTGATGTTAAATTAAGTGCAACAGGATTTTGATTAAATAATATTTCATTTATTGGGAGGGTTTTATCTTATGCAACTCAAATATTGCATATATTTAAAATAATGCAAATCAAATTGTAGATTTACATTATGATAAATTTATATGTCATGCTCATTTACTTTAGTTTGCAGACAATGAAAATAAAATGTAATTGTATTAAGATATTTGATTAATTAAAGTTAATATTGAAATCAATCAATCAATATAATTATTTGAAATGAGAGGCATATTAGTCTGCAACAAAGCAAACAAATTTTTAAGTGCAATCAAGTGATTGGAATTGCGAACAAATCATAAACCTGAAAATAAATAAATCCCATCTACTCTTCCCTTTTTATTTTTTTCCCCTTTACTGTATTGCTTTGCATGGATTTACCTTTGTTGGCTGTTTGCTAAAATTCCACACAATTAGTGGGAAAATAATATGAAAGCAGCAAACACTCTTATGTTGCTTCTGTGTGTAGATTTTTTTTTTTTTGGTTGATGAAGGGTCATACATTATTATTTCAACCCGAAATTATTTGTTGTGTGATTTTGAATTTTATAGTTATTTTTCTCCATAAATAAATGGTCTTAAATGATATTACTTGCATAATTAATAAAATGTTTACTCATTTATTTTAATTAATAAAATTTGTAAAATTAACTTATCAGGCTGATTATTCAAGTACTGAAGAACATGTGTGCTATATCTGGGCACCCGTTCGTCCCTCTGCTAATACACCTGTAATTCAACCTGTTTCACAACAAGAAGAAAGTGGATCTGAAAGCGGTACCTGTTCATCAGCATCTGTTAGGCAGCACCAAGGACCATGGTATCGAGTTGTGTTTGCTGACCAGACCCTTCTGATTCCTGGCCGATATCGTCTTTTTTATATCAGTGCAGATAATGATGATATCCTAGGTATCAGTGACGCCTTTGAAGTAAGTTAAAGGAAATTAAAATTTTTTTGTTTTTGTTTTTGGATACTTTTTCTATGCATTTAATTCTAATTTTTCTTCACCTGCAGCTTTTAAAGCTTTTTTGGTCTTGCTTGTCTTTAGACTTTAGTGCTTGCAAAGCTAATCTTATTTCTTCCATTCTGCTTCTGCTAGGGCTGCTGCATTAGACTTTTAAAATTGATTATAAAGTATTATAGTATTCCCCCCCCCCCCCAAAAAAAAAAAAAAAAAAAAAAAATTCCATTCCCCATGTTTTTTTTTTTTTTTTTTTTTTTTTTTAAATCATATATGTAAAGTAATCTGAGAAAGGTTTTTTATTTATTATCTTATTTAAGAACAGGGATGAAAATCATTGAGGTATTTTTACTTTTTTAAATGTCTTTAAGGGTTGTCTTTTTTAAATTGTTTTTCCTTTTTATTTTCTGATAAACTTAACAACAATAGATAATTGTGGGCTATGTTAATATTTATTCAATGTATCTTATGCTGATCTCACTTAAGATATATATGTATAAATTTTGTTCATTGATGATTCATTTTGTATTCATTTATGTGTTTTTATTCCTTTTGGCAACCTGATTTTTTTCATCCCTGTAAATATATACATAGTTTAGTGTAGCATATGAAATTGTATAATGTATTTAGTTGTCTTTATCAGGTTTGCTGCCTGAGAGACGATACTAATTGAAATAAAAGGGCTGATGACCTTTCTAATTCTTTGGTATGTGATGATTATCTAAATAATATTTGTTTAGGCAATATAAATCATCATCATCATATTTTTATTTATTTTTTAACTATTGACGATGGTTATTGTATTTTTAATGAGAAAAACAATTAAAATAAACACTTTTCAGTCTAAAATTGTATCAAGTCATTTCTGATGATTTATGATACACTCAAAGTATTCTTGCATTTTTTTAGACATTCTATTGCAAATTGGGTGTCAAGTTGTGTTAATGGTATCTTTGGAAAATATTTCACTGGATTTTACAGACATAGTCAAATGAATTGAGTTAAATTGTTGGATTTTTTCTGTTAATTTACTGAAAATTCTATAACCTAATTTTATTAAAGGGAAAATATATAATGGAAGCACATGTGAGTGAAATTAATACGTTTTATCGCTGATGTTTGTTTCTTAAAATGCTATCTTACATGTTCTTGATTTTCAAAATAAGTATAATAAAAAACTTATTTTAAACCATCTTCAATAGACTATAAATCTATAATATATATGTGATTATCTTTCTTTCCTTTTACACTGATAAATGAATTCTGAATAAATATGTACTTTGTTTCAATCAATCACATCAGTCTTTCAAAAATAAAGATGTGAAATGCCATGATATTATTAACCCTTGAAGATTTTATTAGTAAATTGTTTCATTTGGTTAAAACCAGTGGTATTCACGAATTTTACAAGATTTTTCAAAATTTCTCATGAAAACTATTTTCAGGAACTTTTCCAGACGTTTTTATTTCCCTTCCCATGTAATACTGAATTACTCCTCCCCCCCACCCCCCCCCCCAAGTTTCTTTACAAAAACGAAGGTTTTATAATGAAACCTTCACAAAATTCAGCAAACTTAAAATAGACTCTTTGCAAAAATGGGACAATTTAAAATAGATTCTTCCAAAATTGTTTACTTTGAGAACCAACCAAAAACGCTGCAGAAAATGATGGGTAATTTAAACAGAATTTACAGCCACTTGCGAGTAATTAAAAATTTCAATATTCTGGTCTAGTTTTTGGGATATATTTATTATTTATTAATAAGTTGCAAAACAAAGTAGTTTGTTATGCAGGCATTAAAATATTTCATGGATAAATTTTCAAATTCAACTATATGCAAATACTTTTATGTATTAAAATTTCCATTATTTTTTATTAGTTCAAAAACATGATTTTCTATTAAAAGTACTAAGTTTTGCATAACTGCTTGCAGTAGTTCATAACAGGCTTGTTTATATTGCAATTGTTGCTTTCAGCTTTTTGGATGAAAAACATTAACATTTATTTCCATGTAGTTTTTTTTCTATACATCATGTATAAGATTAAAATTTGGAGTAAGAAGGAAATCCTTTTAACAGTCCTCTTCCCTTACCGTCGCCAGAAGCCCGAGCCAATGTTATTCTATGGGGAAGTTTTCTTTACAAATAACTTATTAACTTATACATATTTTTAAATTCTGCTTTCACATTCAGAAAATTCCCAACTGTTGAATTGACGGACCTTTTTTAAAAATGTATTTTTTTTTAATATTTTATTTTGAAATTGCAAAATGAAAAAAATTCACATATTGAAAATTCGTATTTTGCAACTTCAAAATAAAATATAAAAAATTAAAAAAATAATTTTTAAAAAAAGATCCGTCAATTCAACAGCTGGGAATTTTCAGAATGTGAAAACAGAATTTAAAAATATGTATTAGTTAATAAGTTATTTGTAAAGAAAAATTTCCCATAGAATAACATTAGCTTCGGCTTCCGGCGCGGTGAGTGAAGAGGGCCTTTAAATGCTAATTCCTGATTTGCTTGAAAAAAATTACAGAAATTAATTTACATTGTAATTTATTCACTGGCAAATTTTTAGTTTCTGAATCACAACAGAAAAGCTACAAAAAAAATTGTTGAATTTCCATTTTGAGTGTCAAATATGAAAAAGGTCCCAGCTAAATTACATTAACCCTTGCTAATTTATTCAAAGGGACTTAAATCTATCCAGCAGATTTAATTCTTAAAACATGATGTCATGTCTTTGTATTATGTCAATCTTCAATTTGTATTGACAGCCTTCACCCACCTAGCATTGACATTTCCAAGTAAACGTATCTTAATATTATTAATATCATTAAAGTTTTTATTAGTTATTATAATCATTTAAACTTTTTTTTTTTTTAAATATTTTCCTCTAATTTAGCTAAATATTTTGACCATAACTTGGCAGTTTAGAGGGGTGGCCAAGAAGAAAAATCGCCAAGTCGTTAATTGGCAATCCTTACATAGAATTTCACTTATACTATCTTTATTCTTCTTTATTTGTGTTAAATCGTGGACAAAAATTATTTTTTCTCAATACATTTTTGCAGTTGTGGCATTTTTTTTTCTGCTAAATCATCCTTCGTTATTTAGTTCATTCCTCCAAGCCAAGGATGAAAATTTATTTTTAATTTCAATACACTTTTGTAGCAATGATGTCAGTTATTACTTTAGCATTCGTTTTGGAAAACTTGGGCTTTTATTATTAAGAATGATGAAATTTTGATTTATTTTATGTAACTTTAATATTGCATAGATTTAAAATAATGCAAATTAAATTTCAGATTTACTGTTTACATTATTACATTTACATTGATAAATTTACTCAGCATATACATTTACATTAGTTTGCAGATGATATAAATAAAATGAAATCTTATTAGAATATTTGATTAATTGAAATAAACGTTGAAATGCATAAATTTTTTGCAAACCTCTTAAGAACTGCAGATAGAAATTTTAATAGTGCATTTATTTGAAAATATTGCAAGCATGAATTCAGTTTTAAAATTTTTTCTAGCTTTTCTAGTACAATTCAGCAGCTAATATTTTTGGAAAATACTGTTTTTGCTTAAATCTTATGCTTGTAAATTTTTTTTTTCAAGCAGTTGGTGATTAGCTAGTTTCCTAGTAATTGCAGGTCAGTGCATGGCATTGACAATTTTTAGTGGAATCATATTGTTGCTGGATTAAACATAAGACTTTGTGAAAAACATAACTATACCCCTCCATGAAATCCAGTAGTAGAGTTTAATTAACAATGTAATATTTGCTGATACTCCTTACCCTGGAGTTCAGTTTTTGACTACAAAACCTTCTGAAACTTTAGATCTTAAATCTGGAACTAATTTAACTAGTAATTAATTTCCCACTTTATCACTTTCTTAAAATTATCTTTTTTGAGTCATACTAGAAAAAATATATGGCTTATCAGGGTTTTAATGTCATGCTTTATGAATTTTTTTTTTTTTTTTAATATCATAAAGCATATCCTGCCTAGAAAGCTTTATAATCTAATTAAATATTTGATCTGTAAAGATCACTTTTAGAAATGTCTTTTGAAAATTTTCTTTTAACTCTGATCTAAAAGTTTAATTTATCATCCCTATAAGAGCTGAAGTAACCTTCCTATTAAGTTTTCGTCTGCATTAACTCTAGAGAAATTGAAATTTTTAGAAATATTTTTTGTTCTTTCTAAGATTAATCAGACTTTCCATAAAAATGCATATTGTAGGATCTACTTGATGGCAAAGCGTTTCAAAAATTTTAAATGTAAAATATGTAACAGTTAATTATGTGTTTCAATTAACATAATTTTAAGATGAAACTACTTTTCTACCCAATTAAATTTTCTTCTGTATACCTCATATCTTAAAATTTTGTCATTAACAAATTTGTTATAGAAATGTTCCCATTGTTGCTTCACATTTCATACTAATGAAGCTTTTTTTGATTCTGCTTATTACACCTTCAACCATAGATAAAGATCTATCATCCCCATGTTATCGAGCAAAAATTTTTGTTTCTGAAAAAAAGTTTTGGAATCAGCCATTAGAAGGTATCGAAAACGAAAGAAAAGGGAATTTGAAACTGCATCTGGAGTTTTTCATTCACCTTTAGTAAATAAATTATTCATAAATTTAATTTACGAAATTATCCATGTGTATTCCTGTGTGTAATTTACTCGGGGAAAGACAGCCATTAGAGTGACTTTTCCCGAATAAAAAGGAATCACTTTTTCCCTCTTGCTGATCAATCTATGTCTTATGCATTTTAACCTTAGATGGACTGTTTGTTAGAGCTCTTTTCTGAAATGAATGCAGAGAATATGAGCTTTGAAGTGAAAATACTTTGATTGCTTTAACTCTAGCTTTTATTTGTTATCTGCTTTTAGATTGTATTTGATTGATCTAGCAGAAAGTCTCTGAATTTGTACATATGACTTGAAAAATGTTTTGCCATTTAATAATTTAATCAGATCTGTATATAATACAAATCTATGCAAATTAAACATTACTTTTTGTGTAAATGATTTTTCATGGTATTGAGCATTAAAAATTTGAAAAGGTTGATTTCATTTTCACCTAAAGTTTTAGACTAGTTTATGTCTTATCTTTTTCATATTTATAACATTTAGATTTTCTTTTAAAACTATATAATAACTGTATTTTAGTTTTATAATTATATTTTATAACTAATTTATTTATTAAGTTTTAAGGGTGCCACTGATTTTAAATAAGATTTACTTTTTTATTTTTACAGAATAGTGGTATAATATAGTAAGTCCCTCCCTCACTTATACATGTTTATAGAGATTAACTTAAATTATGCATGCATAAAAAATCTGGTTTATACATATGAACTGCATAAGAGACATAAGACACTTTTAAGTAATAAGTTTAATAAAATATAATTAAAAAAACATTCTGTGTATTATTTAAATAAGCTTAATGCAATATAATTCAGTTGGATTTATTTCACTGGCAAAGCTCTTGACTTAAAGCTCTTATGTGCTTCTTTTATTTATAGCAAATAGTATTCCTATGTAGACTAAAATAAACTGATAACTATATATAAAATTTCATTAATAAAACATCAGTGAAATGTCATTAAATGAATGAAATGCATAATTTTACAATTTTAGTGTCAGTTGCTTGTATCCTTTAATATGAGTCATTGGTATTAATAAATTATTATTATTATTATAAATTACTGGTATTTTTAATAAACTATAACTATCTTCACTCTTTATTTTAACAAATAACATATTTTAATATTAACAGCAACAAAAATCCCCCCCCTAACTTATGTAATAAAAATGTATTGAAATAAGGAAATTAAATTTTTATCCTTAGTGTGAAGTAATGAATAAAATAATAGAAGAAGGATAATTTAGCAGAAAGAAATGATGTCACAATTATAAGTGTATTCAGAAAAAATAAATTTTATTTATGATTTTGGCAAAAAAAAAAAAAAAAAAAAAAGAACTTGAAAGGACGGTTTTCTTTTCTTTCAGTGCCCACTACAAAATTCCAAATTATGGTCAATAAATTAGAAGAAAACTTAAAAAAAAAAAAAAAAAAAAAAAAAAAAAAAAAAGTCAAAATGATTGTAATAAATAATAAAACAACTTAATAATATATTAAAAATAATAGAAATGATAACAAATTCAAACAGAAAAAAAAAAAAAAAACTTTTCTGTAATTAAGATCTGATTTAGATATCGCCAAATCATCAGCAAAATTATTAAAAAGTGAATATGGCTTGCCAAGATAATATGCAAGCATTTGATTTGGAAATATTGACTACTAAGATGGGGAAGATAGACTAGTTTTATTACATAGTTTTATTACATTTGTGACAAACTTAGGCTGTTCTTGGAGATTTTCATTTCATAGTTCATTTCACTGGTACTAAAGTAAAAAAAAAAAAAAAAAAAAAAAAAAAAAAAAAAAATTGCATCGTGTGTTTTTCTTTATGTTATTACCAACTATCTTATTGTTGATGAAGATTTTAAAGCCAATATCACATTTGGTAAATTGTGAAAAGATATATTGGAGATTTTATTGCAGTTGCTAAAAACTGACTGGTAACCGAATGTGGATTGTGACCAATAGTTTGGAAAACTCTGTCTTAAAATATATCTTCTATTTATTATTATTTATTTTTTACTTTTTGCCAAAGTATTCTCGAATAATAAATATGGCTTAGGAAACCTATAAAAGATTTATTTTTATTAATTTGTTTTTTATAATAATTCTGTAAATTATAGAAATATAATATTCAATATAAAAAAAACATATTAAATAACATAATTTGTGTATAGTATTACTCTAGTAAAATTACCTCAAAAAAAATCTTTTTTTTCGAGCCATGATACCATTGTTGCTGATTCTTATGTAAAATGACCTTCTGAATCCGAATATGACCACCATTTTTGCCCAAACACCCACCATTTTATCGGGACGTCACCCTGTTCCCCAATTTTTATCACTGTTTGGTTATTTTATGGCCATGAATTTGACATGGAAAATGGAAAAGAATTATTTTAACATTTAAAAACAAAACAAAAAAAATATATATATATATAATGTATAATAAATAATAATTGGTTAAAAAAATATAATGTAATACAGTAGGACCTTATTAACATGAATCACAAGGGGGATAAAACATTTGTTCATGTTATCAGTAGTTCATGCTATCAGTAAATCATCTTCATATAACTAAATTAATCTTCATTTTGATGGGGATTGTGGAAGCAATTCGTGTTAAAAGTAATTCACGTTAACGAGGTTCGACTGTATATAATTTCAGTAGCAAATTCCCTCCCCCTAAATTTTCCCCTTGCTGCAAATGTTCATGTTTTAGAATTTTCCAACTCTGTAGCCCCTCAGAAGATATGACAGTTAAAATACTCCTCCCCCCCCTACAAATCAAATATATAGCCATTAAATTACCGAAAAGTGATAAAAATAGGGGGGGGGACATTCCCTAAAAATAATGGTGAGTGATAGGGCAAAATGGGTATCATTTTTTGATTCAGGAGGCCATTTTTACATATGAATTTTCAAAAATGGTTCTGGGGCTGATTTTCATGCAGAGCAGTGTTATTCTTACTCTATTAAAACATATCTAATAATTTTTACATGTTTATATAATAATACTGGAAGAAACAAGCTTAGCTTTATTTAATGGTTTAAAAAAAAAAAAAAAAAAAATGGTTTTCTTGAATTATATGACATCCTTAGAAACAGTTCCATAATTTTTTAAAATGTTGGAAAAACATTATCAAAATTTAATAAAATTTTGAAAAGTGTAAATCTTAAGTCAAAATTTCTTTTCTTAATCCCCCCCCCCCCCTCCAACAAAAAAAATAAAATAAAAAATAAATAAATAAATAAATAAGATAAAAATAAATAAATAAAATAAAATAAAAAAATACTTACTTAATAATAATGTGTAGTGTTTACCATTAGCATTTTTAAATATATTAAAGTTTTTAAGTAGATTAAAAACTGACTTTTTTTTTTACAATAATTAATTCATAATTTTATTGTATTTCAGGTGATTCCATTTTCATACTTTTTTTAATCGATCAAAGTGTAATTAATTATAATGGATTAGTTTTTGGTGAGCTTTGGCACTTTCTTTCTCTTGCTGTCTTGTCAATCAAATCAGACAGCATTAGAAAGAATTTCTAAATATGTTTTGTTAAATTGAGCTGTTTTTAAAAAATTATGTGAGTGTGCAGTAAATTATTTTTCTTTTAAAGTATACATAGTGGTCCAAAAGCTATGAAACAACATCAAATGTCAATGGCTTAGGTAATTTTTTTTTCGTAATTTTTTTTACCCCTTAGATTTAGATTTTGAATTATTTATCATTTTAATATGAAGAGCTAATTAATTCAATAAAAAAAAAGGCAGTGGTAGAACTTTAATTTAAAAATACACGAAAGGATAAAAGGAATTAAGATTTTATGAAATGAAAATCCTATTGTAGATAATAGTTATTCCCAAATTTGCCTTGGAACCTAAATTACAGTAACTTTCGTAGTAAAGTATTTTGTCATTTAAAAACATCTTTCAAGTGGCAGCTTAAAAAAAAATAATAACAAATAATAATAATAATCAATACCTTGTTAAATATCTCAAATAGTTACACCCTTTCAATATATTTCCTTATTTTTGATTATTTTTAATTATTTCCAATTTTAATTTAAAGAAGTGTAAGTGTTATTTATATCACTTTATAAATGTTCAATTAAATATTCATTAATAACAATTAACTAACTTTATAAAACCCTCAGTATTTGTGTAGAGAAAAGCTATTTTCTAGGATAAGTTATTTCATTTTTTTTTTTTTTTTCCTTTCTATGTTAGTGTTATTTCAGTAGAAAAAAAAAAAAAAATTCCAGAATAATCAGATTTTGAATTATAAGGATATTAATATTAACTGAATTAAAACTTGTTAAATAGCCTAATAATCTGGAGTGTAGTCACTCCAGGTTTTTTAATAAGCTAATAACTTTTGGGCTACCCTGTGTTTCTGCAGAAGTATCATTTTCATTTTATATCTGATTTAAAGAGATAATTACTGGTTAATTTGTACAATTAATTCCATTATAAATGTTTTATCATTTAATTAAAGTCTCTTCATGAGTACTTTTGTTATTTATGGACTAATAACAATGTTTTATTGGAGCTCTTTGTTATTTTTTCATTTTTAAAAACTTTTTCTAGCTGTCGTAGAAATAGAAAAACATTTTTCTTTCTTTGCCTTTTTTTTTTTTTCCTTTTGAAACCCATTTGTAACCAAATATATATTTTTTTCCCCAAACAATTATTTAATGTAATATATTCTATATTAGGCTCTAGTAAATCATCTAGTAATTTTTTTTTTTTTTTTTTTTTTTTTAATGATACATTCATATAGATCTTGGCTCGCTGCCAGCTTGATTTTAATTCAAAATGACAATGTGAAATTTTTTAAAACAGTCAATACGTTTGATGCTTATTGCGCCCTCTGTATAGGACTATGGCTAAAAGTGGGATAATTTGATGTAATTTAGGGGTGAAACTTTTCATGGATTACCCCCTGAATTCAGGGTTTTTGAAAATTTTGATGCCTCTAATTTCCATGTTAAATTATTTTGTTTTATAGAAATATTTCTTATTTTGGATGTTTAATGTATAACTGCTTAAGTTCCCCTCCTCATACCATATTCTTTAGATAGAAAAAAAAAAAAAAAAAATAAAACAGAATATATAATTTCCTATTAGCAGTCAAACATTTTACAGTAAATGAATATTTTTATTATTTCTTTTATACACTTAGGAAGAAGGATTTGTCAAAATTGTAACCTCCATTTTTCAATGGTTTTGATCATTTTTAGAAAATGTCTATCGGTATGTTGTGAACTCTGTGTCTCATGAACTAATGAAGGAATTATATTTATTTGGACCAAGACCTAAATTGATGCTCATTACATTTGAGGAGCATCATTCACTTAATAAGTGGCACTGTCATGCCATTTTTTCATAATTTTTAATATAGCTGTATAAAGCAAAATTTTGTTAAATGGGCATAATGAGAATTATTTTTGACTTTTCATTGTGAAATTTATATAGATATAACGGACAGTTAAATCTGTAATAATTTAAAGCAAATTTGTCAATAATTTTATTTTTAATAATAATAATTTAAAAAAATTGGGTGGGGGTGAGGGAGCATTTCCTTAGATGTTCTTTATATGGCACAAAATCGACTCTTTCAACATTTAATGTAATATTTCTCTGAGAGAAAAATCTACATTCATCATAGTTAATAATTTTATTATATAGTTTTTACTGTGTGAATTTGTATGGAAAAAAGAGAAGAAAATTTTGTGATGGTTGCAACATACTTGTTTATATTAGCTTTTACTTTATAGTGAGAGGGGGGGGGAGGAAGTAGAATTTTTTCCCCATAAAGATCTGTACTATTTTTTTTTTCTCTCTTCTGCTTGGACCTTTATTCTAAAGAAGTAACAGAATTGGAAATCATGTTTTACAGTGACAGGTGTCTAAAATATACACGCCTTCTTAAAATGCAGGGTTCATACTCATCAGGGAAAACCTGGAATATTCAGGTAATTTGAATTTTGTTAAAAAAAAAAATAAATAAATAAAAGAAAAAAGCAGGAAATATAAAAATTTTTATTAAAATTCTGGAAAAAATAATTATAAAATCTGGAAAAATTTATTTTCTTTCTCTCATAATATATTTTTCTTGTTTAGCTTTATATCCAGATTTAAATAATTAAGTATCTTTAAAATACACATGTAAGCAATGGTTTCTGCATGAATTTCTATGATGATTGGCAATAATATGATATACAGTGGAAGTAGAAGTATTTTTTCCTTTCAAGGAGTGCTTCATGTAATATGTCGCTAATATTTTCTTGAAAATTGTCTAGAAAACTCAGAGAATTTACTCTCCATATTTGAGTATGAACCCTGAAATATATTTGGCATTACATTTAAAAATAAATGTTTCAATACTACTATTTAAAAACCTATTAGTATTTTTTATCACATATAAATCAGATAAACTTGACATAAAGAAGAGTATAAGTTTGTTTTACAAACTACTAACTTGTACATTACCAGATCCAGCTGTTATTACAATCTAAACACAGTGAAAAACACGAGAGAAAAATCATGTGGTATGTATAGATTATAACACTTTCAAACTGAACTTTTAATGTAGTTTACTTCTGTGATGAAATGTTAAAAAGTGTTTGTTTTTAATTAGGAAGGAAGGCAGCTCGCAAAAGTAATATTTGTTACTTTTTCTTTAATTTAAAGAAAAATCTTACTACAGATTGCTTTAATGTAACCCTCACCTAATGATTAATTTTGTAGTATAGTGTGTAAGAACAGCAAGACTACAAAGATATATTTTGTTTCTAATTAGTACTAGTTGTTTAAAGAGTCTCACAAAAGCTTATTGCTTTATTTCTAAATAGAAAGCATTAAAAAGATTGCTTTTATGTAGCCCCATATATTGTCTAAATTTTAAATACTTGCCATTTTAACGTACTTAAAAAAAAAAAAAAAAAAGCCTCATGATACTGAAAATATACCTTCAGCAATATATATATATATTTTCTCATAATGAATCCAGACAATTTTATGTGGGGCTTTGTAAACCAATCATTTAGGTTAATATCTTATTTTACAAGATAAATTATTTTATGCCAGGGTCAGCTTGATTTTGCCCGACCCGTAAAAACCTGAGTGAGTCTTTTCAGAATCCTTATGTTAAAATAGCACTTTATATCTAACATTATATAAATAAAATGCAATATACCTTATGACATGGTCAAAAAATTTTCAAAAATATTGGATGTGCTCAAAGTGCTCTAAAGAGCAAAATCATGAAAAAATCCATATGAAATAATTTATTATCAATATCTTTAAAAAGCTATGAAAAAATTATAAAAGCAAAAAAGCAAGAAAAAACACAATTCTTTGTCAATATAAAGAAAACTATAGAATTTGAGGAATGTAAGATATAAAAATATAAAAGTTAAATTTTGAAAAATATCTGAAAATTTTAGCAGCTTATTATTATTAGAGGAATAATTAATCGGAACATTTGATGAAAATCTACTGAATACTAAAAATTTAATAAAACAATGCTAAATAATTATTTAGTGTAATTAAATCAAGTTTATGGTTGTATTGGACAAACAAACAGATTTTTAGAATATTTAAAGCACATTTATTTATTTATTTTTTAATTCCTTTATAACATAATCATAAAAAGATTTTAGAAAATTTAAAAATTTAATATTTAAAATTTTAATTTTAATGAATGATTCACATTAGATTTTCAAATCATAGGTACTTCATGTAAAAAAAAAAAAAAAAAAAAAAAAAAAAAAAAAATTAATTAAAGACTTTTTCTATTAGCTTGATTCACACTAAAAAGTATGAAAAGTTTAAAATGAAGTGTTTCCACCTAAATTTCATACTTCAGTTAATCTTAAAAAATCTAATTGTCGTGTGGAAAAACTGTTTTCACCCCTGGATTCAGAAAAATTACCCCTTTCATTTGGTACCAAATTTGTAACCAGTCACATTCTTTTTAAAATGACTGAAAGGAATTAAAATGAAGTGTTGCCACCTAATTTTCATACTTTAGTTAATTTAAAAAAAGTCTAATTGTTGTGTCGAAAAACTGTTTGCACCCCTGGATTCAGAAAAATCATCCCTTTCATTTGGTACCAAATTTGCAGCGATAGGACTGATGTTTGTAATTTATTTTCCCTTTTTTGTTTTTAACATGGATTCGGCAGGTTTATGACAGAAAATGCAAGCTAAAAAAAAAGTCTTAAAAAACCCACTTTTTATTCCCGGAAAAAAAAAAAAGTTTTTTCCAAAAGTTTTGTGCACGTTAATAATGTGCATAAATTTCATTATGTTATGTGCACTGTAAAAATATTAAAATAGCTTTAAACAAAACTTTTCATAGACAATGCACCAGAAATTTTTGTGAATCCCTGTATACAAACCAGTTGCAATACCTATTCTATTAATAGAGAACATGCTACAGTAAACTTCAGTAATTACAAAGGTATTAAAATGTTCTTTATAGAATTACTTCTCATTGAATGCAATGCATTGGGATTATTT
>OZ005652.1:16384868-16489868 GCA_963930645.1 Salticus scenicus | reverse complement strand
TTTTATAAAGTCTCACAAAAGAATGAGTGAAGACTTAAATGAATATAATGAAAGACTTAACACGCTTTTTATTATAAGAATCAAAAGCAATGAGATTAAAATTGGTACTCGGCAGAATAGTGCAGTGAAAGGTAAAAAAAAAACAATACAAAAGGAAATAATGGACTAACATAGATTATAAAAAATCCAGTTTAACCCTTTATTTGTCGCATTCTGAAACATACAGAAAGTGTATTTGAAACAGATTTTTTTAATTACTTAAGAGTTTTTTTTTTTTTTTTTTTTTAAGATATATGCAATAAAAATTATGCATATCATTAGTCATTAATGAGGATTTTGTGAGGTAACTTTAGTGTACTACCGGTACATAATAGTGGTCGAAAAAGATGTTTGGACTTTTAAAAGTTTTTTACAAATATATATATTTACTTTTTATGTTTTTTATACTTTTTCTCAGATTGATGGCAGATTCTTGAGGTAATATAGGAAGTACTAGCTGGCCAGAGACCCATGAAAATTTTTACCAAAAAACATGTTCTCGGGCGCCTGCGGTGCGAGTCGTAATTTATTCTCTGTAAAAGTCGCATAATATTAAATATTAAAAATTCAAATATTTTTAAATAAAATCTAAACGTAACTCTAGTTCAACGTAAAATAAACTCAAATCAATGAAAATCAAATAAACCAATCAAACCTCTCGTAATTCCTCATAACGTAGCTCTAGTTCAACGTAAAATACACTCAAATCAATGAAAATCAAATAAACCAAGCAAATCTCTCGTAATTCCTCATAACGCAGCTCTAGTTCAACGTAAAATACGCTCAAACTGATGAATATCAAATAAACCAATCAAATCTCTCGTAATTCCTCATAACGTAGCTGTAGTTCAACGTAAAATACACTCAAATCAATGAAAATCAAATAAACCAATCAAATCTCTCCTAAGATTCCATTCTGCGTCATTATAGAAATGGGAAGTTTTATTTTCATATTTTTATTAATTAAAAGAAAACTAATCAAAAATTCGAAAATCTGACTTCGATGTGCATAGTGACCCTTCGGAGGGCACCTTTGTGTTAAAATCACGTGACTGTCTGAGCTACCGTTTTCGAGAACAGTGAAATATACACATATATATAATAGCAGGAGACTTGGCGTTGGAATATTAAAACAGGAATGAACTACTACGTCAGAAACGCCAAAGAAAAATTATTGAGGTGCATACAGCTGTTTCGGTAGCCTAGAGCGCACCGTCATCAGTGCAAAAAAGAATTCTGAATCTGGAGAAGTACTCGTATATATAGGAGAGGGACCGGATTTAGTTCAACCAATAGGATTACGGAAGAGGTGGGGAGTGTGGCCAATAGGAATTAAGGAATGTGTAGCTGTCGAGTTCATGAATGGATTTAGGTCTGTAAATTATTTTAGCTGAATTAAATTTTAAATTATGATTTTCCTCCCAGAAATGTTTAGAAATAGCCGATTTATTGGTTTCTTGTTTGCGGACGTAATTCATATGTTCTTTTTGACGAAATTTAAGACTGCGTTTAGTTTGGCCAATATATGATAAGCCACACTGACAGGAAATACTATAAATGCCCCAAGAATTATGCATATCAATAGGATCTTTTGACTGAGAAAAGGTGAGTTTATTGGAAGGCGAAAATATTATTTTAAAATCATATTGTTTGAGAATTTTAGCTATGGTTTGACTGGTTTTAGAAAAATAGGGCAAAACAATACTGATATTAGATGTGACTGATTTAGTAGACGAATACGAGGGAGTTGTAATTTTTGGATAGCTTTGTCTATAATGGAAGGGTCATAACCTCTGTCAATTGCGATGGCTTTCAGGTATTTAATTTCAGATTTCAATAAAATAGGATTTGAACAAATATTAAGGGCACGGTTTACAAAAGTATAGAAAGCAGCCCTTTTTTCGTTAGGTGGGTGACATGAACGCGCATGGGGAGGAAGGGTAACAGTATTATTCTTAACAGTATAACTATTAGCAGCAAGAAGTGGAGCTGCTAATAGTTATACTGTTAAGAATTCCATAAATTTTGCAAAAAATATTCAAAATTGCCCTCACACTAATCTCACTATGGTTTCTTTTGATGTAAAATCTCTTTTCACTAATGTTCCAATAAGTGGCACCCTCTGCTGTCTCGAAAATAGATTAAAAGAGTTTCATTTCACCTCTTTTGAAATAGAAGAATTAATTTCTCTTACCCGCATTTGTTTATCACAAACCACTTTTTCTTTCCAAAATAAATTCTATCGTCAGTCTGAAGGTTTAGCCATGGGTTCCCCTCTCTCCCCAATTCTCGCAGACATTTACATGCACTATTTCGAAAGCAAGCTTTTTAAGAAAATATCTTTTCCTTTTTGGACCCGTTATGTTGACGACACCTTCACGCTTATTGACATATCTCATCACAATATTGACCATGTCTTAGAAACCTTAAGTTCAATTGACAGTAATATCCAGTTTACATATGAAATAGAAAATAATGGCTCCCTTCCATTTCTTGATACCCTCGTCTCTCGCACTGTAAATAGATTTTCAACCACTGTCTATCGTAAAAATTTTGCAGTCTCCCTTCCTCCCCATGCGCGTTCATGTCACCCACCTAACCAAAAAATGGCTGCTTTCTATACTTTTGTAAACCGTGCCCTTAATATTTGTTCAAATCCTATTTTATTGAAATCTGAAATTAAATACCTGAAAGCCATCGCAATTGACAGAGGTTATGACCCTTCCATTATAGACAAAGCTATCCAAAAATTACAACTCCCTCGTATTTCGTCTACTAAATCAGTCACATCTAATATCAGTATTGTTTTACCCTATTTTTCTAAAACCAGTCAAACCATAGCTAAAATTCTCAAACAATATGATTTTAAAATAATATTTTCGCCTTCCAATAAACTCACCTTTTCTCAGTCAAAAGATCCTATTGATATGCATAATTCTTGGGGCATTTATAGTATTTCCTGTCAGTGTGGCTTATCATATATTGGCCAAACTAAACTCAGTCTTAAATTTCGTCTAAAAGAACATATGAATTACGTCCGCAAACAAGAAACCAATAAATCGACTATTTCTAAACATTGCTGGGAGGAAAATCATAATTTTAAATTTAATTCAGCTAAATTAATTTACAGACCTAAATCCATTCATGAACTCGATTTCTTTGAAGCTTTTCATATTTATAAAAATTTTAAAAACCTTGTAAATTGTGATTTCGCTGTTCCCTATTTGTCTGATTGTTGGAAATTTTACATTCAGTCCACATTTCCTTAATTTTTCTACTGTTTACACAGCTACACATTCCTTAATTCCTATTGGCCACACTCCCCACCTCTTCCGTAATCCTATTGGTTGAACTAAATCCGGTCCCTCTCCTATATATACGAGTACTTCTCCAGATTCAGAATTCTTTTTTGCACTGATGACGGTACGCTCTAGGCTACCGAAACAGCTGTATGCACCTCAATAATTTTTCTTTGGCGTTTCTGACGTAGTAGTTCATTCCTGTTTTAATACACATATATATATATACAAATATATACAAATATTGCTCCCTTAATAGTATAAGATTTAGAATGCACCGGAAGATCGTGAAAGATGCCAAACGAAATCCGTGGGACAAAATCATCTCTATAACACTCTTTTCTGGAACAAAAATGGCTACACGTAACGTCTAGTGGCACGTAGTGAGATTAAAATGAAGTATCTATACTTATAAAAAAATATCTTTGACGTTTCTTCTATAAATTCGATTTTCTACCTACTTTACGTAAACTAATAGTTACTTTAAAAGTACCGCCCGTAGATAAAGACTTAAGGCAGTTTGTCTTTGAATATACAATGCGTTCGTAAAGCCTTTTATTATTCCTTGAATATTTCTTCTAGTCGTATATTATAAATTGCAAAGTAGTGAAAAGAAAAAATTTAAAAAACGGGGATGGGGTGGCTACACAATTTTATAATGTCAGTTCAAAATTTCAGAGGTGATTCTATTTCAAGACTATACAAGAACAAAAAAATCAAAATGTTCCGCATACATTATAAACACTTTCCAATTGCATGTACAGTACACATTGCATCGTTTAGTTTCCAGCGTATTTGCCTCTATTATGACATTTTACAAAAACATTTTGTTTTTAAATCAGGAACGAACTGTAAAATTTTTCCATAAAATAATGATTTATTAAAGCTTTTGTTTTACTCTCACTTTGCCATTTATTTATAAAACAGTAGAAACACCATTAATTTGCAAAGATTCCTTTAGACAAGCCTTTAAAAAAAAAAAAAAAAAAAATGTCGTACAGCCATTTAACTAGAATGAGTTAACCGTAATTTTACTTCTAGTTTGACTATTTGGTAGCGCTGACATTTTAAATTTCTTTTACAGCGGATTAGATCTAGCTCTCCTGCAAAAGAAAAACCAATTCAATACAGTCCTTATAGCCTAAATAAAAAGATAAAAGATACAAGAACTGTATTTTTAAGGTAATAGTAAAATTCTTATTTTTGTGTTAGATTTAGTATATTATTTTTAGAATCTTTGCTATCAATGCAAAATACTTTTCCTGTCCTATATGCTAGGGAAATTTTAAACCATAACTATATAAACATACATAGAACTTTATATGTGAAAAGATTTAAGTTTACATCATATGAATTGTGTTTGTGACTTGTCATGATGTCTAGTTGTAAACCACCAACTTCGGTTTTGACACAAGCTCCCCTTTTCGAGATACCTACGATTTTACACGATTTTTCATGATGTATGTATGTGTGTGTGTGTGTCTTTTAATGTGAAATAAAACTCACCCAATGAAAACTATAGCTAATACTTGTGAGTACGTTAGTGTGCAAATTCCAAAATACTCAGTTATAGTCAAAATGAATTTGAAGAATAAGAAAATTAAATTAGACTAGGGTAAGTGCACCAGTGATTGACACTTTTAGAGCAATCTCTGATGTTTTTAATGTTCTAGTCATCAGAAAATATTTTTAGAAATGTTAAGTTAATAAATATGGCATGAAAGACATTTAGAACCACATATATGTTAAAATATATACATTTGATAACAATTATTTTTTTTTCATGAATTTTTATTCGACACCCACTCAATGTTCCACTAATTGTCACTGCCAATTTTTCATTTTATCAGTAATTGCCCCCTATGTTCCAGTGTTTGACACTGCTAGTTATTCATCTTACCAATTATTAGCACCCTATGCTCCAGTGTTTGACATAAAACGTTAAAATTCTTATATGTAAAATATATGATTTTATTGTTTTTCTTATTTATTAATTATTTCGGGATAGATGTCAATTACTGGAGCATGCCAATCACTGGAACACCTACCCTAGTGAAAAAAAAAGTTCAAAAAGGGGGGAGGAGGGCTACACAATTTTATAATGTCAGTTAAAAATTTCAGGCGATTCTATTTCAAGAATATACAAGAACAAAAAATCATGTGGTTCCGCATACATTTTAAACAGTTTCCAACTGTATGTACACATTGCATCGTTTAGCTTCCAGCGTATTTGCCTCCTTTATAACATTTTACAAAAATATTTAGTTTTTAATCAAGGAGGATAAAAAAAATAACAATCTTATATACATACACATATACAGGATGTTTCAAAAGTCTGGATACAACAAAATATCTAGAAAGGAAAGCAAATTTGCTGAAAACATTGATTTCAAAAGTTTCATGGATTTAAATAATATACCACATGAGGTATCACAAGTGGGCCCCTGGGACCTATGGGGGCCCCCTGTGGCACAAACTTCATTTTTTTAAGTAAAAACCATACCTTTTCATTGCAGAATCGTGTTAAGCGAAAAAAATCTGTTTATAATCATGTACTGCTTTTATATATTGCAGCAAAGGGAGCCCAGGGAGCCCAGGGACCCCTATTTTTATATTGTGTTTCATAACTCTGGATACACCAAAATATTTCGAAAGGAAAGCAAATTTGCTGAAAACATTGATTTCAAAAGTTTCATAGATTTAAATAATCTTCCATATAAGGTATCACAAGTGGGTCCCGGGGGCCCCACGTGGCACAAAATTCATATTTTCAAATAGAAACCATACTTTTTCATTGCAGAATCATGTTAAGCGGAAAAAATCTGTTTACAATCATGTACTGCTTTTATATTTTTGAGCATAGGGGGCTCCGGGAGCCCCTATTTTTATATTGTAATTATATTGTAATAAAAAATTTGGAAATCCCAAAATATCTCAATAGAAAAGAAAATTCTCTTACCACATTAATTTCAAAAGTTTCGTGTTTTCGAATGATCTGTTACATGAAGTACCATGAGTGGGTCCCTGGGGTCTTTGGGAGGCCGACCTGACACAAGTTCAATTTTCTCAAACAGAAATTGAACTTTTTCTTCGTAGAATATCGTTAAGTGGGAAAAAAAAACTATTTTAAATGATGTATTTATTATTATTTTTATTATTGAAGCGTAAGAAACCTTAGGGCCCTGAATCTTATGCTGTAAGAAAAGACTGGAAAATCCGAAAATACCATAATAAAAAAGAAATTTTGTTGGCTACAATGGTTACATTAGTGTCATTTGTTCGAAAGATGTATTAGATAAATTAAAGTATGTGGGCCCGCAGGACCACTAGGACCCCACATTATACAAACACCATTTTTTCAAATCAAAAATAGGCTTTTTCTTCACAATATCATATTAAGAAAAAGTATGGTTTAGAGAAAATGTATGGATTATTGTATAGAAATGTATCGTAGAGAAAAGTTTCCATTTGAAAAAATGAACTGTTTGTCACATGGGATCCTTGGGGGTCCACCTATGGTAGCTTGTCTGATAGATCATTTGGATGCACGACACTTTTGTAATCATTGGGTTTGAACAAAATTGCTTTTTTATTGAGATATTTTGGAATTTTCAGATATTTTATTACTACATAAAAATAGGCGCCCTGGAACCACATTAAGATAATAATAAAAAAAGAATACATTTTTCAATGCAGATTTTTTTACTGAAATTTTATTTTTCCGAGTGAGTGAAAATAATGCCTGGACCGGGAGTCGAACCCCGGATCTTTGACTTACAAGGTCAAGGCTCTACCAATTGAGCTACCAAGGCCGACAACCGGTCAGCATTACTGACTCAGACAACCTTTAGGCTGAAACATCTCTGGTTTAGGCAGAAACATATTCACTCAGTCGGAAAAATAAAATTTCAATAAATATGATTTTCTTCCACAGTTGATTGTGTGATTTCAATAAAAATTGCAGATTTTTTTTCCGCGTAACACGATTTTAACAAGAAAAACATTTCCCTTTGAAAAAAATTGAGTCTGTGTCATGTGGGCCCCTGGGGCCACAGGGTGCCATTTATGATATTTCATACGATAGATTATTTGAATGCACAAAAGTTTTGAAATGAATGTGTCCAGCGAAATTGCATTTTTATTGAGACATTTTGGAATATCTGGATTTATTATTACAACATAAAATCGGGGTCCCAGGGCCCCCTATTCTGCAAAACGAAAAAAACAATACATGATTTATAACAGATTTTTTTCTGCCTTATCCGGTTCTGTGAAGAAAAATTTTGGTTTCTAATTGAAAAGATTGAATTGGTGTCATGTGGGGCCCCCAGGGGCCCCGGGGTCTCACTCATAGTACTTCATCTAATAAATGATTCGAATGCATGAAACTTTTGAAATTAATGTATTCAGAGAATTTTTTTTTTATACAAATATTTTAGGATTTCCAAATTTTTATTACAACATAAAAATAGGGGCCCCGGGGACCCCAGCGCTGCAAAAATAAATCCAATGATTTCTCTTTATACTGACTAATATAAATTTTGCTGTGGCCATTAAGTTCACTACTCTTCTTTTGATTTGATGTTAAAAGTAACTAGATGTAGTTCTAATATTTGTTGTTTGGAAAATTACCCTGGTGGATAGATACAAAATGAATAATTTCTGTTTATTAAAGTAAATAAAAACAAAATGACATCTTGCACTAGAAGAGTTATAAATTATTTTAACAAGTCGAAATAAATGTCTAGAGATGTTCAGAAATAGAAACAGTTTCTAAAAAAACTTATATAAATACTCTTTTTTTTTTTTTTCCCAATCATTTGTTGCTTGTCTGTATATGTTTCTAAAAATCAAAACACCTGTGATTTTGGTTTTTGGAAACAAATAGAAACAAAGGCAAAGAAGATGGGTTACTTCCAAAGCTAGATTGAGCTGTGTTAAAAACAAAGGCTCTTTTCACCGGCACTTCATTTTCTTTCCCCCCCTGATATATAGAATATAAGTTCTGGTATCAATCACATAAATAATTTCAGGGGTTTATTGGTTCCGTATGCTGTTTGAAGGTTATATAATTTTTCTATGCTTTATACATATATATATGTGTGTGTGTGTGTGTGTGTGTGTGTGGTGTGTATATAAGTCTTTAATATGTGTGCTGTTACTATGTTATTACAGTGTGGTGTGGTCATAATTATCCAACTTTTGAAAAACAATGCGGATAATTATGATCATACATTTTAAAACCTTCAGCTATGTTAGAACGATTAAAGGTGTATCAGAAATACATAAATGTATTACTAGCATGTTTTTAAATATAAGTTTTCTGACCTGACTTTTTTTTTTTTTTTTTTTTTGACTAAATAACTTTGAACACTGAGTGGTCAAATTCGTTTTTCAAAAATTTCGGTCGGCTGTTACATTAACACTCGACACTACCTTAATGTGCTTCATATTAATGATACAGGATATCTATCACGGAAAATACATTTTAAGCTTCATATTTATAATTTTGAAAAAAGAAAACAAAAATGAACATTTACAGTTTTCTTGAAAATAGCACTGATCACAATTATCCCCACTTTCATAATTATATCACCTGAGTCTATATATTGATGATTTGTTTCAGCTATGCAGAAAATAATATAATGAAAGCACCTTTATAGATTTAATCCTAAAGAGAAAAATTAAAATGATTTTGTTTAGTCTTGTCAAAACTTCGAATATGTACTATACGATTTATTTAAAAAATCATCAGAACAATGAAAGTTTACATACAACAATATTCTCTTATATCTCATAATCAATTGGAACAACTTTGTGGAACCTTGTAAACCATTGAGTAGCGCTGAGCATACCGTGTTATATGGTATAGAAATAATAGTTTTGTGTATCTTAAATACATATATTAATTTCCTTATGTTGTATGTCGTATAAAGATATTAAATTATGCTTCCAAAATATACCTCTCATAAACCGTCATGCAACGCAATTTCTTTTATAAATCCATGCATTCAAACCAGTTTCTATATCTATACCATTTTTAATGGGAAACATACCATAGTCGATTTCTAATTTCCCAACATCATTTGCCACCGGTTTTCATCAAAATACATAAAGCCATTTATATTTTGCAATGGCGAAGAGCGAGTTATCAGCGAAGATTAAAGGGCTATTTTGTTCTAGAAATTTTTTATTTTGTATCTTGTATGTGTGTGTGTAAAATAAATTAACAAAGGTCGATTTAAGTCGCCGATTAACAAAATGTAAGTATAACGTATCATTCTATTCTATGGCTTAGAATGCTGCGGTTGCCCGAAACTTTTGCTCTCAAAACTTTAAAAGCATTTTTCGAAAAACTGCGATTTTTCAACATGGTTGACCTATCTCAAGTTCTATTTAACTAATTTACTTCAAATTTCGTAACAACCTTCAATATATAACATTATATCCTTCCTACCACTTTTGCATCTCTCTCTCTCTCTCTCTCTCTCTTTTTTAATAATGTTTTTAAAAAGCTTTTTTTTTCCAGACAATTGCCATTTTGTGAAAATAATAATAATAATAATAATAATAATAATAATTTGTTTTCTCATAGGAAGGGAATCTAACGACATCCTTACTAATTAAGATTTTTTTTTTTTTTTTAATTTTATTTCGGATGACTAGAAGGGTTGAAATCATGTGAACCAGAACACCGCCCTACCCTCCACCCCCCCCTTTTTTTTTTCTTTTACTCCCCACTTTACCAGTTTATAACGACATAATTTTTTTTGTTTTTGTGTGTTTTTAAAATATCAATAAATATTTAGTAAAGAAATGAATTTAATATATATGTATTACTTATTTATTTATCGAGCTCAACGAAACGCTCAAAATTGATGGCTCTAGACCAGAGTATCCCCTTACGACGAAAATCTGCCAGATTAGTTTCTATGCTCAAACTTTGTTTACTTTCTGTAATGTTCTTCTCCCAATTAGTCCACTGAGTGATTATTATTAAACCTACTCTATAAAAAA
This sequence comes from Salticus scenicus, assembly GCA_963930645.1. NCBI lineage: Eukaryota > Metazoa > Arthropoda > Arachnida > Araneae > Salticidae > Salticus > Salticus scenicus. The sequence continues at coordinate 16,479,513 of OZ005652.1, read as the reverse complement.
AAAAAAAAAAAAAAAAAAAAAAAACTCTACAGCTGAAACGAATGAGCAGATTGTCATCAAATTTGGCATATGAGGTCAATGAATATGAACAAAGTACTCGAAAAGGTGTTTTAGGTGTCACTTTGCATGGAAAAACAATAAATTTAAATAAATTATCATCACAGAATGCATAAACACTTTGAAATGATTAGTTTTTTATCCCGAGTATGTTCTTTTGTTTGTATATCTGCCATTTTCCTATGCAAAACACATCAAACTAATAACACTGCTTTGCAAAAAAAAAAAAAAAAAAACTACCCCAGATACTATTTTTGCCAATTCTTGTGTAAAATGACCTTCTGAATCCGAATATAACTACCATTTTGCCCAGTCACACACCGTTTTCTCGGGATACCATCCTCTCCCCCAATTTTTAATCACTGTTCGGTCATTTTATGGCCATGAATTTGATTTGGAGAATTAATTTTAACACTGGAATTAATTTAACACTTGGAGTTAATTTAACACTTAAAAACAAAAAAATATATAATGTTTAATAAGTAACAATAATAGATTAAAGAAATATAAGAAATGTAATACAGTAAAACCTCTCTAAGTTGGACACCTACGGTTCCAAGAAAAAGTGTCCAACTTAGAGAGGTGTCCAACTTATAGGGGTTAGACATAATGTTAATGGATACATTCCGTTCCGAGAAAAAGCGTCCAACTTGAGAGGTTTCACTGTACATAATTTCAGCGGCAAATCCCCCCCCCCCCCTAAATTTTCCCCTTGCAGCAAATGTTGATGTTTTAGAATTTTCCAACTCTGTAGCCCCTCAGAAGATATTTAACAGTTAAAATTATCCTCCCTAAAAATCAAATTTATAGCCATAAAATGACCGAAAAGTGATAAAAATAGGGAGCCGTTCCTAAAGAACGGTGAGTGATAGGGTAAAATGGGCGTCCCATTCGGATCCAGGAGGTCATTTTACATAAGAATTTGCTAAAATGGTGTTGGGGGCAATTTTCATTCCCAGCAGTGTAATTTAATCCCTTGGGAGTAAAAATGACTGTACAGTGACACCCAAACCAAACACCACCTAGTGGATTTTTTTGAACTAGAAAAAGGAAAGTTTTTTAACATCCTAGAGTGTATCTTGTATACCAAATTCAATGGCGATCCTCTCATTCAGTAGAATGGTGTTTTAAACAACCTGTACAAAATAGTAACAACATTGGTTCACTAAGCTAGGAGCCATTTACATTAAAAGTATAATATATTTAAAATGAATTTCGAAATAACACAGACCAGATTCTGTTCGTCGCAAGGAAAAAAAAAAAAAGAAGAAGAAATAGCGGGGGAAAAGAAAAGAAAAAAAAAAACTAACCTCCTGATTTGCATTGAGTGAAGTACACATTCAATGCTAATTAAGATGAATTCTTTTTATTTTTTTTTTACTGCTGCTGTTGCGAGACGGTGAATATTTTTTTCTCAGGATGCATTTACGTTTTTTTGGCTAGTTTTACCTGTTTGAAATACTTTTGCATCTCATTTTAATAAAACGAAAGAATAAAAACCATATTTTTTTTTTTTTTTTTTTTTTTTTTTTTTTCCGCGTCATAAAACGGTACGATGGATCGTCGAAAATGCATTTTAAACAGTCGCAGCAATTACATTTTCTTAGTTTTTGTTAAACAGTTGCACTTTACCTTTACCAGTAATAGAGAAAGGGAGGAAGAGGGGTGGTTGTGTTTTTGCCGTGGGAAAAACTTAAATAATGCAGCATAAGTTTTATTTGTTGCATATTCAGGTAATTTAAATGAAAGGTAATTTTCGTATGTTTGTTTTCTTGCTTAAGAAGAGCCGCTACAAAACTTTTTATATTATTATTATTATTAACTTATAGTGAAGAATATTAATTAACCTTTCGTATGATAGTAAAGCAATATCAATCCAATTTTTAACTTGCAAGTCATGAACTAAAGTCCAATTATCTAGCACAGAGTAAATACACTCTATAACAAAAAAAAAAAAAAAAAAAAAAAAAAAACGACGCACCAAGAAGAAGTGGGGATTCGCAAAAATTGATAGATGGGGTGGAATGGGTGGTCCGAAGGGACAAAAATTGGTAGATGGGATGTACATGTAGAGAAAAACAATTGATTACAGTTTCAGAAAATTTGAATGATTTAATCAAGAGAAAGGGGCTCACAAAGTAAACAAGTCAATAAAGCGTTGGTCCACTTCTGGCCCTTATGTACGCAGTTATTCGGCTTGATATTAATTGATAGAGTTGGCAGATGTGCTCCTGTGAAGTATCGTGCCAAATTCTGTCCAATTGGTGCGTTAGATTGGTAAAATCCCGAGCTGGTTGTAGGACCCTTTTTATGATGCTCCAAACGTCCTCAGTGGAAGAGAGATCCGGGGACTGAGCTCAACCCCACTGAGCCGCCTATTAAGCAGTGGCGGATTTAAGGGGGGGCTAGGGGGCTGAAGCCCCCCCCCCAAAAACACTGACATTCACAATTGAATATTGCAGTTGTAAATTTTTTATTGGTCTACAATAACACTTTGAAAAATCTTAGCCCCCCCCCCCAAAAGTCAAGTTCTGGATCCGCCACTGCTATTAAGGGTATTTGAAGTCACTGAAGTACCAGTTGCACGTAGGATCGACGATAATCATGAATTGGTGCTTGATTCCATCAAAACCTGTATGTATGTCAATTTGTGTCCAGTTTGCATTCTCCTTCTTGGTGCGTCACTTGTTTTGTTATACAGTATATTTAACATTTTAAAGAGTACAAGATTTTATATGTATATTTATAAGTACATATGTGTATAGGCTCAAAAACAAAAACGGAAAATTATGCATAGATTTAAAATACTTCTCAGTTACATCGGGAAAAAATTCAAGAACGAAAACTTTTTTTTTTAAACTTTATTTATGTATTAGAGTTTATTTCGTTAGAAATTGTCTTTTTAAACGTGGAAGTCGCTAAAAACCATGTAAACAAATACACATGGATAGTCCCTGAAAGCCTAATGGGTTTGAAAAAACTACAACTTACTTGTTTCCTCCCCCCCCCTTTTTTTTTTAACTGCTTATAGAGCAATTAAGATTTCTACCCCATTATGTATTTAAATATGTTTTGTGGCTCTGTAAACCCTTGATTAATTGCGCTTTTTTTTTTTTCTATAAAAAACATGTTTTAGTGTTTCTGGATAATCTGTATCAATCTTGTCAAGTTTTGTGAAGTATCAAAGTTATTAAAAGAAGTTTTTAAGAAACAGCTCCTATAGATCGTAACGTATCAAAATTCGCTTGATTTATATTAGATTTAGCCATTTATATTAGAGGTATGCACGGGCCGAATTTTTGAGGCTCGGGCCCAGCCCGGTCCGTACGAAAGCTTTGCTTACCCGGCCCGGCCCAGACAAAAATTGATAAAATCAGGCCCGGCCCGATTAAAAAATATGTAAAATAAAAATTAATAATTATAATAATAATAATAAAATGCTTGCCTTTCTGTGAAAAAGATTTTAGTATGTGTTTTGCAGAGGTTTTATATAGCCAAGCAATAGAATGTTCTTTAACAAAACTGCTGAACTTTTAGAATATAATTATACATAAACAGAGGTTCATTATTATAGGCGTACAGAAGGCACAAAGACAGACAGAAAGTCAAATCGAAAATATTAGCATTCATCAAACAATTTTGGAAGGAATATAAAATGATTAATACTACTAAAAAAGCACTTTCAACCATTTCCTCTTATATAACGTAATGTATCCGAATCTTTCATGTTATCCGGTAAACAAAGCTTTAATGCTAATCCAACCATATTCAATCGAAAAGACGCTTTTGCACATGCTCAAAATGATGCTACTTTCATCCAGTGCCTTGGAGAAAAGAAAAAGGAGCCTTAGAGAAAAAGAAACAGCAGAAGGATTTTTATAGCCTTCATACCACCCAAATTCTACAGACCATAGGACACAAAGCCTTATACACAGTAACGTATCTCATTTCTGTGTTTGTACGTGTGCGTAAACTAGTAGTGACAAGCATACTATTTTGAATAGGAAACCATCTAATATTACTTTAAATAAAATATATTAATTTCGAGACATGCTAAAAATATTTTCAGAAAATCAGATCGCAAACAGAAAAACTGATAGACAATTAAATTGAAGTTACAGACACTTAAAAAAAAAAAAAAAAAAATTATGTGACATACCAGTCTGAAAAATTATATAAAATAAATGATTGAAAAAGGATTTTTATCATTCTCCTTTTTCGTTGATTAACATGGAAACCAGAAAAAGATTCGGGCCGAAACGGCCCGGAAAAAAATTCCTCCAGTCCCGCCCCGGCCCAAATACACACAAAAAATATGAGCCCGACCGGGCAGGAGCCTGAAAAAAAAATTTAAGCCCGAGCCGGCCCGAGAGCAAATTGAAAAATCCGGCCCGAACCCGGCCCCGAGCTCGGGTCGAAATCCCGGCTCGTGCAGACTTCTATTTATATTACTGAGCGTCCTATAAATTTGTAGACATTTTAAAAATGCATAAAATTTGAAGAATTTGGTAGAATTGAACGAGGTTTGAGAAAAGGTTATAATTGTAAAAAAGGATTTTATTTTATTTTATTTATTTATTTATTTATTTATTTATTTTTTGTGTGTGTGTAAGAAAGAAAAAAAAAAAAATCTGTACTATAGTGGGTGAGTATCTCTCGATGCATGCTCGCCTTGCGAGCATTAAAACTATGGATGAAATTCTGACAGGACTACTTATATTTGTATTTTAACACCCTTTCAATAAATAAATAAATTAAAATAAATCTGAAAACATTAGTCTAAATAATCAGGAAATATTAAGCCTAAACTCGTTGGCTCTGTGGTCAGAGTACACAACTACGAACCCGAAGGTTGTGAGTTAAGTCCTTACTGATGGGAAGTGAAAAAAAAAAAAAATAAATAAATAAAATATTTGAAAACACTAGTCTAAATAATCAGGAAAATATTCAGTGAAGATCCTTTGGCTCTGTGGTCAGAGTACACAGCTACAAACCTGAAGGTTGTAAGTTCGATCCTCACCGATAGGAGGTGAAAAAAAAAAAAAAAAAAAAATATATATATATATATATATATATATAAAAGTTTTTACGGATTTCACAAAATATTTTAAGATAGAGTAAGAAATTAAATGGTAAAATTGGATATTGGCAGGCATTTTTGAAGTGGAGCACTATAAATTGGTAACGACGAAAAATGCCAGATGAAAGAAATAGTCCTGTCATACTAAAAAATAAATTTTTCGTCGATAGACGGCGCTGCATGGATGCATAACGAGACATATGCAAATGGTTTTACGATTAAACACAGCTTATTTCTTATTTTCCCTCTTCCTCGCGCGTACATAAAATTTTAACTGTGATGCTGACTTGATGGCTAAAGCATTATTGGCGAAGATGTTTTCCCTCACATAAGAACCGCTGACTGAAGCTACAGTTAGCGATGTTGTAACTCGTTTGCAAACTATAATTTGGGGTGCTGGCGGAAAAATAGAATTGCATTTCATGTCAAACACAAGCGCCCTCTATCGACGAAAATTTCAACTATTATTTTTTTCTTTAGCAAAAGTCTCCTTCACGACGAGAATAACTTTTTCGCAAATTGTGTTCAATTCTACCAAAATCACTTTTTTTTTTTTTTTTTTTTTTTTTTTTTTAATGTCTACAGACGTATGAGACACCAGGTATTTTCAATTAAGAACATGCTATAAAAAACTTAAAGAATGTAGGGTAGGTGCTCGAGTGATTGGCATGCTCCAGTAATTGACATTTATCCCGAAATAATTAATAAATAAGAAAAATAATAAAATCATATATTTCACATATAAGAATTTTAACATTTCATGTCAAACACTGCAGCATAGGGTGCTAATAACTGGTAAAATGAATAACTAGCAGTGTCAAAAACTGGAACACAGATGGCCAATTACTGATAAAATGAAAAACTGGCAGATTCCATTAGGAACATTGAGTGGGTGTCAAATAAAAATTCATAAAAAAAAAAAAAAAAAATGTTATCAAATGTATATATTTTAACATATATGGGGTTCTGAATGTCTTTTTTGCCATATGTACTAACTTAAGATTTCAAAAAATATTTTCTGATGACTAGAACATAAAAAACATCAGAGATTGCTCTAAAAGTGTCAATCACTGGTGCACTTACCCTATATTAATTTCAAATTATTCTAAATATATTTGCAGAAATAAGAGCAAGGACTGACAGACGGGCAGATTTCATTAACACTTTCCAACATTATTGGAAAGTGTTGATAATTAAAAACAAAAAATATCTTTTCAAGATGAAGAAAAGTAAATACGTTATATTGAAATATTCACTTCACTGTAAATCAAAGTCTGTGCAGAATTTTACATTCTTAAATAGAACGGTTTGGTGCATCAATGAAAAGTGCTGATTTCGTTGTCTTTGATTTAGTATAACGACTGTAAAGTACACTTTTTAAATAGTGGTAGTTATAGGCAATGTACATTATTGCACACCACTCTTTTAAAAAAAAAAAAAAAAAAAAAGACTATTTTCAATAGGAGAAAAAAAGATTAAAAAACTAGTTGGCATAGGTGGACTCTGCTCAGTTCCCCATCATATAAATGTTTTCATAAATTTCTAGTACAGGACATTCTGTTAACATGATTATCATGTTAAGAGAAATGAAATTGACCAAACTCTTGACACACACTGTACAAAATATATCCTATCTGCTGCCAGAAATTTTCTGTAATTACAAAAAATACGTTCAGACAACGTAATTTTTCCGTAAATTACGCGTATTTTCTCAAATTACAGAGAATTTCTAGCAGCAAATAGGACATATTTTTATACAGTGGTGACAGAATGAAATATCCGCCTAATAGGCTATCCACCGTTCACTTCGATATATTTATCTTATTCTAATCTATTAATTTATTTTATTAGGGTCAATTTCGTAGTTTAGTTTTCATGCTACTATTTCAAATGCAACAATCCTCAAAATGCATATTTATATGGAAAATTTTCAATTTTGCTATGTTGATAAAATCTTAAATTACGAGTAACTTACGAAATTTTCTTATTAGAATATTTGTAGTCAATCATGTTCATGCAAATATCATAAATGTTATTTTCAAGTTGTCGGATATATTTATGAACCTCAAAATGGACGTTTATGCTCAATTTTGCCCTGTTCTGCCATGTTAAGTAAATCGTAAATTCCAAATAACTTACGAATTTTTTAAATTGAAAAATTCATACTCTATCATATTCATGACAGTATCCCAAATAATATTCCAGAAGTGGTCCGACATCTTTACAATGAAAATATCCCTCAAGATTGACGTTATGTGAAATTTTGCCCTATTCTGCCATGTTAAGAAATTCGTAAATTTCCAATAATTTACGAATTTTTTAAATTGGAAAATTCATAGTCAATGATATTCATGCCAGTATCCTAAATAATGTTTAAGAAGTGGTCTGACATCTTTACGATGAAAATATCCCTCAAGATTGACGTTTATGTGAAATTTTGCCCTATTCTGCCATGTTAAGAAATTCGTAAATTTCCAAAAACTTGCGAAATTTTCAAATTAGCATGTTTATAGTTACTGATGTTCATTCTGGCATCAAAACTGATATTTTAAAACTGATTTATTTTTATTATTTTTTTTTTCTCTGGAAGTTAAAATAAATAAATAAATAAAATAATTGATTTCGATGGTTTTATAATATAATTAAAAATTAGTAAATATGTTTTCGAGATAAAATTTATGTATATTCTTCTGTAGAAAAGAAATATTGTCGTGTTTCGGTTATAGCCAACTGTCTACGTTGATGTCCTGGGAGTAATGGGGAAGGGGGGGGGGTCTTCCTTGGATTCCTATTCACACACCCCAACTGTCTGTATTCCTGTTAGTTTCGAAGAAAACCATCGAAAACTCCAAATAGGTAGAAATACGAGCAGAAGTCGCCATCTTTCGTGAATTTTTATCAGCTTCGAGTTCAGAACCACTGGGCAAATGATGATGGGGCAAAAAGTTATAGGTTTTGATTTATATATTAAACTTTTTCTTTTGGGTAGCCTTGTAAACGCATGGTGAATGATTTTCATACTATATTCTACACGAAACATGTTTTTATGCCTATAAAAGATATACACTATGGGACAAAAAAAAAAAAAAAAAGCCGCACTTGGATATTTTCCTTTTCTTTTTCTGCAACCGCCAATTTTATCGTTTAAAAAGCAAATTTTCGAACGGATTTTATCATGTCGTCCTCCCCGTACACTTTAGGATTGAGCCCAGTGTTAAAAACAAAATGTAATTGTCAGGAAAATTGTAATTTTAGAAAGTATTTCGAAAATGGCAAAGATAAGGCAGTTAACGATGCCACAAAAAGTATTAATTTTAGAATGGAAAAAAATATTTTAATACGTGAGATAGCAAAATAACTAAATGTTAACGAGATATTGGGGAGATGGGCTTTAGCAAGATATAAAATTTTTTGGCTATTTAAACTGGAATTTTGGCTTTAGGCGACTACGTTGCTCATCCAAGCGAGATAACCGCAAGTTAAAAAGCAAATGTTTAAAATATCGATTTGTATCTTCAGAATTAACAAAAGATTTAAAAAAAAAAAAAAAAAAAAAAATTATAGCAAAATACTTTCTTCAAAAAGAGTGCAGGAACAATTAAAAAAAAACAGGTTAAAACCCAGAAGATTACAAAAAAAAAAAAAAAAAAAAAAGCCATTATTAAGGAAAATAATAATAATAATAATAATAATAAAGACTTCAGTTGACCAGAAATTAAAAAAAAAAAACAGTTAATTATTGGGCTGAACATGTTTTTTCTGATGAGTCAAGTTTAATTTATTTCGAGCTGCTGAAAAATCTATTAGGACAAAGAAGATGTGATTGACTTAATGAAAATTGCACTCTTAAAACAATGATACATTCTCCGTACATTATGGTACGGAGGGGCATAAATTTTCAAAGAATTGGGCAAATTTTCATATTCAAGGGATCAATTAACATAAATATTAATTGGGCGTGGGATTGGGCGTCAGGTTCTACACACATAAAACAGGGATGAAACAACCCAAAAACCAAACATTCTAAAAAATAGGGGAGACAGAGGTAAAATGGACCACTTTTGTAAATTTTAAGTTCTTACTCATAAAGTAATGATTTTTGATTATTGAAAATATGTGTACTTATTACCTATATATTGGGATTTATATTGCACTCAGTCAAAAGTAATAATTACCCTTACTTTTTTTAACAATCTTTTTAATAGCAACTGAGAAAGTGGACCATTTTACCCCAAGCCCGGAGGAAAAGGGTCCATGGAATAGGGTACTATGGACCACAGGTAAAATTTAAAAAGTACATTAATGTTTTAATAACATAAAATGTAGAATGTACTACATTTGTTTACTCATGGCTTAAATTCATACACAAAGTGTAATATATGAACATTAAAATTAGCAAATGACACAACAAAAGATTTTTATGCTACTGAAAGTCTACGGTTTTCTTTTGAAGTTGTAGGGTCTGGAATACTCATCATTACAAGAATTAAAAAAATTACAAGAGACACTCTCAGAAAAAATGAAGATATCATGATTAGGTTTAGTTTCCATAAATCTGAAAAAAAAAAAAAAAACAGATTCTTTGTCATTTATTTCTGTGATTAAGCCAACAAAATGTACAACTGTCTTTTTCGTTAAAAATTTGCCTAAAATCTATTTACACGCTTTTTACTTTCTTCTATATCTGTACTGATAAGTATAAAGGGTTTAAGTCCAAAAATGTCGATTTTGAGTTAAGTACATAGTCAGACACAGAAAAAAATTCTCTATCGATTGGTATAAAGGATTTAAATCCATGTCATTTAGTCTTTGAGAAAATACATTGGTAAAAAAAGATTCAAGTCAGAAATTTAGCATTAATCTTTAGTATAAAATATTTAATTTAATTTTTCTCCTTTATTAAATGAAGGTTGACAATCACTGAATGGTATAAAGGGTATAAATCAACATAATCCCTTTGTCCTAATCGATTCTTCTGATTAGTTTTTAGTCAGTTTAACTTTATTTTTCGTCTCCTGAAAAATCAAGAATATGGACTTAAATCCTTTATACTTATCAGTACAGATATGTATATATAGAGAAAGTATTGGATTCGCGAAAATTTTCGAACTCCAGTTTTCGATGGATTTACACGTTTTGGGATGTCCTGAACACGATTCGACTGTTTTTAGAAAATGTCTGTCAGTCTGTCCGTTTGTGTGCATCACAAAATTTGTGGACGCTGTATCTTACGAACCAATAAACGCAATTTAACCAAACTTGGTATTTAGTTGGACCCTGACATAAACTGGTGCTGATTAGATTTGGGGATCGACTGCTCAGCAGGTGGCGCTGTGATCCCATTTTTTCTAAATTTTTAACATGGCAGTATAGGACAAGATAACGTATAAATGTACATTATGAGAGTTATTTTTAATAAGGGATTGTAAAATTAATATGAATTATTGATAATAGTAGTAGTAAACTAGGAAAAAAATGTTTGTGCATGTGGAAACATCGCTTCTCCCCCTGGAGATGTAGATTTTCAATATGGGTATATTTCGAAAGATCTCCTCAATACCTTTCAAACGAATGGTTGAACCATACAACTGTGATAATTTAACACAAAGTTATCGATTTTTTTTAATTTTTAACGAAAAAAACTTAGAAAAAAAATCGTATTTCTTTTTATATTGGCAAAAAGTTGACTTTCTTTCGGCATTTAGTGATATAATTCTGTTAGATGAAAATCTTCTGCATTTATAATGGAAAATAATTTAATAAATAATTTGTATTGCATGAATTTTGTCTAAAATTGTATAGAAGAAAGTCTTTTGGTGGCCACATCATACTAGTTTCATTAGTATTTAACATTAGCATATTGCTGTGAATTTATAACCTCATCACTCTATTCTGTATAACTGTAAACAGACATATTTTCTGAAGCACACGAACTTTGAAAGTACAATATATGGATAATATACTTCAAAAATGTCGACTATATAAATCAGTTTATTAATTCCTCATTCCACATATAATGTTCAGTTTAAAAGAGCTTACAAAACACAGAATCCAGGTAAAATGGACCATGGTTCATTGTACCCCAATTCCTAGTGGTCCATTCTACCCCCATGTGGAACTTTGACAACAAATGTTTAAAAAACATTACAAATTTCTTTTTAAATATTTCAGTTAGATTAAATATAATAATAGATGATGTTAGCTATTTATTGTGCTGAATAATATCTTCCAGATCACAATTCTTAAATAAAGAAAAGAAAAAACGTTTAGCTAAAAATATTTACTTTTGACTACCACATTAATTTTCTAGAATAAAATATCTGAATTCTCAAATTAGGCATGGAGTTGCTAGGTAAGTTTCATCACTGAAATACTGTGTGTATTGTGCAGTAACTTTTTTCACTGACTCATTCTTCTTATTTTTTTTTTTTAAATACATGTTTCATTAAATATACTTATAAGACTATTATATATATTTCAGCTTTAGTCATGGATACATATCTGGTTTAAAATCTTCTACTATTAATTCAAGATTCAAAATACAGTTTAAGATAAAAAGAAAAAAAGTTTAAAAATACTTTTCTTTTTTTAATCTATGTGCCAAAACGCAAAGCATAAAAATAAATAAATAAAAGCTATATAAAGAGTGGTCCATTTTACCCCGGTCTCCTCTATTAATTGCATGCAGAATGAATGGCCAAAGAGCACTTATTAATGACATAGCATATGGCTATCATCAAAAGTATTTATTTATGCCTGTAAGTGGTGATATCTGAATAGTTCTTTAGTACATTATATGGCCAATTGTACATTTAAAAAAAAAAAAAAAAGAAATATCTATAGAAACAAAATAATTTAACATGAAATTCAGAGACAGCAAAATCTTAAAAAAAAAAAAAAAAAAAAAAAAAACCTCTATTCAGTGATAGACCCAGAAATCTGACTCCTGATAAGGACAGACCGCACTGGTAAATTGTATAAAAATTTAAAATAAACAAATAAAATAAAGAGTATTAAATCATTCAATAACAGAACTAAATGTCCAAAGTTATTCATTTTGAAGTATTACTTAATAGTACATTTAGGAAATAAATGTCTGACATTTCGCGTTTTTTTTTTTTTTTTTTACTGACTCATTCTTATTTATTTAGTTTTATATATAGATATACCTACATGTTTCATTAAACATACTTATAAAGCTACATCAGCTTATTCATGGATACATATCTAGTTTAAAATCTTCTACTATTAATTCAAGATACAGTTTAAGATGAAAAGAAAAAAAAAAGTTTAAACATACCTTTTATATTCCTCTATGTTAAATTCAGTTCTATATTCTAATGTGTTGTTATTGTTTTAGTTCTATTAATTGCTAAATTTTAAGATTAAATTTTATTACGATATATATTATATATATATATATATATATATATATATATATATACATCCTTTGAAATAGGCTGTATTCATGCTGTACTTGAAGGGAAGGGGGGGGGGGAGGCTCAGTACTATTTTTGCCGTAAATAAAAAAAAAAAATCAAACCAATACGAAACACTTCAAATTATCTATTTTAATTGACATTTTGGAGGGGGGAAAAAAGCATTATTAGAGAGTAATTACTTGAAATAAACTTTTTCTTCACAGTAATTTCCAAACTTCGATACATTTAAAGCTCTAAGAGGAATTCCTGGATGAAATGTCGTTCAAAATTATTTATCCTATACCAGTGTTGAGTTTTATTTTTTTCCTTCTTCTTTTTCAAGGAGTTCGGATACAAAGTTTTTTTATTTATCATTATTCAACGCCAATGTTCCGTTGTATTTTTCTTAAGAGAACGCTTTATTTATCGTCGCCGGTAGCCAGACCCCATGTTATTCAACGGGGAAATTTATTCATAAAATTACTTATTACCTTTTTCTTTTCTTTTTGTATATACTTACTAACTAGCAAAAGTCTTTATAAATTAACCCGTTAGCGCCCAGTGTCCTCATTTGAGGACAGCTAATAAAATGGCACGTATATTTTTTGTGGTTTCTTGGAATGATTTCTGCTTTTTAGTGACAGTTTATAGCGTCACTCTAAATGATACCTGAAAGTTTTCTGTGCCTACTATTAATTATTATTTCATAATTTGGATAGTCATTTTATGATTTTTTATTCGTCGCACCTATATTTGCTTTTTTGCGCAGATATACTAACTTAAATCAAGTTGAATAATAATACATATTATAATACTTTACTTTCGAGATCTTTGTCAACATATAATAGAAAATTAATCTGTTATCTCAAAGTTTTCCTATCTCGAAGTTTTCTCGCTAGAACACTAAACGTCAATAAATGAGGAAAGGCTTTAAATTTAAAACTATCAGAATAATTGTTTAAGTTAATATATTTTACTGTCAGTTGTCTATATTAATTTACTACATTAATTTACTAATAATATTTGCAAAATTAATCCGGGCGTTAACGAGTAAAGTGAAGTTTCTTTTAAGGGAACAAAGGACTTTGAAATTAATTTTTTATACAGTCGAACCTCGTTAACGTGAACACGCTTAACGTGAATTACTTTTAACATGAACTGTTTCCACAATCCCCGTCAAAATGAAGAATAGTTTCGTTATATGAAGATTAGTTACTGATAGCATGAACTACTGATAACATGAACAATTTTTTTTCTCCCCCCTTGAGATTCACGTTAATGAGGTTCGACTGTATTTTATATTCTATCGCTTACTAAATCATGTAATACCACGAAATCTATCATTTTTATGGATAAAGCATATTTTAAAAAGGTAAAAAGTAATTCTAGAGATGGAAAGTCTTCTTTTATGAGGTATATAATAAAGAACAAAGCCTAATTTCAAACTGCTCTATGCGAATTTTAAATTATTTGAAATCTCCAATTATTTTACTATGCCTTTTTCTTATTTAATTGAATACATCTGTATATATATATATATATATATATATATTTCAGTTACAAGATCAGTTAAAAAATATATAAGTCTTTCATGAAAGGTTGTCTTGAATTTGACAGTACGTAACAAAGGTAACAATTTCTTCATTCCAAAACGAATATGCAGTTTTGTGACAAATATACTGATTGACATACTCATATATTTTTTTAAAACACTAGATAGGGTTAAGTGCACCAGTGATTGACACTTTTAGAGCAATCTCTGATGTTTTTAATGTTCTAGTCATCAGAAAATATTTTTAGAAATCTTAAGTTAATACATATGGCATGGAAGACATTCAGAACCTCATATATGTTAAAATATATATACATTTGATAACAATTATTATTATTATTATTATTTTATAAATTTTTATTTGACACCCACTTAATGTTCTAGTAATTGACACTGCCAGTTTTTCATTTTATCAGTAATTGGCACTCTGTGTTCCAGTATTTGACACTGCTAGTTATTCATTGCACCAGTTATTAGCACCCTATGCTCCAGTGTTTGACATAAAATGTTAAAATTCTTATATGTGAAATATGATTTTATTATTTTTCTTATTTATTAATTATTTCGGGATAGATGTCAATTACTGGAGTATGACAATCACTGGAGCCCTACAGGAGCCCTGAATGCCAATCACCCTATAAAAAAAAAAAAAAAAAAAAAAAAAAAAAAAAATTCACATGGAACAAATAACTGATTTAATTCCCAAAATTTGGAACCCAAGAAAAATAAATTTAAAGCTTTAGGAAACTCTCTACTTATCGTCTCCGAAAGCCGCAGCCAGTGTTATTCTATGGGAAATTTTGCACTGATATAACTCATTGTCATTAACGAAAGTATATTTTTAAATTCCGTTTTCACATTCAGAAAATTCAAAACTGTTAAAAAATTTATCGCTTTTCTTAATTTTTAAGATTTCATTTTTAAGCTCATAAATACAAAATTTTCAAATTGTGAAAATTCGCATTTTAGGACCACAAAATAAAATATATATATATATATATAAAAAAAAAAAAATCAATTTTTAGAAAGCGATAATTTGTTTAACAGCTGTGAATTTTCTGAATGAGAAAACGGAATTTAAAAATATACATTCGTTAATGAGCTATAACGGGGCAAAATTCTCCATAGAATAACATTGGCTTTGGCTTTCGGGGACGATAAGGAGAGAGTCTTCTTAAAAATTTGCAAAAGCTTTTAAATAATCTTCGAGGAACTGTAGAATATTATTTAAAAAGTATTATATAACTTCATATATTTTATAATAACTATCTGGATATTTTTAATTGCAATTTTATCATTCCTTGTCTGCTTAAAAATTCAAGATGTGTAACAGATATCGAATAAAACCGCACACCAATGATCAAAATGAGTTGAAAAACATTTGTCTTTGATAATAAGTTTACAGAAATTAGGGTGACCAGACCAGATGGCGTCCTAGAAAATTCGAGGGCATCATTAAAAAATATTATAATTACACATTTACAGAGGTATAAAATTTATGCTAAATAAAAATGAATATTGAAAAGGTTTCAATTATGACACACAATTTCTTTGCTACAGTTTTTCAAAACTTATAAAAACGATTTCAAAATATGGACTTCTGGTATATAGGGTCAAAATTCTGGTATATAGGGTCACCCTACAGAAATTGAAATTATCAGTTTTCTCTGCATTTCCACCCAAAATTGTGATCTATTTTAACACGCTTTTATTAGCTTCACCTGTATGTATGTTTGTAA
Source organism: Salticus scenicus (assembly GCA_963930645.1). Taxonomy (NCBI): domain Eukaryota; kingdom Metazoa; phylum Arthropoda; class Arachnida; order Araneae; family Salticidae; genus Salticus; species Salticus scenicus. The sequence goes on along the minus strand of OZ005652.1, from coordinate 16,463,664 downwards.
CCGGTCTGGGAGCAAACAAAAAAATCTATATTGTAAAAAAAGACTTTCCCTACGGGAATGCTGTGGCTGTGAGGTAAAGCTCCGGGCTACGAACCTAAAGGTCTAACGTTCGAGCCCAGTCAGGGGAGATTTTTTAAAAAATTGTTTTTGTTTAATTCTAAATTATTTATTTCTCATTCCTTCATTATGTTATTTTTAACATGCTTTTATTAACTTGATATGATGTAACTATTAATGTATGTAACGGAATTTTGGAATTGAATTTTCGACCACTTCTGTTCGTTCGATTATCCTGAAATTTTGTACACGACTTCATAGTCGATGACAATACAAGTGTTTCCAGGCTCCTATCCCATCAGGGGCAAACAAAAAAATCTCTCTATATATATTAAACTCTATTGTATGTGGCACAGGATTTGGCCGTATTTGTATAACGTTGAGTGGCAACAATTAATTATTATTATTATTATTTTAAAGATGTAAATATTATCGTGTGTCACTTACACTATTTTATCTTACCCTGCATTTTAATACTATATTGATATTTTGTGCTTTTTAGTTCACATTTCAATAAAAGCGTGTTCTTTAATTTTTTTTAAAATATAACATTTTTACTATACAGCATATGTCATATACTTAAATATATAGAAGATAAGAGAGCAAGTAAAGACAACTCAAAATATTCGTCCATAAAAATAATTTATTTACAAAACTTGTGGCAAGCATCGTCGTATCAAATATGTAAAAATTCTCCAAGACACAATGACTTAGTCCGTACAAAATTCACAACAGCAGTTTTAAAGAAAATAATACAATAGGATGGATGACATAGTTTTCATTTAAAAAGAATACAAACATCACTCTCTATTTTATATAGATACTTATTTTTTTTTCCCCCTTCCATTTTCAGAAGACTGTAATGCAAAACAAAAAGATTAAAACACTAGTCGAGTACAAATATTAAGTACCACACATTTCCAACAAGATGAACAATATTCATTTAAAACTTTTTATTACAATTTGTTCTTCATTTTCCCCTCACATTTTGAAACAGCATTTATTATAAAAATACAGCTATCAAAAGCATTTATTATCATTATTATTATTACTGTACAAAGAAATTTCGTTTATTGGAAAGGAAGAAATGGAGTGAACGCGTTAAATGCGTGTTTGCTGAAATATATTTCAAAGAATGATAAACTGAATGGAAAATTCACAGTTTTTTTTTTTTTTTTTTTTTTTTTTACTCCTGTTGTATTTGTCCGTTTATCAGACAATTACATAAAGAATTTTGAAGTTACTTAGAAACAAGTGCGAAATCCTACATTTACATAAAAGTGAAATTTGTGTTATGTAAAAATAATTAATATAGTAACTGTTGCTAAAGAAGGCAACTTCGTATTTCAAAACAAAGTTTTTCTTTCTTTTTTTTCTTTTTTTTTTTTCCTTTTGCGCTTTTTGTAGATTTAAATGAAAAGATAACTATTATTTTAAATTATATTAAAATTATACTAGAAAAAAAAATCTTAAACAAAACTTTATCTCTGTACCCGAGTTCTAATTTTTATTTATTTATTTATTTATTTATTTTTTATTTATTTATTTATTTATTTATTTTTATTTTTTGTGGGGGGGGGGGGGGGGGTACCTATTTGTAAACTCAAATTCTGTAATAGTCTACAGAATTCTGCAAAATTTAAAATAATCTGATGGCAAGTGGTGATGACGTTTTTCTACACTCTGACAGAAATAGAACTCGGGTGCTTAATCAGTATATGAAATAAAATTTTTAAATAGCAGCGATTATTTAAATTAAAAAATTATTATTTAAATTTAAAATTTTTAAATAATCACTTTGTTCGTTATACATATATAGATAGATAATATAAAACGAACAAAATGATTTCAAACGAAAAAAAAATAAAGAATTATCATCTATAAATGTCTTATTTTTATTTATTTATATTTTAATCTTATTTGCTCATTATTGAACGAAAATGTTAATTAAAAATATTAATTCATACGTTTTCATTTAAAAACATTGTTGAATTATCCCAATAAAATGTCTTGGTAATTTAAAAAAAAGTGCATCGTTTAAATAAATAAATGAAAAAGTCTTTTTATAAATATAGCGGAAATAAATCTTATGAGAAATGAATATTAAAATATTTTTCATTAACCCAAATAGATAGAAATCTAAATTTAAACAAAACTTTCATGTAGTTGTACTAAATAATTAGATAGAATAAGGTTAATGTTCAATTTTTATTCAGCAAACAGGCGTTCACTCCACCTCACCATCTACAACCTTCTCTTTTTTATTTTGTCCAAAGCGCATGCGCTTGTCTTTTATACATGCTCTTCCTATTTTTGCATAGATCAGCGCTCTCCCGCAGAGGGAGGGAGCGTAGGCACATTGTGAGTATTTCTATAGATTGAAACAATTTTACAATATTAAAACTTGTACAGTGAACATTTATCATACAATGAGTTTTTTCCCCCCGTTATTCAAAATGTAACAGGTCATAGAAGGAACTCATAAATCAATTACAAGATATTTCCAAAACTGTACACACAATTATTTTAAGTAACCTATTAAGTTTTTAAAAATTTGTTAAATAATGAATAATTTAATGAATTCTTATTAGAAATTAATGAGATTGAAGCATAGGAGCAATTGTTTTCGAATGAAATTTTCTAAATTCTCTATTATCCCGGGGAATATATAAATATGAGAGTATTTTCCCCAAATTCTTATGTACTTACATAAGAATTGTCATTCACTACGGTATGTTTGTGAATCTCAACATAATTTAATTGTTGCCATTTTTTCCGACAGAATTTAAAAAAAAAAAAAAACGGACATTTATTTAAGATGAGGAAAATAAATTAGAAAAATTAGAAAATAAATTAGAAATATCAGTCGTATCGTTACAAATAAGGTACCAAATGAAAGGGAAAATTTTTGAAAATCCGGTGGATTAAACAGCTTATCGATCGGACAATTAGATTTTTTAAAATTAACTAAAGTATGAATTTTAGGTGGCAACAGCAGAAGATTGTATGGGAACCGTTAGGAGGAAAAAAAAAAAATGTGCTTCACATTAAGTCACATGTTTTTGAAATGGGATTAAAAATTGCAGTTTTCGATTTTTTTTTTTTTTTCTTCTTCTTCTCTCGCGAACACAAAAATATAATATACAGCCTGTACCCCAAAAGACCAACTTGTATTTCAAATTTCATCTTTTTTTTTTTTTTTTTTTTTTGGTTAATAAACAATTTTTTTTATAATTAAATTTTAATCTAACTTCGAAAAGATTTATGTGATACGATACACCAAGAATTTGGGTTTTAAAAGTTTTTTTTTTTTTTTTTTAATAGATTATTTTAAATTATGTAAAACTAAGGTGTAGACGCAACATATTCCAGATGTTATTTTCTAAGTTTTTTTTTTTTTTTTTTTTTTTTTTTTTTTAATTCAGCGTTATATGTAAAAATTTACAAAACTAGGCATTTAAAAATGAAACAAAATGAATAAAATTGAGGCAAAGGAAGCAATGATTGTTTGCTAAATGAAATTTTTTGCGCTAATTATAATTTTATATTAACCCGGAGAATTTACAAAATTCAAGTTACTTTGTAAAAAGTAACAAAATTAATAAAATTGAGATATTAGGCAATGATTTTCTAGTGGAATTTTCTAATCTTATTACAATTCTGAATTACACGCAAAAATCTTTTTTAAAAGGTTAAAAATTTGGAAGACTTTGGAGATTTCTTTTCTTTTCTTTTAACAATTTTTAGAATCACTGCTCCCAATCAATTCTTCTAGAATTGTAAAAATCCTTCTTCTTTTAAAATTACCGTTTGATTACCACAAAAGTACTCTATGAAATTTCCCAAATATATAACTAAATTTAGTTTAGAAGCTTTTTATCAACAAACATACGTAAAATTAAATGAACATCCGTTGAAGATAAAATAGAAATTGTGTGCCACAAAACTGAACTAAACAAATGAAAGTTTTTATATTAATTACATTAAAAGTTAGAATTATCTTGTTTAACTTTTGATAATAGATAAAATGAAATATTTAAACAGTTCCTTTATTACTTGTTACACTTGAATAACTGGTCATACACGGAAATCAATTATTAATCCAATATTTGTTTTAACAAAAATAAGTTACTTACATACTAAATCTGAAATAATTAAATCAATATTTTTCAGAAAAATACAAACCAATTTTAAAACAACAACTTTGAGATTTCAATAAACTGACAGCACATCAAATATTTTTAAATACATGGAAATGAGTTATATAAATCAAATTTGCAAAATAAGTAAAACATGAGCATTTTTTTTTTCTTTTATGTAAGCACTTTTTTATTTAGAAAGTGAACATAAAAACTCAATTTTTATGTCTGAAATATATTAACTCAATGGTTTACAATTTTTTACATTAAACGTAGCATTTTTTGTATATTAAATACCGTAATGTTTCATATCAAATCTTCGTTTTGTTTTATTATTATTTAATAACTACATAACACTTACTGGAAAATATATTTAATTTCAGGGAACAGTGGATTTTAATTGTTATTTATCATGATATATATATATATATAACCACAATAACAATATTTGCTTGAATTTTTAATATAAGAAGTTTTTCTACCATTTACGTAAATTCGTCTAATTAATATATGTACTTAAAAAAATAAATAGTGTTTATCAAGTGAGTTTCTCTAATATTAAACATTATTCAGTTATATAATGTTTAGTATCACAGCAATATCAGTTTAACATGAACAGAAAATTAAGACTATTTGAAAATGCCTTTTCTAAACCATTGAGTTAACATATGTTTTTTCAAAGCAAAAATTGAATTTTATAGGCTGATAAACTGTAAATAACTTTAATCTGTGAAGCAAAAACTTCAGCTACAACCCAAGTAATATTTTTTAAGAAACTTTTCCGAATTAAAATATGGAACAATGATATTTTTGCAGCGAAAGATTATCAAATTAGCTATTATAATTTCAAATCGGCAGAAAGTTGACTACCGCTCATGAATAATTAATTGAGTCATATTTTTTTCCTTGCTTAAAAAAAGAAATAAATAGGGAAAAAAATGGCGCAGCATTCCAAGATTTGGAAACGATTTTTCAAATTATTCTGAACGGAATTGCGCAGTATAAAGAAAGAAAATGAAATGCTTGCTGCATTCCTTTAATAACCACAACCGCACATAAAATTTTATTTATTTTCGAGACATATTTCAGGAGGGAGGAACATGGGATGGGGGGGGGGGAGGCTTGAGAGAACAATACGAAATATAATTTAAATATAAATGATAGTTTTTCGAAATTAAAATAATCTCTCCCAAACGTTAAGAAAGTGTATACAAAAATAAATACATAAATAACGATTTGTCCTCATCCAAGTGAAAATTAATGTCTACATGTTTATAATTTTATAAGGAAAGTTAATTTATATTTGGATGTAACAAGTTAGTATTAATTCAGAAATAGTAAACCTTTAATAGTACAACTAGGGGAAGGGGTATACAAAATATAGTTTAAAGTTTATTAATGACAGGTTTTATAATATTACGATACTTTTTACTCAAAAAATTAAAGAAATATTAGAAAAATAATTTTATTTATTTATTAATTTGTTTGTTTTCTGAAATACTAAATTAATATCCAAAAATTTCAAAATATGTTATTTTTAATCGTAACGATTTAAATATTCACATTAATTCCGAATTTGACAACCACCTTTATTTTTGAACCGAAAACATCCTAAATCGAAAAAATAAAATAGAAAGAATTAGTTTTTTATACAAACCTAAAATATATTTTTCTTATAGAAAAAAAAAAAAAAAAAAAAAGAAAGAAAGAAAGAGGGAGGGGGATGTTTAAAAGAAAGATACTTGTATATGTAATTGGTACTAAACTTTGAATAAACACCATAAAATATAAGAACTCGCAACAATCGTATCGGGTCGAAAGAAAACACGCCCCTTCGCCAGGTGAATAAAGTAGGCACGAGTGCTGCACACAAAGCGGCAACGCACCAACGAGTGTTTGTAGCACTCGAGCCTACTTTATTCGCCTGACGAAGGGTCGTGTTTTCTTCCGACCCGAAACAATTGTTGCGAGTTCTTATATTTTATGGTGTTTATTCAAAGTTTTGTACCAATTACTTTTGAAAGCCAAGTCTCTTAATACTTCAAAATGTATTTCGCATAAAAAAATTTTAGTCTATATCTATTATAATTTTGCCTTTTACCTTAAAAAACTAGGTTAAAATTACCTTAAAACTAAGTAACTCTTATATAAATTAAATTTCATTAATAAATTTCATAAAAAATGTTCGTTTAAAGTGGAAGCTACGCCAAAACTAAAATCCAATATTTAAACATTATATTAATAATTCTTTGATAACACTGGGCGCCAAAAATAAAATTTAAAACACACTTAATTAAAAATGTATCTGATGCACAAGTTATCATCATTTTTTTTTTTTTTTTTTTTCTCTTTGATATTCTATAACAATACCAATTGCTAAAAAAGAAAAATATGTAAGTAAATGCAAAATAAGTAAAATTTAAAATAAAATATTAAAAACAAGCTAATAAAAAAAATTATTTTTTAGCTTTGGATCTAAGAAAGTATTATAATATTTTCTTAGATTCAAAACTAAAAATTACTTGCTCTTAATTATTTATTTTTCAACTTTTATTTGAGGCTTATTTCTTCCATATATTGTGAGATAAATTTTACACAAAATACACTCACAGTGATATTACCTTTGAATAACTACAAACGTCTTTAATTATAAATGTATTTAAAAGAAAAAAATAATAAAACTAAAGGTAATTTTTTCTTATTGGCCAATAAACTTTCTTCCGATTTCCAATAGTAATTTTTTGCGAAGAAAACACTAAACAATTGATTATTATTTATTTATTTATTAGATGCTCATTTTCTAATTAGATAAACATGACTGCAACAAGCTACTAATTGTATCAAATATCTATAATATCACAATCATAACAAAAAAATCATTGCACAACATTAAAAAAAAAAAAAAAAAAAATAGCAAAAAAGCTTTATGTACAACAAACACAGAACCACGCACAGTAATATGGAAATGGCTGAGGTAGGAAACAATGACATAAATAAACATAATGAATATACATAATTTTTTAATTAAAAAAAAAAAGCTAGTTTTAAAGAACAGCTAAGTATTAAAAAAATACTTGAAAACAATTTCAAAATATGTCAATTCACAGTAAATGTACATTTTAAGATACAAAATAAAATTTTTTATACATTTTATAACAAATTATATTAAGTCTTTTTCATTCGTACAAACTAAAATATTAAGCTTCTTTAAATATGAACTATATATATATATATACCGACACACGACTAGCATATCACACAATATACGGAAATCGGTTAAAATAAAGCAAATTTTAAGGAGATAAGGGTTATTTATTTATTTCGCCTCTTTAAAGACTGCTTTTCAAAATTACTGTCTCTATAAGTACATAGTTTTAAAGAAAAAACAAAAAGTAATAAAACGATTTATTTATTTTAGATATTTATTAACAAAATGAAACAATTAAAGCTATATTTATAAATAGTGTTTAATGTACACGTGCGTAGAAATTTATATGCGTCTATATGCGTAGAAATATAATTTATATATCTAAAATTTACTCTTGAGGTTGAATATTCATTTATACCGCCGATTGGTTTTTTAACGTTGCATTTTAAAATGCGACATACGTAATTATCAGATACGTATGATGAAATTATTTTAAATAAATTAGACTGCGCTTTGGAAAAAAAAAAAAAAAAAAAAAAAAAAAAAAAAATCGACCCCTGATACCATCTTTGTTGATTATTATGTAAAATCCTGAATCCTAATATGACTATCATTTTGCCCAGTCACCCACCGTTTTCTCGGGACCTGGGGTTAATCCAGGTTTTAATTTTTGAAGCCCATTTTTGTGAAATTTTTATTTATTTTTGTGAAAATCTAAATATTTTTGTGAAAAAAAGAAAGAGTCGCTAGAAACCTTTCATTTTGGCAATTACTCTATCTAATGTTTAATATCAAGTTAATAGTATTTTATTAAACAAGTATAGACACTCATTAAAAATAATACTGTAAACAGGGAAAAATTTTACAAAAGTATAATTTTCAGAAAACAAAATTTAGTGAAAAGGCTGTTTTTATAAATCTGAATTTTGTGAAGGGACCCATTTTCTGAATTTGAATTTTGTGAAGGGACCCATTTTAAGGATTTGAATTTTGTGAAGGGGCCCATTTTAAGGATTTGAATTTTGTGAAGGTGCAGCAAAAGGGTCCCAATTTTTTATCTGGATCAACCCCTGGGGACACCATCCCCTCCCCCAATTTTTATCATTGTTCAGTAATTTTATGGCCATGGACCATGGTTTTGATTTGGAGAATGAAAACAAATTAATTTAACACTTAAAAACGGAAAAAAAATATAATGTTTAATAAATAACATTAATAATAGATTAAAAACAATATATAAGAAATGTAATACATAATTTCAGTGGCAAATCCCCCCCCCCCCCTTAATTTTCCCCTCACCGCAAAATGTTCATGTTTTAGGATTTTTCAACTCTGTAGCCCCCCAGAAGATATTTAATAGTTAAAATAAACCCCCCCCCCCTTCCCCTAAAAATCAAATTTATAGCGATAAAATAACCGAAAAGTGATAAAAATAGGAGGCCGTCCCTGAAAAATGGTCGGTGATAGGACAAATTAGACGTCCTATTCAGATACAGGAGGTCATTTTACATAATAATTTGCCAAAATAGTGTTGGGGCAATTATCATGCCAAGCAGTGTTATTTTTCCTATATTAAATCATATTACTTCATATAAAAAAAAATATATATATATACTTATTTTTCGTTTAACTTCACTATTCAATTAAAAATTATTACTGAAATTATAAGAATAAAATACATTTCCACATCTTAAGTCCCCTTTATTTCTTAAATTCAAGATTTTTTATAAAATTATTTTAGCATTAGAAACAGAAATTTACTCATATTTACTATTCAGTATTATCAATAAACAATTTGGTACAAAACTTTGTAGAGAGTGAAAGAAAGGGGTGGGGATTTAAATAATTGACAGCAGTCATAAAATTTTAAACTGCAGTTTAAAAATATATTCAGTTAATTAAGAGATTTTTTAAAGATTACAAAATAATATATATGTTTGTTTGTTTTTTTTTTCCCTCCAAATTCAATCTGTATTTTAAAAGTACTCAAAATCGGGTCAATTTTCAGTGTTTTAAAATCCCTTATCTTCTTAAAATGATCCAGAAGCGTATTTTTTTCTTTATAAAAATAAAGGTTATTGCAGAAATATGTTTCTATTAAACTAGGTGCCCTAATATTGTTTCATTGCCTTCATTTAAAATCACTGCAGGTCTACTTTATCTCTTAATTAAAAATGGCATGTTATTAATTAAAGTAGAGCATAAAAACAGATGCACTAATTTATAGCCTGTGATTTCTTTTATAAGGTAACATTAAGACGGTATAATGCCTCTAAAAATATAGGAACAACAAATGTAAAAATTATAATGACTAAAATAAATATGAAATATTATGCATTATTATTCGTAGGAATATTACTATTTATTATTTCGTTTTTAGTAAAAAAGCAATAAACAAATTAATCAGTTTAAATCTTGTTTTGTTTCATTTTAAAGATATATCAATAAAACCCGACACCGTTTAACAAATTTTGATTTTTTTTTTCCTTTCGTTTTTTATACCAGTTATTATTAAATTTGCACATGTTACTTTCATTTTCAGTTTGTTTTTTTTTATCGTTATTTAACTCGCGGTTCATTAATCAATGAATTAATCAGTGACAAAAATATATGCATAATAAGCTAAATGATATTTACATAAAGGAATTAAACATTGTCAATTATTATCACATCTTACTTAACGTACTTGTTACATATTTTTATTAATAACATAAATTCATTAAAACCTGTTTTTTGTTGTTGTTGTTGTTGAATGTATTTAATTATTTATACAATATTAACTTAATAAATAAATAAATAATAATAAAATAAAGTAACACGGAACTGGACAAAATAATAATAATCAGCTGAATGAAATTTTTTAGTTAAACTTTACGTTTTCGATCATTCTGCAAATCACATACGGTCTTTTAGCAAAATAATAGATTTTTAAAATTAAAAAAAAATAATAATAAATCACTCTTTTTATTACATGAAACTAAACATATTCCTTTCTATTTATTACGCAAACAATTCCTATATGATATATTTCATATTCCGTGCTTATTCTTTATTTATTTTCCTGTGAAACCTTTTCTATTTTTGATGTTTCTCCAAACACGTCGTTGCTCCCTCCACTGTATTTCCATCCATCCCCCTTATTTTCCGTTTTGTATTATTACCTTTTTAGATTTACGCTTATAAATGTTATTTTAAAGTAAGAAATAATTATTGAATATAGTTTTTAGAATCAACAGTACGGTGCCGGGGTCTCCCGTCTTTTACGCAAAATTTAACTAAAAATAATTAAGTTCAACAAAAATAAATAATAATAATAATAAAATCAATTTCATAATTAACTTTAAAATTACTCCTTTCTTCATTGAAAGTAACTATGCAGATAAATTTTCAGACAAATATAATAAATAGCGAATTTTAGAATCAACAGTACGGTACCGTGTCTCCCGTTTTTTAAGCAAAATTTAACTAAAAATAATTAAGTTTAATAAATACAAAAAAAAAAAAAAAAAAAATCAATTTCAAATTAACTTTAAAATTACACCTTTCTTCATTGAAAATAACTATTCAGATAAATTTTCAGAGAAATATAATAAACAGTGAATTTTATTAATTATTTAATTAATTACTTTAAATAGTAAAATTTAGGCAAGAACTTTGAAATTTTATTAACATATTATGACGCGTAACCTGAAAAGTTCATTTTAAATTCAGCTGAATTCTTTTAAAATCATAAAAACATTCAGTGTTAATAAATACTTTTATTAAGTTGATATACGATAATTAGTCCATTTCCACTAATTTTCATCATAAATAATTAAAATAAATAAATAAATATAAAGTAGTCATTAATGTATACCTTCTAATTATTCACAGGAACATAAAGCAGTGCATCTCTGAATTAAAATAATAATAATAATAATAAAGGAACTAAACAAAGTGCTGATATTTGGCATTTTGCACACGAAATAGGATAAAATTTTATATTTTGGCATATTTGGTGAAAAGCATAGTTTATACACAACACACATTATATAAAAGAATAAAATTATCTCTTTACATATTCATAAAAACAAGAAACAGAAACAAGCATTTAAACTTTAAAAAAAATAAAAACACAAAAGAGGTTAAAGTTTCTCATAATTAAGAACAACATTTTAACTTTAGAGCAAATAAATCTAAAATAAAAACTAATTAATATTTTAGAAGAAATATGCACGAAGATAGATAATTTTTTTTAAAAAAAAGCGCATAGGAACTAAAAAAACACTAATTCGACATATAAATATGACAGGAGAAGATGGATATAATGCCCGGAGAAGATAAGTTGATCGTGAAGATGATTCGAATATAATTAAAGTTCTTGCAAATCTGAATAATTTATAAATACACAACATTTAAAAAAAAAAAAGAAAGAAAGAAAAAGAGGAAAAATACAACATACTGAATTTTATAACACAGCAAGGAATGTTTTTAATTATACTGCAGATATTAATACTAAGTTTTTGAAAATCAAACACATGTACAGGCTAAATATTATTTATTGCTTATATACTGCAGAGATTAATACTCAGTTGTTGAAAATCAAACAAGCGTACAGGCTAAATATTACTTATTGCTTATATATAATACTAATGTTGCAAAAATACTGAGATATTATGTAATGTTTTAGTGAAAATATTGCTTTTTGAAAACTAATAATTTAAAAATTAATTTAATATACTTTTAGAATATTTATATTATTATTATTTCTAATTTATACTCAATATTCTATCGACATCCAATACTGACCATACTACAACTATATACGCCGAATATGTAAACATTCAAGGTTTTAAATATACTTTAGTTTCAATATTGTTTGCATTTTTCTAATAGAGATTTGCAACTTAAGATCTGTAAAATGTATTAAAATACTTGACAAATGAGATGAGAGGGCCATCTTCACTCACCGTCGCCGCTAGCCGGAGCTAATGTTATTCTACGGGAAATTTTCTTTACTTATAACTCATTAACTAATACATATTTTTGAATATTTTTATTTTTTTTTTTTATTAATCAATTTATTTATTTATTTTTTTTAACATTCAGAAAATTCTCAACTGTTAAATTGACGCACCTTTTTAAAACACGTATTTTTTTTTTTTTTTTTTTTTTTTTGATGCTATAAAATACGAATTGTCAATATGTGAAATTTTTCATTTTGCAATTTCAAAATAAAATAATAAAAATTAAAACAAAAAAAAAAGTTTTTAAAAAAGGTGCGTCCATTGAACAGTTGGGAATTTTTCTGAAAGTGAAAACAGAATTTAAAAATATGTATTAGTTAATGAATTAATTATAAGTAAAGAAAATTTCTTATAGTATAAACATTGGCTCGGGGTTCCGGCGACGGTAAGTGAAAAGGGCCGTTAACCGAATGCATTCAATAAGGATTTAAAAAAGCTAGTTTACGATGGTGCTATAAATAGTAGACTATCTGACAATGACAACAAGGCTATATTTTGTTCGTATATTTATTTTTTATAATTCATTTAAGACAAGATACGAATAAATTTTCAAGGCAATGTATTTAATGGCTGGATTATTTAATATTATAACACTCTGTTGTTGTTTGATATTCATTTGAATACGAAGGATGGAATTCTCAAGGCATTGACACATGCACTACACACATTAAATTGTCTAACAACATTAAAACTTTTTTAACAATTTACGGAAAATTGATTGTCATATTACATTTGCAAATATTGTTTATTGTAAAAGTTTACAATTATAAAAAATAGTTCAATAACATTTTTTCTTTTTTTGGATGGATATCTAAGTTATACAGAAATACATATCATTATCATAATGATTTATAGATTTTAATTTTTTTCTGATAATATTATTTATTTAAAATCTACAATAACAAAAATAGTTACAAATTTTACGCATATTTAGGCTAGCGTAACAACGCCGTTTAGATTGTTTTATCATATTTCATAATTAATCGATATCAATGCTTGTTCATATATTTAAATCTACATTTATAAAAATAATTGATTATTAAAATTTTTTGGATGGATATTTAAAGCTAAATAGAATTTCTCTGAATATATATTTTATAAATATATTTTTTAGAATATATTTTGTTTTATAAAATTATATGATGTGAAATTCATCTGAAAATATTTATTTAAAGTCTATAATTATAAAAAAAAATAATAATAATAATAAGGATTGATATAAACTACATTTACAAGTATACTATTTCGATTGAAATATAGATTATTAAAAGCTATAGCAAAAACCTGCGCAGAAATTGAGCTTTCCTTTGTAAAATAGAGGCATACAAAAGTGAAGTAGTTAAACTACAGTTCTTAAAAATACACTATATACACTGACTCATATGTTTAAATATTTTACACTATTATCAAAACTTGTAAGTATGAGTCCAAAAAATATAAATATTTCTACGAAAATACAACTATTATTCTCTAAAATCACAAATGCATTTGTATAGTTTATATTATATTTTATGATGCACTAAAAAAAATATTGTAAAGTGAGTCAATAGAAAAATTTTCACCTTAAAAATTTTTTTTCTTCTTCCTAGTTTTTTACTCAAATCAGTTAAAATATAACAAAATATCTTTTTTTTTTTTTTTTCCCATGAAAAGTCCAAAAATATCTAACGATTATTAATTTCTTAAGATATTTGTGATCTTAATCAAATATTGCAAAAGTTGGACTTTTATGAAAATAATAATTCTGACATGAAAATTCAAAAAAAACATTTTCCAAGTTTTGAACGTAAGGAACGACATCAATGCACTCGGAAAGTAAAATAGGTAAATATTATTGAAGAAAGAACTTAGGAAAAAACAAATCTACTATGATTTTATTACATTTCAGAAAAATAGAATTTTTAAACATAATATCGTTATCTTATCAATTAAACACATATTGAAGTATGCATAAAAATATTTATCCTTTAAAAAAGGGGTGAAAAAATATATATTCTATTTCAAAATGTATGTTATTTGAGATTTTGATAAATTTTAAGGAATATAGAAATAATATATAATCTATGTAACAGCGTTAATCAATACTTTTTTACAAACAATATAAATTAATTTGAACACATGACTACATAATAACGAAAAATAAATCGTTTGATAAACTTTGAAAATGTCCTTCCGTAAAGAGTTTATGAATATATACATAATTTAAAAAAAAAAAAAAAAAATTAAAGCGAAAAAAATCACAAAATATATGTGAAATGTCTGAAGTACAAGAGCACTTAAAAAATCCATCTAGCCTCTCGGTGGTCAACGTCTTTAATACAACTTCAAACACATTCATCTATATTTATATATATAAAAATATCATTTACAAAACATCATTCTACTCACTTTCTTTAATTTTCATAGCTCATCTCCATAGGATGGGTAAGTAGTGTTTGTCAAAATATCACAACCTGACCTCACGTGTTCCAAAACTTGCTGTTTCAAATGACACACCTGATCTTTTAGAAATGTCACCTTATTTAGGAGTTCTGAATTTTCACTTTTGAGGATAGCGACACGGTCTTCGAGCCTGGCAATTTTCTCCAGTTTTCTCCTGCGACACTTACTAGCGGCTATACGATTCCTGAGGCGCTTTCTTTCTAGTTTCAATTTCTCCTGACTCTCCATGTCGATGGGCGATTTGGGTGGATCTGGGGGCGACGCACAAGGGACAGTTTGAGGTTCCTCTTTGATGGACACAATAGGCTCCATACCGTAATAACCATTGCTGACGGGTGCATAGCAGTTCGAACTCATAGTGGAAGACACCATAGGATTGCAGTTACCGTTCATTGTCGACAAGTTTTGTTGGTATCCATACGCGTCGACTGGGGGTAGAGTGGACGGTGGCATAATGTTACAGTTATTACTCACTGAAAGAATATTGACATCGGACTGGATGGTTTGAGGTGGTTGGTACAAATTGTAGTTGGGATTATTGGGCGGTTGCAAGCCACTGAGGGCGTCAGGAAAGTCCCTGGAGTACTGATCTCTGTCATCACTCTTTGGGTACATACACTGACTCGGAGCCATAGTATGCTGCTGCATGATCAATTTTTCCAGCTCTGGGGACTCTAATTTCAGCATGTGAAGATCGGGAGAGGTAAGCAAGGTGTTTCCCCGAGCTTTTTTGCTGCTCTTCACAGCGTTCAGATCCAAAGTCATGGGCCTTTTCATCCCTCTGACGTCTTCCCTATTTCTAAAGCGTAAATCCTCATAGAAGGTAGGCTCCATCCCTTGGCATTGGGAGGTGCTGCGGGTCTGAAGCACACAGGACGCCGTCGTTAAGCTCTTTTTCAAACAAACAAAAACAAGAAACTAAAACCAAAAGCTCTAAGCAGCTCCGATCACCAACCGACCAAGTCGAGAGTTTCTAGATTACTGGGTAAGCGATGCACTCACTCGGTCGATATCGGACGAAACTCTGCCTCTACTCCGTGACTCACCATCAGGCCTTTTCTACCACCTACTACCCTTTAGGGTTGCTGTCGCCCGAGGTCTTCCCCCGTGCTCGCCAACACAGGCACGCGCTTGGCGACGATTATCTTTCTCTCTTCTCAAACGGTGCAGAGCAGAGGGGCTTTCACAGAGAACAGAGTGAAACTGGATATTGTTTAGATAACAAGTTTGGAAAAACACCCCCGTTGTGAAACAAGAATAAAAAATAAAAGAGAAAACAAAGCAAAATCCGACACCAGGTGATGATGCAGAGATAAAAGGGGAGATACGAAATTTTTGAGTATCGTTATGCAATCATTCATGACGCTTTCTTGGGTGATAATAAAAATGAAATAATAAAAAAAAAAGAACGGAAAAACGAAATTCCGTCAGACAGCATGGCGTCGATAAATGTCTGGATTTAGCGCTGATTATCAAAACAGATTATTTTGATCGGTGTAGGAATTTTTAAAAAAGTACAGATTCATAAACATTTTCGGTGTGTTGACCTTAAAAAATGCGCAGCAAAAAACAAATGATGAAATTAAATTTTCTAATTAAAAATTCTGTCTAAAAATATATTTTAAAAGTAATAGTTTTTAAAAACATCTTTAATTTGGTTACAACGATGTTCCAAGTTCATTGGTACAAAATTATTTGTGAAGTTTATTAGAAAGTGGTGGTAACTGGTTCTGCACTAGGGACTAGCTAGAGGTCTGCACGGGATCGAGCTTAAAATATTTTTGCAGCCTCAGGCCGGGCCGAACTCAATTTTTGTGTGTGTGTACTCAGGCCGGGCCTGGATTAAAATTTTTCCGGGCCGTGTTGCCCGGATTTTGTTCTACATTCCTCGTTAATTAACGAAGAAAGTAAATAAAATAATTCTTCAGTCATTTATTTTAAATTTTATAGATTTCACATAAAATTTTGTTAAAAAATGTTAATAAGTTTTCAAAAAAAGAAAAAAAAAGATTATAACTTCAACTTAATTGTCTGTTAGTGTCTGTTCGCCATCTGATTTTTCGCAAATATTTTTAACATATCTCGACATTGTTATATTTTATTTAAAGTAACATTAACAGGTTTCCTATCCAAAATAGTATGTATGTCACTACTAGCTTGCGCAGATGTACAAACAAAAGAAATTAGATACGTTACTGTGTATGAGGCTTTATAGGTCTGTAGAGCCTAAGTGGTATGAAGAATATAAAAATCCTTTTGTTTTAACTTTCCCGATATTTTCCAGGGTATTGGATGAAATTAACATAATTTTTAGGACGAGCAAAAGCATCTTTTCTATTGAAAATGGAGAAAGATTAGCATTAAGTTTTGCTTACCGGATCAAATAAAAGGATTCGGATACTACAGTATATAAGTGAAATGGAAGAAAATGCATTTTTAGTAGTATTAACCATTTTTAATACTCTCCTATATTGTTTGATGAATACTAATATTTTCGATTTGACTTTCTGTCTGTCTTTGTGCGTTTGGTACGTCCGTAATAATCAATTTCTATTTATATAAATGTATATATTAATCGGGTCGGGCTTGATTTTATCATTTTTTGTGCGGGGCAGGGTATACACTGGTAAAAAATAAACTTTTATATTTTATACCGGGCCGGGACAGTTAAGCAAGGCTTTCGTTCGGGCCGGGTCCGGACCAAAAAATTTTCGGCCCGTACAGACTTCTACTAAGGACAAGGGGGATGCTCACCATGAGGATCTTTCTAAAGAGTCCTAGCATATGTTCAAGTGAGTTTCGGAGAAAACTACGGAAAACTCCAGACGGCTAGGTCGACGAGCGTGAACTGAAATCGAACCCGACACTTCCCGTCCACTAGCTTTGAGCCCAGAACACGCTCGGTCATTAACGGTTCTATTAGAAAAAGGCAATTCACAAAGACATCTTTAGATTATAATTTCAATTATATAGGCGCTAACTTTTAGTTTGTTTAAAAAGTATAAATTAATGCAATATAAATTGATTTTCACATAGAATTCTGAAATTATAATTAATAATAATGAATGCTATTTAATTAAAAATAAAACAAGTAAATTTGAGGGTTTTTTTTTTCCTCCTATGCTTTTAGAAATATGATTTTTAACGTTTATTTTAACACTTCTGGTAATCCATACATGTATTGAAACGTAAATTAGAGTTGTGAGTAAAATTACACCAAAACGAAGGTTTGGGCGGTTTTCAAGGACTTGTTAATTAAAATAGTGGATATCATATTGCAAATGTTGGTAAGCATAAACTTATACGAAGAAAACATTAACATAATACATTATACTGATACCAGAAGATAAAAATCATCATATATATACATATATATATATATATATATATTATTTTTCCTTTTGATATTGCGTTCAATATTATTATCAACTGCCATTTTAATTGTTGCTTAATAATATTATAACGAATGCTTTTAAAGGGGTTATCTTTTTAGATCCCCACATTTTTCGAATTTTGACTAATTAAAAAGTTAAAAATAAATCCTAATAATTCTTCATTCCTTAAAAAAAAATATATTATTTACTTATTTATTTTGCTCTACATACAAAAATTTTTAAGAATTGGACAAGTAAATCAATTTTTGTATTGTTTGTTTGTTTGTTTGTTTACACATCGCAAAATTTCTTTTGTAAATTTAACCAGGGGAAAAAAATACATTATCTAATACGGTTTTCAAAATTAGTAAGCCACAGGGTTGCATGGCTTTAAAAAGTTATGCCTAAATTTCCATTATCTTTAAGAAACAATAAGTTAAAAAAAAAAAAAAAAAAAAAAAAAAAAGATTATTTTTCTAATTTATGCTATTTAAAAATATTGAAAAGGAAAATTCTCAAACGATCTACGATGATATTACTAAAAAAAAAAAAAAAAAAAAAAAAAAGATTTTTTTTTTTTTTTTTTTTTTTTTTATTCGGGCAAAATACTTAAGTGTATTTTTCTCATGTATTTTAATAAAATTCTAATCATGAAATAATACTTTTTAGTAATTAATGCTAGTAATACATCGCTTTATATAAAAAAAGAAATATTTAAACTTATTACCCTAAATTAATACTTTTTTTTTTTTTTTTACATTTTCCAGCAAAGTTGTAAAGTGTTTATGACTTCGGTTTGTCTGTCCGTCTGTCTGCGCTCTAACTCTAGTAAATATTCACGATATTCCTTAAAACTGATATATACTATTCAAGTTCACTGTGGACGCTTCTTATTGAAAATAGAGAAAATACCACCACTGGTTTGCATAGAGAAACACCTGACAGAATTTCAAAGCATTGCGTTCTATGCATTTGTATAAATTTTACACGAATCATAATGAAATGGACATTGATTCTTCATATCCCCAAAAAAATATTTTCTATAGAATACAATATGATTAGTATTAAGATTTACAGGGCTACACAAGACAAGATGCATTAAGAGCATAATTGTAAAATGCTGCAATTGCACTTCACCATTGCGTCTACCCTGTCTGTCTTTTTGTCCGTCTGTTTGTCCCTGTATACGCTTCTAGCGTCCGTAAATATTTTTATATTTTCTTCAAAATTGTATATGTTATTCAAGTTCACTATAACATGTTTCTTATTTAAAGTGTATTAACAGCATAACTAGTTTGTGCCCACACAGCGACTTACATCCATAAGACATCTATAAACGCGTATAAAAGTGTAAGAAATGTTCCACATTAAATTTCTATAAATATCTTATAGATATCTATTAGCACGATAAATATCACTCTTTTTTGCATCCATTAGTTGTGTGTTACATATCCGATAAATCTCCAAATATCCAATAATTGGACTAGGTAGATCTAATAGATATTGAAAATATCTGAATCTCGTTTTGATCTAACATGTTGCATCTATTAGACATCGAAAAAGGCACGTCTAAATTTCGTCTCTATTAAAACATCTAATGGATATCTATAATGAGTACAGGATATCCCGGACTTTTAAAGGATATTCTTTAGATATTTTGTACCTTTTACGGATCATCTGCATGTAATTTAGATGTCTAATAGATATCAGTGGCTGTATGGGTATTCACGAACATTCAAAAGAACGCCAATGCATTGCGTTTAATGAGAGACAATTTTATAAATCATATTTAATTCACTTTGTACTACACAAATCAAGATTTAGTTGACAGTTATGATTCATATGCTAAAAATATATTTCGTATAGAATATTGTATTTTTAACCCGTTATAGTAGTCGATAGTTGGTCGATTTGCCGCCCATTTTTCAGTGTTGCCAGATTTTTTTATTCAATAGCCACCAAAATTTTTTAGAAGTATAGCATTTGATATACATAAAACGCGAAAAAAATCGAAGGAACGTCGGTCACATCACTTCTTAAAATTATTGGTGAGAGTTAAATAAAAAGTGCGCAATCTGTAATCGGTGGCGCTGTCCATAGCGACTACTAACGGGTTAGAGCTGAAGTTCATAGGGCTACCACTAAAATGTTCTGATACATTAAGAGAATATGACTGAAATTGCATTTCCGTGAAGTGTTTTTCACACTTTTCACCATTGTTTAAGAGTGATTATGAATTCAGTCTCTCTGTTGTGTGTGATCACATAGGCAAAGCACATTGAAGGTTAACCCTTTCAGGGGCAGTGGCCACAAATTTTAATTCAAAATTGCACAAACTGGCCCCGGAAATTTTTTATAAAATTTTTCTTTTATTACTTAGACGAATAACTTCGTTTATTTCTTGTCTTTTAATATTGTTGGTGATTTCTGGTGGCTGTTGATTTTAAATGAAGAAATTTGTTTGCCCCTGAAAGGGTTAAACTAAGCAACGAGTTCGTACAGTTGGAAAGTATTAATAATCTATTCGAACCGGGTGATTTTTTACTGTTGTTTATTAAATTAAGCTTATCCCCATTACTAATAATAAGACTTAAAAAGAAAAAAAAAAAAAAAAAAAGAAAAAAGGAAATGTTTAATTCGCAAAATTAAGACTGATTTCAATTTTTCACATTATGAATTGTTTAACTTTATGGTTTACCAAAAAGAATGCAATTCCTGATAAGTTGAATAATTGATTCTTTTACACCAAGCCGATACCCATACAGCCACTGATATCCATTAAAAGGTACAAAATATCTAAAAAAAAGTCCATTAGAGATCCTGGATATCCTGTACTCATTATAGATATCTATTAGATGTTTAAATATAGTCGAAATTTAAATGTGCCTTTTTCGATGTCTAATAGATGTAACATGTTAGATCAAAGCAAAATTTCGATATTTTCAATATCTATTAGATCTAACAAGCCCAATTATGGGAGATTTACTGGATATGTAACAGACATCTAATGGGTGTAAAATAGAGTGACATGGGTCGTGCTAATAGATATCTGTAGGATATATTTATAGAAGTTTAAGGGATCATTTTTTAACTTTTATGCATGTTTATAGATATCTTATGGAAGCAAGTAGCTGTGTCACGTGATATACAATATCACATAATATATAATACCATAGCTTTATCACGTGATATATATATATCTTTTCATAAAATGCGAAATCCATCTTACTCAAAAGACCCGAGGAACCTCTCCTGCCGAAATTTTGGAGCAGCTGCGAAGGCAAAATGAAAAATGCGGAAGTTACTTTTTAAACGATGCTTCTGTTCAGTTTTGAGCCAAAGCGTGTCACTCAACTAACATTCTCGAATCAAAAATATTGGAAGAAGTAAAGGTAACAATATAGGAACCCTATTATTTATCTGTATAAGACAAGACTCCTCAATCAGCCTCAAGGTCATTCAAATTCCGTGTTAACCTATGGAGAAATTTGTCCTATTATTATTCATTAATAGTACATATTTTTATTTTTGTTTTCACATTCAAGAAATTCATAATCTGTTAAATCAGTTTTTGTTTTACAAAATATACATATATTTTTTAACTATATTATTATTATTATTCAAATTTGTTTTATTATTATTCCCATTCAAAAAATTCATGACCTGTTAAATCAGTTGTTGTTTTAGAAAAAATATTTTTAACTTTATTATTATTATTATTCAAATTTGTTTTATTATTATTCACATTCAAGAAATTCATGACCTGTTAAAACAGTTTTTGTTTTACAAAAAATATTTTTTTAAATATATTATTATTATTATTCAAATTTATTTTATTATTATTCACATTCAAGAAATTCATGACCTGTTAAATCAGCTTTTGTTTTACAAAAAATGTTTCTTTTTTTTTTTTTTTAATGTATTATCATTATTATTCAAATTTATTTTGCAGCTGTAGAATACAAAATTTATTTATTTATTTATTTATTTATTTATTTTTTACAACTTTAAAATAAAATATAAAAAGAAAAGAAAATTATTTTTATAAATCAAGAGTTGAAGTAATGATCATAATTGTCATGGGTGTAAAAACGGAATTAAAAAGTGTGTGTTATAGAATGAGTAATAGTAAGACAAATTTCTCCATAGGTTAACATGGAGTTAGAATGACTTTGACAAGTCCCTTTCTTCCTCCTCACGCAATCCTATGAAAGGTTTGTTACTTCACATTTTAATTACATTTCATTGAAAAATGGAGTTTTATTATTATTATTATTAATTCCATTCTTTGGACATGTCGCCTTTTATTTTACAGAGCAATTAAAAATAAATAAATAAATATTTTATTTTATTAAGTAAACTTAGGGCTCTAATTGTTAATCTCAAAAAGAAATATTTAAAATTTATTATTTAAAAAAATTGCCCATTAAGATAAAAAGCGACATGCTCAAAGAATAGAATTAAAAGGGGAAAAAAAAATACTGAAAAGTTTCATTTTTTGAATGAATTATCCTTCTAATAAGAATCAATGTAAATCCAAGTTGAATAACTTTTTTTTTTTTTTTTTTTTTTTTTTAATTCTCCGATATATGCCTGAAAATTTCCGACAATCTAATTTCAAAAGCTTTAAAATCGAGTATTTTCCCCACATTTTGATTTTAAGTTGACTTTCGCTTCATACTTTCCTACTTACTGACTCACGTTTAAGAGCATGAAATTAACAAAGCTTTCTGATTGACAGAAAAAAAAAAAAAAAAAAATGGTACATTCAACAGTGGTTTCCATTTTTCTAGAAATTTTTAGAAGTTAAAGGATTCGTTATCATTAGACAGCAAGCAATGAACTAACTGAAGATGCAGTACATTAAAATGAAAAAAAAAAAAGAAAGAAAGAAAGAAAATCACAAAATTTATACAAATTTAATACATTTCAGTCTTTAAATTAAAAAAAAAATAATCATAATAATAAGTTCGTTAACCCCCCCCCCCCCCCCTAATATTTGGGAGACTATTTGATCTCAAAGGCCCTTTTTATATAACATGTTATGAAATCATTTTAGTCAAATATCAACATAACCTATGAAATTGCTAAACTTTTCAGAATAAGCATCAATAATAAATCTTACACGCATTAATAACCCAATTATATGTTAAAAATAATTAATTTCCCGTTTTTATTAAAACCCCCGGCTAAAAAAAAAAAAAAAAAGTGTGTTTGAAGATTGAATCATTTTTAACACTTTCCAACAAGGTTGAAAAGTGTTTATGACTTCGGTTTGTCTGTCTGTCTGTCTGTCTGTCTGTCTGTCCGCGCTCTAACTCCCGTAAATATTTATGGAATTTCTTGAAACTGATACATGTTATTCAAGTTCACTATCGGACGGTCCCTATTGAAAAAGTTTATACCTCAGGTTTGTGTACAGGGACACCCGAAAATATTTCAAAGCATTGTGTTCTATGAGAGGTATTTCTATAAACCATATTTTCATACCTTTACTCTAGACATATCTTAATGAAATTGAAATATGTTATTCAAGTTCACTATTGGACGTTCCCTATTGAAAAAGTTTATACCTCAGGTTTGTGTACAGGGACACCCGAAAATATTTCAAAGCATTGTGTTCTATGAGAGGTATTTCTATAAACCATATTTTCATACCTTTACTCTAGACATATCTTAATGAAATTGAAATATGTTATTCAAGTTCACTATCGGACGTTCCCTATTGAAAATGGAGTTTGTACCTCTACTGGTTTGTGTACAGGGACACCCGAAAGTATTTCAAAGCATTGTGTTCTATGAGAGGTATTTCTATAAACCATATATTCATACCTTTACTCTAGACATATCTTAATGAAATTGAAATTTGTTATTCAAGTTCACTATCGCACGTTCCCTATTGAAAATGGAGTTTGTACCTCTACTAGTTTGAGTACAGGGATACCCGAAAGTATTTCAAAGCATTGTGCTCTATGAGAGGTATTTCTATAAATCATATTTTAATACCTTCACTGTAGACATATCTTAATGAAATTGAAGTATGTTATTCAAGTTCACTATTGGATGTTTCATGTATGAAATGGAAGGAATACCACAATCGGGTTATACACAGGGACACTCAAAAGTATTCCAAAGCATTGTGTTCTATGATAGATATTTCTATAAATCAAATTTTAATAACTTTAGTTTCCACAAATTTTAAGGAATTGAAATATGTTATTTATATGCACAAAAGAATGCTTTGCATACAATATAGCATGTTTAGCATTATATTTAGAGGGTGGCACAAAAATATCCAGATAAATTAAGAGCTATTAATAAAAAAAATTGTTAGATATGTAATTTCGTTTACGTTAAGCGTTTTTAACACTTTCTAATATTTTTAACACTTTCCAACAAGGTTGAAAAGTATTTATGACTTCGGTTTGTCTGTCTGTCTGTCTCTCCGTCTGCCTGTCCACGCTCTAACTCCCGTAAATATTTATGGAATTTCTTGAAACTGATATATGTTATTCAAGTTCACTATCGGACGTTCCCTATTGAAAATGGAGTTTATGCCTCTACTAGTTTGTGTACAGGGACACCCGAAAGTATTTCAAAGCATTGTGTTCTATGAGAGGTATTTCTATAAACCATATTTTCATACCTTTAGTGTAGACATATCTGAATGAAATTGAAATATGTTATTCAAGTTGACTATTGGATGTTTCCTGTTTAAATTGGAGGAATTACCAACATCGGTTTATGTACAGGGATACTCAAAATTATTACAAAGCATTGCGTTCTATGAGAGATATTTCTAGAAATCAAATTTTAATAACTTTACTTTCCACGAAGTTTTTGGAAATTGAAGTATGTTATTTATATGCACAAAAGAATGCTTTGCACAGATTATAGCATGATTAGCATTAGATTTACAGGGTGGCAAAAATATCCAGTTGCATTAAGAGCTATTTATAAACAATTGCTAGAATTGTACTTTCGTTTACGTAAAGCGTTTTTAACACTTTCTAACATTTTTTAAGTGTGATTATGATTTCAGTTTTGTGTATCTGCCTGTCCGTCTGTCTGTCTGCCTGTCTGTCTGTCCGAGCTCTAACTCCCGTAAATATTTATGAAATTTCTTGAAACTGATATATGTTATTCAAGTTTATGATCTGATGTTCCCTATTGAAAATGGAGTTTGTACCTCTACTGGTTCGTGTACAGGTACACCCGAAAGTATTTCAAAGCATTATGTCCTATGAGAGGTATTTCGATAAACCATATTTTCTTACCTTTACTGTAGACATATCTCAATTAAATTGAAATATGTTATTCAGATTCCCTATTGGATGTTTCCTGTATAAGATGGAGGAAATACTACGACTGATTTATGTACAGGGCCACTTAAAAGTATTTCAAAGCACTGCGTTCTATGAGAGTTATTTCCATAAATCAAATTTTAATATCTTTACTTTCTACGAAGTTTTAGGAAATTGAAATATGTCATTTATATGCACAAAAGAATGCTTTGCATAGAATATAGCATGGTTATCATTAGATTTACAGGGTGACACAAAAATATTCAGTTATATTAAGAGTTATTAATAAAAAATTGCTAGAATTGTACTCTCGTTTACTTTACGCGTTTTTGAAACTTTCTGTCATTTTTTTCGTGTGAATATAATTTCAATCTCTGTATCTGTCTGACTGTTCTTCTTTCCGTCTGTCTGTCTCTCTGTTTGTTTTACTGTGCTCTAATTCCCTTAAATATTCATGGAATTTCTTTAAACCGATATATTTTATTCAAGTTGACTATCGGATGTTCCCTATTGAAAATGGAGTGAATACCTATTCTGGTTTGTGTACAGGGACACCCAAAAGTATTCGAAAGCATTGTGTTCTATGTGAGGAGTTTCTATAAACCATATTTTAATACCTTTAATGTATAGAGACTTCAATGAAATTTTAACATGTTATTCAATTCCCTATCGGATGTTTCCTATGTAAAGTAGAGTACATTTCTAAGTGGTTTGTGTGCAGGGGCACTTGAAAGTATTCCAAGGCATAGTCTTGTATGAGAGTTATTTTTATAAACCAAATTTTAATAATTTTATTCTCCACAAATCTTAATGCAATTGAAATATATTATTCGTATGCACAAAAGAGTGACTTCTATATAATATAGTATGGTTAGCATTAGATTTACAGGGCCACACAAAAATAATCAGTTACATTAAGAGCTATAAATAAAAATTTGCTGGAATTGCAATTTTTGTTTACATGAGCGTTTTAAAACTTTCTTATAACTTTAGTGGGAATATGATTTCAATTTGTGCATCTGTCTGTCCGATTGTCTACCTTTCTATCTGTTTGTCTCCGGCTCCTATCATCCGTGAATATTTTGAGAATTTTAAAAAAATGATACACCCAAGTTCCCTATGGAATGTTCCCTATTTAAAATGCCATTAATTGGTCCTGTACAACTAGTTTGTTTACAGGGACAACAATAACAACAATAAAAAAAAACAATGTATTATGTTTTAGGACAGAATTTTTTAAAAGTTATATTTAAAAATCTTTCTGCTATAAAAATCATAGAAACATGGACATGCATTATTAATATTCTAAAATGATGTTGTGTATAGAACATGATATGATTAACTTTCAGATTTACAGGGCTACACTAAAATATTCAGAGATTAAAAGCTGTAATTATAATCTGACGGCTGCGTTTTCTTTTGCGTTAAGTCTTTTTAACACTTTCCAAAATGCCTAAGAGTAATTTTAAAATCAATTAGTCTATCTGCAAGTTTTTTAGTTGTTCTGTCTGTTGTGTGATAAAGTAGGCAAAGAATATTAAAAGTTATTCGATACAATTGCGTACAGTTGGAAAGTGTTACTAATCAATGCGTACTGCATGATTTTTCTTTCTTGTTCTGTCTAGCTTCCAAATTATGAACCAATTTCAATGTGACCAAAACAAAATTCAAAACTGGTGTACAATCAATATTAGATTTTAAAACTTCTTTACACACCATAAATTTTAGGCCAGTCTTGCTTTTACCTACAAGACAGCAGCACGTGTTCTTTTGCACCTGATGAAGAAAGGCTACGTCCTTTCGAAACGGGTTGTGCTGGCTTAAAATTTATGGTGAGTAAAGAAGTTTTAAAATCTAATACAATTTCAATGTGTTTATTATTATATTACTAGCCGCCTTCGACGATCAGCTGGTTCGCGATCCTTGAAAAATCCGACCGTTCGAAACTCCAGCCGAGTGACACCTGCGGCGTCTTTTTCCCGTTTCAGGACCTACAACAGCTTATTGACATGTAATGCAAATACCTTTATTGAAAATTTCAACAGTAGTAAATTCCCGCTAGGTAACGCCTGCGGCGCCCTCTTCCCGTTTCAGTATTTGAAACAGCCTGTTTGCTCACCATGTTGTGATCTTTTGAAATTCTAACTGTAGCATAGTCCCGCTCGGTGACGCCTGCGGCGCCTTATCCCTGTTTTAGAATTTACAACAGATTGCTCGCTCATAGTGTAACTAGCTTTTAAATTTTTAACTGTAGCAAATTTTCGCTCTGTGGCGACTACGGCGCCCCTTTACGTTTCATGATATGAAACAGCCTGTTCGCTCACCGTGTAAAGGAACATTGAAAATTCTAGTCGTGGCAAATCCCCAACCTGGCGGGGCTTACGGATTCCTAATCTATTCCCAAATAATTTAATCGTAATTGGAGGTATAATTAAAATATCAAAGCGCCATCTGGCGGCAGAGATCTGCAACATGTACTCTTCAATTCCAATTCAAATAACTTCTAAAATGATATATTACTTATGAAATTATGTTAATTAGAAGCTGAGATACAAAAGTAATATAAACATTGTTATAAAAAGATTTGTGTCGGACTTTTCCGTGGTTTTCTCCGAAACTTGCGTAGTTGAGGACTAAATAATATTAAAAATCCTTAATAAGAAATGTGATCGAGTATCGGAATTCGAAAGTCTGCAAAACAAAAGAAAATAAAGGTGTTTTGGATTTTCTGTGGTTTTCTCTGAAACTCCCGTACTGAATCCAATGGCTTATATCAGTTTAAAAGTTCGCAATAAAAATTTGTAAAATATATTTCCAATGATACATTATAATTAATTTAATCATAATTAGAATTGGATATATTGGAATAAATGTGTTCTGTGGGTTTTCCGTTGTTTTCGCTGAAACTCCCTCACGGAATTTAACGACTTATGTTAGTTTAAAAGTTCGCAATAAAATATATTTCAAATGAAGTATTAAAGGTAATTTAATCATAATTAGAAATGGAGATATTGAAATTTTAAAATATTAAAGTGCCATTTTGCGGCAGAGATTTGCGATCGCTACTCCTTAATTCCAATTCAAATAAGTTTCAAAATGATATATTACTTATGAAATTATGTTAATTAGTAGCTGAGATACAAAATAATATAAACATTTTTATAAAAAGATTTGTGTCTGATTTATCCGTGGTTTTCTGCAAAACTTGCGTAATTCCGGGCTATATACCGTTAAAAATCCTCTGTACGAAATATGAGCGGAAATAGGAATTCGAAACTCTGTAAAATATAAAAGAATAAAAACGTTCTAAGTTTTCCGCAGTTTTCTCCGAAAGTTTCGTTCAGAATTTAAACGACTTATATCGCTTTAATAGTCCGCAATAAAATACTTAAAAATATCTTTCGAATGATGTATTATGTATAATATTAATGAATATCTTTGACATATTTTAGACTCAAAATGGCTAATCTATCAAGGGCGATTAGCAATATATGTTGAAATTTGTCTAAAATTTAAGAAATTCCAAAACTGCTTTTTTACAACCGAGTTCAGAAAAGAAAAGAAAATAATTATTCTATTAAAAGTAACATTTGTCTTTTTACATTAACAGATGAAATAAAAATTAATTTAAATAAATATAATATGTCTATTTTTTTTATTTTTTATTTATTTATTTTTTTTTTTTTTTTTAAGCTATACCTTAGGTTTTTTAACTGCAAACAGTTGAGCCGTAATGACGGGCGATTTCTAATATAGATAATTTAGTATTAAGGTTTATGGGGGAAAATTTGGGACCGAAAATAACGAGCTTTTAAGAAAGGCGGCTCTTGTGTACAAAAGAGGTCTTTTAGAAAGTTTTTACATTATTAGGAATGAAAGTCGAAATCAAACTTTCTGAATACTCTGTTGTATATCTTTCGTACACACACACACACACACACACACACACACAAATGTATATTAATTTATTGATTGCATCATAAACAGAAATTATTGTATAATTTAAGGAACGCTTTAGATTTCCAGAAAGATTGCAAAATTGCAACCTTCATTTATATAGCGTGCTTCCTTTTTATCAGGAAAAGGGAAGTTTCACCTTCTATATATATATCTGTGGCGGAAAACAGAACTTTGACCAACATTTCGCTGCGTAATTATCACTACCTTTGACCTTTGCATTAGCACTTACTTTACTATCACGTAACAAATAAATCTAAACGCGACAAACACTGCGATTTATTTTACAATTTTATTAACTTACACACGCTGATAATCAATTCACTGTTTTAAGACTGGAAGTGTAAAAGAATATTCCGATAAATATTTTTTTCACTAAGCTACCTACTTTTCACTTTCCGAACATGGCATGAGAAGTGTAGGGAGGGGGGGGGGGGGGGAAGGAAAAAAAAAAGACATTTTCATGTATCTATACGTTTTGAGGTCTCCTGAATTATTTTTTCTGGCTTTTTTATTGTATGTGTGCGTGAACACGATGGAGTCTGAATGCTTTTCCGATCAGTTTAAAATTGGTAGGTAATGTTAAAGGTCCCCGTCCCATGAACGGTATATGTATTTATAAACTTAGGACTCACATTTATTTTACATTGTTAGGCCATAAGGCCCGGGACTAAACCTCAATGCGCCAAAAATGACCGTAGAGTGATAACCCAAACTGAAATGGTTAGTCCGCCTAGCACGAGCCAGCAACCTCCCGTCTACCAACTTTGAGAGCAGAACATCTTACCCGCCGGTGAAGAAGGAGAAATAAATGAAAAAATACTTTATCAAGTTCAAAAATAAATATATAATCAGAAGGGGGAAAAATAATCATTAAAAATATAATTCACTTCAAATTTTAACAAAAATGCTTTAATTTTAAGGTATTATAAAAACAAATATTTTAAACAGAATAAAAATTATTGATGCCACTCTTTAAAAATTATAAACAAGAAGATTTTTTTTTTTTTTTTTTCAATGTACCATATTAGGCGACAAATTTGTCGTCCAAGTGTATGAATTTGGTGACGTTTGATATTTGGCGACAATTGTTGCTATGTTGGCGGGAATCCTATTTATAACAAATACTCGCTATAAATTTATATATATATATATTTCAACATATGTATGATAAAATATATACGATGTTCTAAGTACTCGATTAAAAACGATAGATAATAAACATCCGTGAAAACATTACGTTCAAAAACAAAATAGAGAAATAACAAACGATCATAATTAATAAAAAAGTTTACAATGACAAAGAAATATCATTAATACTTTAAATAATAAATAGACTTTATTCAACTTGGAATTATTAAATACGTATATAAAAAAGGCCAAAATGTCGCGCAGCAAAATTATAATTATCTTAAAAAGAATCACAAAAATTATGAAAATGTTGAAATAATTTTAATTATTCTATGAAATGTACAATAATCATCTCAAGAAGCATAAATGGAGAAAATTAAAAGTATTTATAATGAATATAACGATTTTTCCTTGTATGATTTTATTTCTTTTCACTAGTCTATTTTTAAAATAAAATAGACTTTCCTCTGAAATATACTTATTGTATAATATATATATTACATAATTTGAATAATTTAATACCTTTGTAACACTCAACAAACAAAAGATAGATGAAAATACCAACATATAATTAAATTTTAAATGAGATTTATTTCGAATAAAATTATTGTCACGGTGATAATTTAATTTGAGTACCAATGATTAGTAAAAACAAGTTAAAGTACTTATGCAGAAGAGAAATGACACAAACATAACTATATATATATATATATATATATATATATATATATATATATATATATATATATATATATATATATATATATATATACGTCAGTTGCAATATTTATAATAGATAGATTTAGAATTCAGGTTTGAAAAAATAAATAAAACAAATAAGTCCATTACTCTATTATGTAGTTTTGTTAATATTTTATGCCTGTTAAATCATAAACAAATATATGTGCGAAAACATGAACAAAATTTACAAAAAAGAGATTTAAAGTAAAAAGGAAATAACTCATAATCACATTTATACATTAATACAGTGAAGTCTCGTACAACGTGGTGGCAGAGTTGACAAATAAATAAAACAGTTTTATTTTTTAACACCACTAAATTTTTAGAGTAATACCAATCTATTGGTATTACTTCCCTGAATTTGGAAAGAAACTTCAAAAGGTAACGAATAATGGAATTAGTAAACAATATTAATTATTTTTTTTACAGATAATTAATTGTTTCTTTGATATAAATAAATTAAACGCATTCCAAGTTCCCATATACACTTTCGTTTGAGGAAAATCGTCGTTACTTTACCAAAAGTTCACTCTGTTCTTATAAATTTAAAATCTTTCCGTTTAAACCTCATGAATTATAGTAATTTAAAAATAAGAACTAGAAATTGCCTTTTAATAATTAGAAATTTAAAAAATACGCATCATTTCAAATGAAATTTGTAACTTATTACTGCGCTTTGAAGAATACCGTCCCTTGAAATTGTTACGGAGATAAGTGTAACTGTGCTGCAAATGTAAAATCTTCGTCAATGAGCGATAACGGAGGGATTGTTGTGCTTTAATTTCTTTTTCTATTTCTAAACAGAAGAAAAAAATCACAATGTAAATAAAAATAATCTTTAATGCGCATAAATGATATTTTTGGCAGCTGAGGAGATATTTTTGAGTTTATTAATAGGTGTTGCTGATTTTATTATACGGCGGCTTTAAAAGTAGTTTTGTATTGATTTGATTCCGATCCTGGCTCTTTGATCAGATTAAGCAGCTGATTTTATTAACCAGTGAATTTATTTTATATATACTGTATATATATATATATAGAATCACGCAATTTGAGTTAAATCACAATACATGCGGACTGAAACCATTATCTACACTATTAAAAATTTCTGTAAATTTAATGTAAATATTTATCCAGAGTCTCTGTAAATTGACAGTAATTCTTAGTTTAAAACGAATAATCGAGATTCTCAATCTTTATTCTGTATTTTTACTTAATTTTATTATTTAATTTTTTAATTCAAATTAAAAATGACTGTTTCTACTTTAGAAAAAGCATTCCAAGTCCGAAATATATTCTCAACAATAATTAATTAAATTAATATTAGTCATTAAAATGAATGTATAAAATAAGTTTTTTTAACATCTCCGTTTATTTTTCTCTGTAATTTTACGTAAGACTTAAGAGAATAGATTACACAGCGTTTTCTGTTGAAATTTTTAACAGTGAACATGATGTTTGCTTAAATATTTATAACATAATCAATCACTAAGACAAAAAATGCCAATCTGCACTTACCTGTCAAAAGTTTGAAAGAAGGCTTGAGTAACAATCAAGATATGTCCATGAAAGCCCCGAGAAATTTTATCACATCCGAAAAATTTTCTTCTTTTCTCTTACTATCGTAGCAGAGTTTTCACCGTACTTTTCTCGATCGTGTTTATTCCGTCTTGCGGTGCTTCCTTGGCACTTGTTCGGCGGCCAAGTTTAAATCTCTCGGCTAAGCAAATCGGTATTCCGTCTATCTGTGGACCGGTGATTCAGATTTAAGAGGATGTCTCATACATTGCGTGAGATCATCTCCATCATCTTGCGTGAAATTCGCGTAACGGGTGTCGTTAACGAAGGTTTGTGATCTTTCGACGAGCAAAATTATTAAAACAAACAACCAAAGTACAATATTATGTAAACAAAAGTTTCAAAATTTTACTTCAATAGAAGGTTACAGTAAAACATTCCTAGTTACATCGATTACAATTAAAAAATTTAAAACGAAACAATCAGTGCTCGCTAAATAACATAATCGATTCTTTTTCGCTTTCCGTTAGGTACAGTCGGTAACAAAAGTGTCCGAACACTAGCAAAAATTCCTATGTAAAAAAAGTACAATTCATACGGTTTTGTTAAACAAATCCTTATCGAATCATAGTCTTAGTCAGTGTAAGAACAGGATTCGATAAGGATTTATTTAACAAAACCGTATGAAATGTACCTTTTTTACATAGGAATTTTTGCTAGTGTTCGGACACTTTTGTTACCGACTGTATTGCCACTGAGCTGCTCAATGGGTACTGACTATTTTGCCTGTAGAGTAGCGCTAATGTGACGTAAAATCCACTCAACATTTTCCGTTACGAGTCTATAATAGGCTGACCAGATCAAAGTACCTTTATAATAGAGAAGCGTTAAAAATGTCTACAATTATCCAATTATGGATGTATTTCTTCATTCCTAATAAATAAGGGCTAAAAATAAAGTATTAGTGATTAATAATTTACATTCTACAATTTTTTAAGACTTAGAAAAATGCCTTCTAAAAATATTAAGTCCCCATTTGTCCCCAGAAAATGGGGACGTTTGGTCAGTATAGTCTATAACCGTAATAGAATACAGTCGGTAACAAAAGTGTCCGAACATTAGCAAAAATTCCTATGTAAAAAAGGTACACTTCATACGGTTTTGTTAAATAAATCCTTATCGAATCCTGTTCTTACACTGACTAAGACCATGATTCGACAAGGATTTGTTTAACAAAACCGTATGAATTGTACTTTTTTTACATAGGAATTTTTGCTAGTGTTCGGACACTTTTGTTACCGACTGTACATTTTTCGGTGATAAAGAACACCTCCACGGAGGATGAAAATTGTGGTAGCATGTCTCCGAAGCAATCCCGGGGCGAATCCCAGATAGTCGCCAAGTGTGCATTGCGAAGCTCTAGTGCAATGCAAAACCCACCCAATCTCAATCTCAATTTCAACCGGTGATAAGAAATTCCTACTTTTTAGGGACCGCAAAAATCTGGTTAATAGAATGTCGAGCTTGTACAGTCGGCTGCAAAATTATTCGAGCACTAGCCAATAATTCCTATATTTAAAAAGTACACTTAAGACTGTTTTGCTAAGTAAATCCTTGTCGAATCATGTTCTTAGACTGATTAAGAATATGACTCGACAAGGATTTATTTAACAAAGCTGCATTAGGTGTACTTTTTTTTGGCAAGGATTATTTCTAGTGCTCGAATAATTTTGCAGCCGACTGTAATTGAAAGATTGCGGGTTCAATACTCGAGCCGACCGAAGACCATCATGTACACTAATAGTAGTTGGTGCCCATTAAATCCGTCGTGGCTGCAATGTCGTTCCAGGTTGTAATTTTAATATCTTTGAGGATTACCAAAGCAAGGGAGTCGTCCCCTTCGTACAGTCGGTAACAAAAGTGTCCGAACACTAGCAAAAATTCCTATATAAAAAAAGTACACTTAATACAGTTTTCTTAAATAAATCCTTGTCGAATCCTGTTCTTAGACTAAGAACACGATTCAACAAGGATTTATTAATATATATATAAAAAAAAAAAGTATTAACTCTGCTTTTTTTACATAGGAATTTTCGCTAGTGTTCGGACACTTTTGTTACCGACTGGTTGATTTAAATTGTGATGGCACGTCTCCAAACAAACAGTATACTTTATAATTGAAATTAATGTGGACACAGATTACAATACAGAATGGATACTTAAGTAGGCTCAATAGATGTACGCTTCTAGAGCTTTCAGGCTTTAACTTTGAATTAAATGGGTTAAGAGCGACTATAGCTACATAATAGGCAATTGGTGACAATTTAGGATCTAGGATTCCCTCTCAGAGGCCGTCACAGTTTTGACCCTCTATGGAGGTGAGGGCTTTCCTGCTTCCTGAGGTATTAATTTCATGGAGCAGGGAGGACATTGTAGCCATGATGAATTTTATGTGCACAAGCTACCAATTATATACACGACGGTCTTCGACTGGTTCAAGGATCGAACCCTCAGTATTCCAAATCTGCGAAGCAGGCTACATCGGTTCCACTCCTATGGGGGAGTCCCAAATCGTCACCAATTATCCAATGTGTAGTTATATAGTGTTACGTCAAAACCCACTCCTATACTACTGTGTATAGTCATCGCTTTCATTTGTGAATCCACCTCTGTAAATTACTGAAGTTTTACACTGATCAAAAATATTTTCCGAAGAAGAAAGCATAAAATTAATAACTCTGAGAGTTGTCAAAGCGGAGGAATCATCCTCTCCGTAGAGAATCGAAATTGTGATGGTAAGTCTTTGGACCGTCACCAATTGCCTATTGCATTACTGTAGTGAGCATGCGACGTTAAAACTGCTAAGGGAGGGTTTTACGTACAGTCGGCTGCAAAATTATTCGAGCACTAGCCAATAATTCCTATATTTAAAAAGTACACTTAAGACTGTTTTGCTAAGTAAATCCTTGTCGAATCATGTTCTTAGACTAATTAAGAACAGGACTCGACAAGGATTTATTTAACAAAGCTGCATTAGGTGTACTTTTTTTTGGCAAGGATTATTTCTAGTGCTCGAATAATTTTGCAGCCGACTAGCCGACTGTACAGTCGGTAACAAAAGTCTCCGAACACTAGCAAAAATTACAATATAAAAAAAAGTACACTTTTTTTATATAGGAATAAATCCTTGTCGAATCCTGTTTTTAGACAGACTAAGAATATGATTCGACAAGGATTTATTTAACAAAACAGTATAAAGTTTACTTTTTTTCTATAGGAATTTTTACTAGTGTTCGGACACTTTTGTTACCGACTATAAGCTGACCAAATGTCCTCATTTTCTGGGGACATCTGGAAACTTCATTTATTTTCAAGGAATTTTTCTAAGTTTTAAAAATTGTAGAAAGTAAATTATTAATCAATAATACTTTATTTTTAGTCCTTATTTATTAGGAATGAAAACATACTTCCGTAATTAGATAATTGTAGCAATTTTTAACGCTTCTCTATTATAAAAGTACTTTCATCTGGTCAGCCTAGTTTTACGCCTAGCAATGGACGATTGCAGTGGTCTGGGATTCACCCGTAAGACCCATTAGACATACCATCACAATTTTGATCTTCCATCGAGAAATGGCGTCCTCCTGCAGTAACCACTTGAAGTAACGAAGTTTACGAAATATGGAGGACACTGAAGCCACAACGAAAATTACAGTCGGTAGCAAAAGTGTCCGAACACTAGCAAAAATTCCTATGTAAAAAAAGTACGATTCATACGGTTTTGTTAAACAAATCCTTGTCGAATCATGGTCTTAGTCAGTGTAAGAACAGGATTCGATAAGGATTTATTTAACAAAACCGTATGAAGTGTACCTTTTTTACATAGGAATTCTTGCTAGTGTTCGGACACTTTTGTTACCGACTGTACGTGCAGCAACCACCATTAAAGTACATGACGGTTTGGTGGTCGGATCGAGTACTGAACTCTTAATCCTTCGATTACAAGCTAAACGCTCTGCCAATTGGATGGCCCCGTCCCAATAAATTGTTAGAAGTAATATCATATTTTTAAAATTTGAAGGAAGGTTTGAAACGAAATAGATAATAAACTCTGGAATCCAGTTACATTTTCAGTGACGGTGAGTTTGTACAGTGAATGGATGTCAGTATGGATCATTCGAGAAAAAAAGTCATTATAACTGCAGGTGTCAAATCTGTCGTATAAATGACAATACGTTTCGAAAATTGTTGTTGCTGTAAAGAAGCAAGGAAACGAACGGATGCACTTTCATTATATATTAGAACTCCATTTAAATTGAAAAGTTTTTAAGATAAGTTAAAAACCAAACTGAAAGATAATTTTATCACTCATTTTGTAGCCAATTGCTTTAATTCTCTCTCTCTCTCTCTCTCTCTCTCTCTCTCTCTCTCTCTTTTTTTTTTACCTCAAAGGAAATATTAGTTATGTATAGAAGTGAAAATCCACTTCCATGTTATTTCTTAATGTTTCATTTCTATTCAAAAATTTCTAAGGATTAAAAAAAAAAAAAAAAATCAAATGGACGATTAGAATCCTTTCTCCTAGTTTACTAAATTTTTATTTAGATTAGAGAATTTTTACGAATATCAAGGAGAAAAACAAACAGTGTACAGTCGGTAACAAAAGTGTCCGAACACTAGCAAAAATTCCCATATAAAAAAAGTAGAATTAATACAGTTTTGTTAAATAAATCCTTGTCGAATCTTGTTCTTAGTCAGTCTAAAAACAGGATTCGGCAAGGATTTATTTAACAAAACTGTATTAAGTGTATTTTTTTTATATAGGAATTTCTGCTATTGTTCGGAGACTTTTGTTACCGACTGTACCCATTAATCTACTACTATTAGCTAAATTTATAAGCCATTAAAAAGAATAATAAAAAATAAAAAATAAATAAATAAAAGATATTATATTTAGAGATTGTATGTATTAACAGCCCTCTTCACTTACCGTCGCCGAAAGCCCGAGCCAATGTTATTCTATGGGGAAATTTTCTTTACAAATAACTTATTAACTAATACATATTTTTAAATTCTGTTTTCATATTCACAAAATTCCCAACTGTTAAATGGACGCACCTTTTTTAAAAATGTATTTTCTTAATTTTTAATATTTTATTTTGAAATCGCAAAATGAAAAAAATTCACATATTGAAAATTCGCATTTTGCAGCTTCAAAATAAAATATAAAAAAATAAAAAAAATATTTTTTTTAAAAAAGGTCCGTCAATTTACCAGTTGAGAATTTCCAGAATGTGAAAACAGAATTTAAAAATTTGTATTAGTTAATAAGTTATTTGTATAGAAAAATTTCCCATAGAATAACATTAGCTTCGGCTTCCGACAACTGTGAGTGAAGAGGGCCCTTAATACCATATTGTGGAAGTCCTTAGCTACCCCACTGTTGCCCCTAGGAGTGCTACTATTGCTGCAATCGCTGTATAACTTCAGTGTATTAATATTACATTAAGAATTCGAATAAGAAAAAAATAATTATAATTCTGAAAAACATTTTTTGAAACTCCTGTACTTGACTAAAATTACTTTCAATTTTAAGAGTCGGTGTAAATGAATTTTTGATTCTGTCTGGAAATAACAGGATCTTGACGAAGATTTGCACACGGGCTTTGAATCAAAAATTGAAGTCTGATGTATATGTTATCAATAAACAAACAAACAAATTACTCAAAGCACTCAATAATTTTACTCAAT
Organism: Salticus scenicus; assembly: GCA_963930645.1. Lineage (NCBI taxonomy): Eukaryota > Metazoa > Arthropoda > Arachnida > Araneae > Salticidae > Salticus > Salticus scenicus. The sequence continues at coordinate 16,425,096 of OZ005652.1, read as the reverse complement.
AATTTTAGAGAATGCTTAGAGTGCTTTAAGCATATTTTCCTCTATTGATGTTGTTTTAATATTTTTAAGGGGTATCAAATGATTTTCACAGAAATATAATAAAATTTATCTGTTGGAATATGTCTACATGCAAAAAAACGTGACTTATTGTCTAAAATTTTGCTTCATTTGGCAGAATGGGGAAGGGAAATCATTTCCGCAATTACCTTTTCTTAGTTCCGTCATTGGAACTAAAAAATACAACGAGAAACAAACGCGCCCTTAGGATTTTCCCGATATGTGAAGGTAAAAGCAATTCTGTTCCTATAACCAAATATTTTAACATGTAGAATAATTTGTTTGGGTGTGAAACTTCATCATACCTAACAGAATATAATTTTAACTAAAACCACACGTAGAAAACTCGATTACATGCGCAAAACATGCAAATAAGACTAGTGATAACACCTGGAGGGCCTCGAAATTTTCGGCCTTGGCGCCCCGAATTGGAGTATAAATAAGACTGATTGCGGGCCCGTAACACGACCTTCCAGATGATGAAGATGAACCTCCCAGGAGCAAAGAAAATTCCAGCTCCATCTCTCGGCGATTTATTAGGACAGTAAAAGTGGGTGCTCCCTATTTTATTAATCTTTATTTTTAAATGAGTCACTTTAAAAGAAAAGGCTCCTCAAAAATAGACGAAGACTTTATTAGACTGAGCGGAGAAGAGCACAGTTTATTTTTAAGTTTGTTTTGGTGCTTTCTGGGATAAAGGGTTATCCAACCGATGAGTCACGGGGGGAGTTGACCTTGAATCTATTCAGAAAGCGGCGCACCTACCGCCTAAGGGCGGTGCTACTGCATCGTGTTCTAAAAATAAACATCGCCCTGTAACACCTTGGGAGGATCTCCCGTGACTCATCGTTTAGTTCAAAGGTGTTTTTCCAGTGTTTTTTTTTTTTTTAATTCGACTTCTGGTAGTTTCTTTTTTTAATTACAAAGCCGGTGGCAACAACAACGTCGATTCTAATCTCACTCTGTAATGTGATGATTCCAAATGGTCTGGGACAAGCGATTTGTTTTTGCTTCTCGGAAAACGTCTTGGATCGCGAGAGAGTGCCTAACATAGCGACGACAAGTGTCATCTCTAGTTGCAGTGTTTTTCTGTGAATCATTCTTTTTTAACTTTATGCAGAAGATATTGGGCAACATATTGGCCGTAAATACATTCATTGAATTCATCCGACTTTAAGGAAAATACTACGTTCAATTTTATAGACTATTTTGTTATTATATATAAATATTTCGTTATCCTTTTTTGTATATTATCCCGTTAATGCCTGGCGTCCCTTCGTTGGGACGGTTCGAAAAATAGACCTAACTTTCACATAAATAAACATTTCAACTTCAAAATTGTACACATCTATTCTTATGCTTTGTAGAATTTTACTAATTATATAAATACAATTTTACCAGTTTAATTAGTGCAATTTTACCGTTCCAAAAAAAGGGACGCTAGGCATAAATGGGATACAAACTTTCCAAATCACGAAATACAACTTTCCAAATAACTGTTTTACAAAAAAAAAAAAAAAAAAATTAACGTTCTCCTCTAAAAGAAATAAATAACGTGAAATAACATCGATATCGCAATTCAAAATTTCGAATAGAATTTATTTTTAGTTACGATTTAAAAACATTAAAAATATTTCTATAGTACAGATTTTTTTGAGGCACCAAAATGCATAATCTATTTTTTTAAATTGAAAATTTATTTATTGACTTTACAAATTTAATAATGATGAAAACAAAATTAACCTGTCTTTCACAAATTTGAATTTAAATTTAAATTAAATTCACTTAGCCTAATAGATGGTTTTCTCTTTTTTATTTATTTGAAAGGGGGGGGGGTATTACTGCGCCACCTGTTGAGAGATTTGCATCAAAATTTGATAGGCACTAATTTATGACAAGAAGAAACTATTTATAAATTTGTATGAAATTCTGTGCATTAATTCATGCGCTAGAGCTATTACATAATTTTTGTCCCACACACAGAGAGACAAACATTAAAAAAAAAAAAAAGGTCAAATCATGTTTTAGACCTCTCAAAACGTTTAAATAAATAAAAAACCAGAATTCAAAAACTTAGAGAAGAAGTAGTTTGATAAGGAAATCACTAACGACCATAAACCAGCCTGTCTTTCTAAAAAAAAATCGTACATATATTAAATACGGCTTGCACAATTTAGAGCAAACATTATACAGTATACTTTTAACCTTTTTCTGTATACACAAAATTACACATATTCAAACATATATAGTTTTTTTTATCTTAAGCACCATTTTTTTTTTTTTTTTTTTTTTTTTTGGACATCAATTTAAAAATTGAATAAACCTGAACTTGAATAGCAAATTTCCATCCCATACAGACCCAAACCTAAAAGATTTAAAAAAAAAAAAAAAAAAGTGACCTTTAACCTTATTTAATAAAATAATAATTATTATTAATTATTAATTATGTAATTGAAACTACCTTCGATCGAATTAAGAACTAAACGGTCTTATTTTCAAGTTCTATCCATAGACATAGTAATTTATATAGATCTATCATCCCATTGTTATCATGCAAAAATTTTTGCTGCCGAAAAAAGTTTTTTGGCATCAGCCATATAGTGGTATTGAAACCATTGAAACTCTGTCGAAATACTGCGTCTTTTAATTCTTCTAATAAATTTATGAAAAGAAATGGATAAGATATCATAAAAGTAAATTGTATTTGACTAAATTATTAAAAACATAATTTTTATAATCAGTTGCTTTGTTATTATTATGAAATAAAAACTGGTTTGATTTTTAATGGAATGCGTTTTTAAAAGTTTGATATATTTTAAGATTTTATATTAGTAAGTAATATAGAATTTTCATAATTCTTTTAAATATAGTTAGCAGCGGCGTAGGTAAAGAACGTTAGTTTTAGCATATTAAAAGAGTTTAACTTTAAATATTAACTAAATTAATAAATATATAAAAGAAAGAAAGAAAAAGAAAAATGAATTTGAAGTTGTATCTGCAGTTTTTCATTCACCTTTAGTACATAAATTATTCATAAATTTTATTTTCTAAATTATCTGTGTGTATTCACTCGGAAATAGACGGCCATGTTGTGGACTTTTCTCCGAATAAAAAGGAATCATCCCCCCCCCCCCCCCAATAATCAATCTATGTCTTATTACGATATATATGGTTCTATCAAGCAAAAAAGAAATTTCTGTTATCACAAATGTTCTATTCAAAAGTATTGCATGAAACAAAAACAGAAGTTTTAATGAAACAGAGTGACCTTCTTTTTCTAACATTGTTAGTCAAATTAATTTGACCCTGTCATATTATATGTAGTATATAACAATATACCTTACATATTTTTGCCGTACTTTTATATCGAGTAATTGCTGTGTGTGTTTTCTTCTTTTTTACGAGAATGGTTCCAAACACAACTCGAAATAACTCCGCTGCTGCAGTTTTGTGACTTCTTTATCGGATTATCCTTTGGCATGCGTCAGTTAAAAAAAAAAACACGTGGAGTAACTTTTATATCTTCGTTTCTTTTTCTGTGGAAACTGTAAAGTTGTTTTCCTGACACTAATAGTCTTTGGAAGGAAGAAGTAGTTTTAAAGTATTCAGTTGCTATTTGAACTTATTTTTATGTAATAGATTGAGACTCTGTGTTTGATTAAATAAATTATGAGAATAAAAGATGCCAATGCTTGAGATATAATTGTTAATGTATTATTTTAAGTAATAGATTAAGACACTGTTTTCGTTTGATTAAACCAATTATGAGAAAGAAAATGTGCTAATAATTGAGATATAATTATTAATGTATAATTTTATGTAATAGATTGAGACTCTGTGTTTGATTAAATAAATTATGAGAATAAAAGATGCCAATGCTTGAGATATAATTGTTAATGTATTATTTTAAGTAATAGATTAAGACTCTGTTTTCGTTTGATTAAACCGATTATGAGAAAGTAAAGATGCTAATAATTGAGATATAATTATTAATGTATAATTTTATGTGATAGATTAAGACTCTGTTTTTGTTTGATTCAATCAAATATAAGAAAGAAAAGAGACAATGATTGAGATAAATTATTAATTTTCAAGCCAGATTTCTGATAATTGTTGTATGAAATGGTAAATAAATTTATTTAAATAAACAAATGCTGTCATAAATAAAAATGTCTAAAAATTGTCCTTACATTTATGTAAATAAAATGTAATGAAAACTCCCTAAGAGGGACACTCACCATGCCATAAGAAATTGATCCTGAAGAGAAGTGGTCTTTTAACAGAGGTTGTTCAAGAAATCTGAATTAAGGCAACAAATTCTATAAACTAAATAGTTTTAATTATGCAAATTTATCATTATTTGCCTATATAGCTTTCTAATAATTATTAATATTAGTTTATCAGTATTTTAAAAGCTATTTAGAAAACATTTTGTTCCTCAAGAACATATTTTTTAAAATAATAGAATATCCATTTCTGAGTAGAAATTCTCTTTCGTATCCCTGTACACAAACAAGCGATGGTATCTGCACCATTTTCAATAGAAAACACGAAACAGCAAACTTGAATATCCTGTATCAGTATTTAGGAATTCTATATATGAATATTTAGGGCAGTTACAGCGCAAAAAGACAGACAAACCGAAATCACAAAAATTTTTCAACTTTGTTATAAAGTGTGGATCAATGAGTGTGGTAGAATAATTAAAGTTCAAGTCAACAATCTGGTAGTTGTTTTACGAAATACTAAATCAACTATACAAAAAATCAATGCTATAATTAATAATGTCTATAACATTTTCTTTACATCTTTTTGAATAGAATACATAAAGTTAAAAAAATAATAATAATCAGATAAGATATTATACTATAGGGGAGAGCGAGGTACAGTGGTTCACCTTTAAATTTTTACTATTATTGTTGTTATTATTGTTATTATTATTATTATTAACAAAAGGGAAAAAAATATATACTTCAAAAATATTAAAAGCAATTTTTAAGCTTCTCTAATCATGACCAAGTTCTTTTTTTTTTTTTTTTTTTAACATTTTGGATGCATTCTGAAAATAATAATAATTAATAATAAATAATAATTTGTGTTCACTCAAAAAATGGATCATTGTTTACCATCGACGGGGTATAGAGGTCCTCATCTTAAAATACAACGGGCAAACTTATCTTCATTTCTTATATCAAGCTAGTATAAATTAAATTTTCTTACAAAATAATACATTCTAATAATAGCCTAGTGTCAACAACATAATAGAAAAATTTTAATTAAATGAAATTGCACTGTATTTTATTTTTATACACTGTATTTCTTCACTGTATTCTTAATATTCTTTTAAAATTTACAATATTTTTGTATTTTATTCTATTTCATTTATACTGCTTTCATTCTTTAAAATTATTAATATTATATTCAATTATTTATGAAATTCACACATTAAAAGTTACAATTTTAAAATATTTCTTAGTTACAGAAATTTAATTAATTTTATGATTTTATAATAAAATTTAGATTTTTTCTTTCTATTAAATATTTAGAGAAATTAATATTTTGCATTATATTTATATGTATAAATTTCACTAAAATAAACCATTAAAACTCTATTTTGGGCACATTAGAAGGTAGTCCAATGTGTCCCACATAAAAGCAAAACAAATAACGCTATTACATTATACATGGTATGTAAATATATACTTTTAGTCAGCGATTTAGTCTTGTTGAACAAATAAAATAATAATAATAATAATAATATGTTATGGCCATCACAAAACATTCTTCTATATTTTCCAATACAAATTCACGCAGTAAAAATTATTTATTATTTATTACTTTTCTCCTATATTCAATAGAAAAAGTATTAGATTCGTAAAAATTTTCGACTTCCAGTTTTCGATGAATTTACACCTTTTCAGGGGTACAAATCACGATTTGAACGTTTTTTGAAAATGTCTGTCCATCTGACTGTTTGTGTTTTTGTCTCTGTGTGTGAGAGAGACAGACAAAAATTTTGTGGAGGCTGTATTTGAGGAACTACTGCACATAAATTACCTATAAATTCATATGCAGATGCACCCTGACATAAATTAGTCGCTTTTGGTGCCAATCGCTCAACAGGTGGTGCTACTATACAGCGATTTGCGAAATTTCAGGGAAGGATATATCTCAGGCACTACTAAAATCAACTGCATATAAAAATATATGCACATGCACCTTGACATAAGTTAGTGCCTATCAACTTTTGGTGGGAATCGCTCAACAGGTAGAGCTGCTATACAGTGATTTCCACAATTCAAGGGTAGACTATATCTCAAGTTGTATTACGTATAATCGATCAAAATTTTATATATGAAAAGGCCCTTTTCAAAAATTATGCTGATTAAATTGGGTGTAAATTAAATTTTTTGTAAAAACAGAACGAATATTTAGACAGACATGATTTTTTTTTTTCTCCTGAAACTACGAGGCTAAAAATAGTTTTTGGCAGCGTCCTATATTTTGATGATCACTAGTTTTTTATATTATTTAACCGCAGAAATTCGACAATTAAAAAAACAGTTTATAATAATAATAATAATAATAATAATAATAATAATAATAAAAAGTTATATTTAAAATATAGGAGGTTGCGACCCTGTAAGTGGTAAATTTAAATTATTAGACTACTTAAATTAGATTATTAAAAAAATATTGGTACATTGCAATAAGAATAATTTAAAAAAATCTTAAATTCAATAAACTTTCAAATATCACACCCAAAAGAAAAGTGACACAAGTAAAAAAAAAAAAAAAGAAAGAAGGAAAAGAAAAGAAATTTTTGAAGTTACGTCATTGATAAATGTATATAAAATGCTCCAACATCACATCTTTATCTCGCACTTTATCCATCTGAGAGGCAGTTGTGTCTGCTTTATTATAGGCTAGATCATAGTTTACACCATAGTTTAAATTGATTTTTTTTTTTTTTTTTAAATGCAATATTTAGGAGTAGTGTCATTTTTCTTGTGGTAGTACAATGTAATAAGATAGAGATAATGAGACAAAAATAAATTTAAATACATTATTTTTAAATTCCTGTTTGTATTTTTACTTAAAGAGTATAAACCTAATCGGATATTAATTTAAGTATATTTTATTTTTAATTTTTAATAAATAAACTTAATGGATAATTGTATCTACAATATACGAGGGTAGAACTTAGAAATAAATAATGTTGCTTTCTTTAATATTTGGAAAAATCTAAGTATTTGTCTTTGATTTTTCCACTCAATAATAATTGGAAAAATTTTCATTGAAATTAGTAGTATAAATATAAGTGCATAAAAATGCTCCAAAGAAAATTTGCATTATTGTTCTTTTATTTCTTCCGTGCAACTTTTAAAGTTTTTCTTTTTCTTTTTTTTTTTTTTTATATATAACAAAATTGCAGGGGGCGAATTTTCTAAGGTTGTTTTTTCTAGGAGATTTTCCGGGGTCTGCGTGTGCGCTTGGGACTCAGGCCTAAGTGGGGTACCCTCCAAGGGAGGTCTTCTGATTAAGGGGCCTTATTCTGTATTCATGCAAATTATATACATATATATATATATATATATATATGATAATAATAATAATAAATAAAAAAAAAAAAAAAAAAAAAGAAACTCCGAAAGCCTAGACCGACGAGCGCAACCCGGGATCGAACCCGGCGCTTCCATCCTTCCAGCTTAGAGAGCAAAACTTTTCCTTTTTCCGAGTACATTTCTTTCTGATACCAACAACTTTTCGTAACATAAGTGGTTACACAGTGATTATGAGGACATCCTCCATATAAGCAAATATAGTTAAATAAATCAATAAACGACAACATCCAGCCCTCTATTTTTACAGACCTTAACCAAGATAATAAGAGGCAATTTTCTCAGCTTTGAATATTTATAACTTTTTCCGTAATTATAACCTTTCACTAGCTCCTCCCACGATCTATGCTATGCTTTTTTTGTGTGTTATCGTACCCTTCATCCTTTCCTTTTCTTAAAAGGCGGAATACGAAACACACACACAAGAAGTGTTCTATTCTATATCAATAGTTGTAGACATAGGTTTCTTTGCCATTTAAAGTTTTTTTTTTTTTTTTTTTTTTTTTTTTTTCATGGAGACGCCCACTTAAAGTTTGTTTCAAGAGAAATATTAAGTTATGCTTGTTTAGACAGACAAATAAAAGGCAAAAACAACATTTTCGAGTGCTTAGAGAGTTCCATTTTCCAACTTTAGATTTTTTCAACAGATGAAACGTGCCTGCATTATCTCTTTGAGTTGTAATGTCAAAATCACATGATATTAAAAATCGCATATGACACTGAAATAATGTATCAAAAATCTTAAATGTAAATTTTTGATAAGAGGGTGGATTTAGAAACTAGTTTCTTATTCAGGGGATCTGGTACACCAAATTATTGTTTTTATTATTTATTTTTTTTTAAACTGGAGCTTTTTTGACGATGAAGTTGAGCAAGAAAGAATCTTTAAAAAAAAATTAAATAAAATTTTTGATAAATTTAAAATTTGTTATTTCTCATGAACTAATGGTTCAATTTACAAACTTTTTTCACTCTTATATACAGAAAAGATTTATCTTCAATTTGTTTTCGGCATTTTTAATTAGGAGCAAAACTTTGTTGGTAATCGAAAAGTTATGCAGGAAATAAGAACTTTTTTCAAATTCAAATTAATATTTAAGAAATTTATTATTATAATCAGAAATCCTGAAGACAAATTGAAGATAAATCCTTTCTGTATATAAAGGTGAAAAAAGTTTGCAAATTGAACCATTAGTTCGTGCGATATAACAAATTTTAAATTTATCAAAAATTTTAAAATTTTAAAATTTTATTTTAATTTTTAAAATTTAATTTTTTTTTTCTATTTAAGATTCTTTCTTGCTCAACTTCATCGTCAAAAAAGCTTCAATTTCAGAAAAAAATAATTACAGCAATTCATCAATAAATAATAAAAACAAAAACCTGGTGTCCCGGACCCCCTTAATAGAATTTAATTTAATTTTTTACTTCGTTTGATTCCGAAGTTGTTTAGTTCTCATTCATACATAATTTTTTTTACCATTAAATTTTTTACAGTCCACATTCATGTTCATAGTACAAGTCTATTTACTTATTTATTTTTACTTATTTTTATTTTATTTATTATATATTTTTTTTTTTTTACTTTTAGTACGACAGGTACCAAAGTAAAAAGTATAAAAAGTACAATGCAATACTGCACAGAAAGTACAGTATAGAAAGTATAGAAAGAATTTTACAGTAGACAAAAAAGCTACTATTTCTTTTAATCTGGGATTTTGCCTTGTCGCCGTGTGTGGTATTACACCTTGAATTTTATATTTCTTTTTATGTCGGAAAAATAAATAAATAAATAAATAAACTTAATTAAATAATTAAAATAAAATTTTGAAAAATCGTGTTAAAGAAATGGAACAGCTTCAGTATAGAACCATATATATTATGTATTATTATTAATATCATTTATACATGTAAAAATAAAAAATACAAGAAAAGTTAACTTGCATGTACTTAGGATTTTAAAAGTATATAGCGCCATTAGTTAAATAAGAAATTTATTTGGAAATATTTGTAATTCACATTTTAAAAATTACTGAAAATAGAGTTAAAATTTCTAAAATAATGATGGCAATTTCTAATAAATTTATATAAATGGAAAAGGCTTTAATTTGATAAAGAAAATGGAAATTTCTGAAAATAAACAAACTTTGTGACATAAATTTGACTATTAAAAATTTATTAAATTTATAAAAACTATATAACGAAAGATTCTATAATTTATGCGCAAAAAATAAATAAATAAGTAAATGTCTTATTTTTTATGTCAAGCAAAAGAGAAAAAAAAACCCTGCAAACATTTTTAAAAAAATATTAAAATAAAATTATGAAAAATCGTACTAAAGAAATGGAACGACTTCAGTGCAGATCACCTTCGAGAAATTTGAAATTTGACACCGAAGTAGCTCGGAGGTTTTTCGCCAAGATCTTTACTGACGCGATTACGATAGCCATTTTAATTCATTGCCAGAATAACAACAAAAATTTTATCAGTCGCCAATAGGCTGCTATGCTAAAGTTATACCAAAGAAATTTTATTAAAATAATATGGTAACCGATTCTGGGGAATAAAACGCAGTCACTGCACGTCTTTATATAGAAAAATAGATTAAAATAATGTTACGAAAAAAATCTGTCGATTTTCTTGTGAAAGAAAATAGTTCATAAAGGAACAGGCAGGTTCTAGTCAATGAATGCTTTTTATTCAGCGTAACTTTTCAAATCAGTACAACAAAACTATTATTACAACAAATATTCTCGAAACAATCCAATAGTACTGTTATTTCGTCAGATATTCTAGTGGCAGTCCAATGAAGCTGTCACTCGTACCTCGAAAGTCACTATTCTACGAATGTTCTGGTACAGTCCAAGAAAACAATCACTTGTTCCACAGGAGTAAAGCAAATAACATCAAGTATTCCAGAGTAGAATTATTCCCTAGCTCACGAGCAAAGTTCAGTCCTTGGAGCAAAATTTCCAAAGTGCAATCGCTCACAGTAGGACTGTGAACAACACTGACTCGCAATGGCCGCTGTAACTGTTATAGCGGATGCAATCATAACGGTGAAAAGCATAGCCATTAAACGATTAGTAAATTCAAATTGCTTTAACCCTTTAGTCAATCCTTCTTCTTTTCTTTTTTTTCTTTCCAATTTCCGTGCAAAAAATATCTATTATTTTTTCTACTTTTAAGTAAACTCCGCCTGTACGGGCGTTATCTTTTCAAGTTACTTTTTCTAGAACAAAATTTTCTATATTCATGTGTATATTACAAACGGATATACATTATAACTATACTCTTCCTAATCAAATTATTTACGTGCAGTGTACATTGACTCTACAAATATGAGTAATGGGTATATGCTTAGCATAATGTAGCATACAAATTTCAAAAGAAAGCCTGTTGGAGTCACATATATCCAAAGTCCCACCAGTGGCCGAGAGCTTCAGCTCACATAGCTGGAAGATGGGAAGTTCCGAATTTGATCACATGTTACGCTTATCGGCATAGTCGTTCATGGTTAGAGCCCCTAAATAAAATAATAGGCCGGCGCATCACCGCCATTTTTTTGCCTTCGAAGAGGACAGCATTCCCGCTTGGCGTCCTTATCACTTCCCTAATGATTTTAAGAAATCTTCATCTGAAGCTAATCCGGTCAAGATAAGAGCAATAAGCAACAATAATATTCCTAAAAAGACGTTTTTTTCACAGTACATTCTCAGGATGTCATTTTATTCTGAGGATATCCTATGGATGTACTGGGGTAAGATTTGTTGTTCGGGCGGTTTCTGTTTCTTTTACAAAATGTCGCCAAAACTCAAATACACAGCAATAGAAGGTCTGTGAACACTTTATATTCACTTCTTGAATGATTATAGCAGTTTATCGCTAAACAAACTTCCATATCATAGTTTACTTAGCTAAAATTATGAAATATAATAAAACAAGTAACGTAAGACGATAAAAAAAAATGTTTGTCGTTTGTTTATCAGAGAAACGCCCTGGGTACATGTGGCAACCCTAAGGCAAAAAAATGCCGGATGCGCCAGCTCGTATATATAGGAGCCTTAGTTCATGGTTTTCTTCTAAAATCGCGTAAATGCGATCTCGGACCCCTTAGCAGACCTACCACAGAAGGCATTCCCCACAGGCCTAGGACCTATCAATTGACCTTGGCCTACACAACCAACTAACAAATAACATATTTCCAAATAACTTGAATTACGTAAATTTCTCTATAAAACATCATCATTTAAAAAAATATATAATCACATATTTTAAAAATAAAATTGTAAAAATAGGTAAACTTTAAGAAAGAAAACGAAAAGTGAAAAACAAAAATTGAAAATTTCGATTTTACCGTGAGTTATTATTAACATACGAACGGTTCGTACGCTCATCATAAATTTAACATTGCCCTGCTAAGTGGCTGAGCTTCTCGAGGAATTATTATTGGCTAAAAATCAAAATCATAAACCATGGTTATAAAAATTATTAACTATCCTTATGCATTCTAAATGAAAGAGTAGCAAAAGTTCTTATAAGAATTTAGATGTATACGCATTAGTTGTTTATCATTTACCTTGATTCTACGCCGCCAAAGGGGTAGGGTTCTCTCCGATCGATCTTTTTTAAAATGCAGCGGCGTACATCTTTGAACCCGTATAAGGCTGGTTGCGACAGAGAACGTGTTTTACCTTTCATGAATATTTATTTCAACAGGTTGCCGACGCTTTCCCTTCTATCTGACAAAAGGGTGGAATGGGAATTCGGGGCCAAGTTTGGTGTCGAAGAAGGAAATTGAAAATCGCTGATGTATTTAAATAAGAAGAGAAAACGTTTAAAAAGATTTAGTAAGACTCTCGATCATCCGGAGAGATTGAGAAATGTCTATCCGGGATAATCGAATGCAAGCAAATTTTGATAAGAGATTTTTGAAAAGACGATACATAATGTAATAAAATATGAAAAATATTGCATTTAAAAAAAGTGGTATCAAAAAAAAAAAAAAAAAAAAAAAAAAAAACCTATTTCTTTCAACGAAAATGCCTACTAACCCTGGACGATAGGTCTAATATATCGTATTATATTACCTATCGTATTTATCGTAATATAACTCAATACTTATTTCGCTTCCTTCTTCGACTCGTTTTAATACGTATTTTTTATATGCATGAGCAGCCCCCGAAAAACAAAAACATTAAATCATTAAATTCATTGTTTTACTTATTTTTATCTCATATTATTTCACGCGCACTTTTTATTTCCTAATTCAAAATTATTTAAAAAAACTTTTTCGATATCGCTTGTAACGATACTGATTATTATTAATTTTCTTTTCTTTTTCTTTCAATAATAATATTTAAAAAAAAAAAAAAAAAAAAAATTGATGAAATTCTGGCAAAAGCAGAATTTAGTTTAAGACGGAGGACTATTAATTTTTTTTTTTTTCTTTTTTCAAATTATAACATCGCTTTCAAATTATTCAATTATATTTTCGATAAATTTTAGATTTCGACAAATGTCCAACTATCGAAATCGACAACGCAAAAATCCCAGATTGAGACTAATAGGCCCTCAGTCCTAAAAAATATTGCATAGGACTTAAACAGTTTAATAAATGCAAAAGAAAGGAAACGAACATAAATTTTAATGTTCTTTAGACTTATAATCAATACCGTACCAAAAAAAAAAAAAAAAAAAAAAAAAAGAGTAATTGTTTACTGGATAACTAAAAATTCCGAATAAAGGAATTTTTTACAAAATTTGATTTAATCATTTTTTTGTTAAAACGATACAAAACATAAAATTTTTATATAATAGGACAATTTATTCTAGAGTAGTTTTAGTGCACTGCTTTATTTATTTCATACCATTTTATTCATAAAATAGTTTTCTCCAAAATATAAACTACGATAAAATATGAAAAATATTGCATTAAAAAAAAGTGGTATTTAAAAAAAAAAAAAAAAAAAAAAAACGCAAGACTAAAATGCTTAGGAATAAATTACAAAAATTGGCATCTCAGCATTAATCATTAGTACAAAAGAAAGATAGTGAACATAAATTTTCAAGATCTCCCCATTATACTCACGTATAAAACGATCCCTAAATTTCAAGACCGCTAGTACCAGTATTTTGGGCCAGTTTTCTTTCCCTTATTTTATCCCAATTAATCTTGTGATTATATAAGGGTAAGAAAACAAGTTTAAAATTACTGGGGCAAAACAACTTTTCCTCTGGAATTAGGGGGATCCACTAACTAACTATACGCGAGTAGTGTGTGTATGTGCGTGTCTGGATGTGTTATGAAGATGCTTTATCTTGGATAACTGAATATTGAAAACGATCGAATTTATGAAAATTTTCATGACAAAATTATATAAAATGTAAATTTAAATACAAATGTAAACAATAAATGAAAGAGCATGGAAGAGTACATTTTAACCCTTTAACGTTCATTGGTTTCGCAGCGAAACCAAAAATTTGACATAACTTAACAAATTTTTTTGCAGCAGTTTTTTAACATTTCCCCCTTATTTTAATCAGGTTTTTAACTTGTGTTCCTTTTTCTGTTCGGTAGATAGCAGCACTATTCCAAAATTTAAAAATAATGCTTCAAAGGAAGCTAAATGCATAAGTCACTTGAAGTTTCTTAGTGTGCGTGAATGCGAATTGCTGGTTTGATGATGCTAGTTTTTTTCATTTAAGGAAGAGCTGGACTATTATTGTCACCTGAAACAACTTTTACAAGTTTTTGTAGTCGATAATGTTTACTTACAAAGTGTTTTATTTATTAAATTTAATATTATTTGAATTTAATAAGGTTAACTTATAGATGTTTCAAACCGAAAATTTATCGAAAAGGAACTATGCCAATTTTTTATTTTTTAAATATTTATGATCAGCTATGTGTCTAAAAGCCATTTTTAGCATTAGTTTAGTAATTTTTAAAATAAATTAAGTAGTGAACGTTAAAGGGTTAATGCTACTTTGGACTTATGGCGCAGGTCTACATTTAAAATTTTGATTTGACAACGCTGAAAAAAAAATCGATTTCTGATATCATATTTGCTGATTCTTATGTAAAATGAATCTTATGTAAAATGTAAAATGATTCTTATGTAAAATGACCTCCTGAATACAGATATGACTACCATTTTGCCCAGTCACCCCCGTTTTCTCGAGACACCACCCCTCCCCCAATTTTTATAACTGTTCAGTCATTTTATGGCCATAAATTTGATTTGGAGAATGAAAAATAAATTAACTCTTAATAACGAAAATATATAATGTTTTATAAATAACATTAGTAATAGATTAAAAAAATATAAAAAATATAATATATAATTTCAGTGGCAAATCCCTCACCCACACCCCCCTAAATTTTTCCCTTGCCGCAAATGTTCATGTTTTAGAATTTTCCAACTCTGTAGCCCCTCAGAAGATATTTAACAGTTAAAATAATCCTCCCCCCCCCCCCTAAAAATCAAATTTATAGCCACAAAATTACCGAAAAGTGTTAAAATATACGGGGCTGTCCCTAAAAATCGGTGGGTGCTAGGGCCAAATGTGCGTCCTATTCGGATTCAGGAGGTCATTTTACATAAGAATTTGCAAAAATGCTGTTGGGGGCAATTTTAGCTGATTTTTATGTTTTTTGATGTGCTGAAATTGAAACTGAGGCTAGTTTTTCTCGTATAGATTTCTCTTACTTAGAAAACAAAAATAGGCTTAGGTTTTCTTTTCTATTTTTTAAGTGTGTATTTTATAAATATTTGTGACCAGTTTCAAGCCAATCGGATGATTTTTGAATTCGCTGTCACCGTAATATATATGCACAAAACTTTTCGAAATTTTGGACACCAAAAACCTTTAGAGTCTCAACAGAGAGGGTCTCACTGATCTTTCGGCAAAAACTCTTCTCCGGGCAGTAGCCGAATGCATGTTCCAGTCCCATTCGTGTTCCAGAGAGATTATCATCTCGGGTCAGGTGGCGCGGGACCTGACACGACCTCTTCCTCCACCCGCTATTTTGTAAGAAAAGAACACAGATGACGTACTGTTTTCAGAGAGAACGGGTTTGAAAGATAAACATTGCAAAAATTTTTCTGTTCATGGGGTCTCTGTCATTTTGATTCCGTTTTTCTTTCTTTCTTTCCTTTTTTTTTTTTTTTTTTTTTTTTTTTCCCTGATGCCAGGCATTTGAGATCGAATTTAAATACAGAAGGCTTCCACTTATGCAAAAATAACAGTCAAAAGCCTGTAAAAAGTAATCCATCAAGTTAGAACCTTGGACTGACACATACAATGTATGTCAGACAGATTTTTCCATCTAGATTTTTATTCGAAACCTTAGTCGGTATAGAATGATTTACTGTTTGCTTATAATATTCATTACCTATATTTTCCAATTGTAATTCGCACAGTCTAACTTTTATTTGTAATTTAAACTCAAAATAATTACAAGATGAAAAGAACTTTTTATATACCATGTTTTTAAATTTTCTGTTGAATCATATAAAGGCTACCGAAGGCAGCGGAGACCCGAAACAATATCCTAAAAGTATTTAAAACATACATTGTTACCGTGTTCTGAGCTATTCTGAAAGTTTCAAATGTCTAGCTAGTCGGGAAGTTGGTTAAAAATCGATTGCAAGATTTGTGCTGGACACACAAACAAACAAGAATCGAAGTTAATAAAAATGGTAATAATGAAGAAAAGAAAAACTATCTTTGATATTCTAACGAGTTTAACAGAATACACATGAGTGCATAAAGTAGCTCTTAAATTGAGCCATCTTTCCTAAATTAAAAATGGCAGAGCACCGAGCTCGTAATTGGCAGGTTCGATACCGGAGCCTGCCAAAGACCGTCGTGTACACTAATAGTGGCTGGTGTGATCCAAAATCAGTCGTTGCCGCAATGTCTTCCATGTTCCCATCCCGAAATTCTGGTGGCATGTCTCCGGACCATCTTTAGGGGTGTGTCCCAGACTGTCGCCAATTACCCATTACAGTACTAGTGCGACATTAAACCCAACCAATAAACCAACCATCCTGAAGAGCGCTGTCGCCATGCTTCGCAAAATATCTATATAATATTTCTCTAATGTGTACCAGTTACAATTAGTTTTTGTCGAAACGATACGATAGTGGTGTAATTACAAAATAAACGAGGATAAAAAATGATATTTAAAAATGAACAATATTTAAGCACGCGGAATAAGCTCAGTGAACTAATAAAATAAAAATAAAAAAATGTTGATAATTGTCTGATGACATTATTTTGTGGAAAAATGTATTTTTAAAAGTTGCTTCTTCAGAATCTTTGTAAGCGTCCTTTTAAACCTAGCAATACTTTAAAGATATATACAGAATGTGAATTATTATCATAAATTGACTAAAAAACACAATCATGAAAAAAATATATATAATCAAAATAGGAATTAGATTTTTTAAACAAAAAATTATACCAAAATAAATAAAAATTCATCGCCAACATGGCGAAAAAAATTTAAAAAGCATTATGGGTGTCCTATACTAAAACTGTACTGCTTGCGGAAGTTGAAAACTGGTTCATCAATCATGAATTTTATTTTGAAACCTTTCTTTGAATGATTTTGGTTTCCCTATTGCACAATATAGATTTGGTTATAATAATAATTTGGCTTTTGGTAAATTAAAATTTTAATTAGGTGATGAAATTGGTGTAATATTTATATGAGTTTCAAATTTTAAAGGTAAATAAGAAAAGAAATAAAGTGGGAAAATTTCGCACGGGTTTGCTAGTCGATTAATATTTTGCCAATGTTAAAAAAGAACTGAAATGAAGAAAGTGGAAAAAACTCGAAGTTCTCAGAGTGATCTGAGAAGTTGCGGTGATCTGTGTTGATTATGAATGTAAAAGATGTCTCTTCTTTTCTTGAGCGCGAAAATTTTTAAATGCGCCTGTATATAGTTTTATGCCTCCGTTGTGCGTGTGATATGTTTTATTCAAGAAATCAGTTTAACTGAGCAATTCTCATCATTGGGTGTCGTAAAAAGAGTTAAAATATTAATTTAGCGTAAAAATTCTATAAATATTATGTACAACAGAAGTTTTTCATTTTTATTAATCAATTCCTCAGAAAAATATTTTGTTGAAAGTGGTTGATACATCAAAAATTTCTATTTATATCTGTTCCAATAAAAAATTTGTTTAACAAAATAATTTCGACACTTTTTTTTTCCCCTTTCAATTCTTAAAAATAAAAAAATAAATAGAATATACTGTAATTTTAAACAAAATATTTTTTTTAATTCTACCAAGTGTAAAGGCATTTTGTGAAAAAACTGTAAACAGTGTTGCCAGATTTGGGGACTTTTTTATTCCACCCCCGCCGCTAAATTTTAATTGTAACGGTTGCCTAAGCACTTCGAAAGATAAACGTCTATTATGTATAGCAAATATCACTTCTCAAAATTATTGGTGAGAGTTGAATAAAAAAGTCCCCAAATCTGGCAACACTGACTGTAAAAGGGTTTAACAGTATTTTTAGTAATACAAAGTGGATTGAACGACGATAAAAAACGAACATAGGACCAAAAAAAATAAACCTATTAAGAAAGCATATTTTCGCAATGAAATAATTTAAAATAATATCTACAAAATACGAATATATGTGCATTTTTATATTTAAACAAAAATTTATTATAATTATTAGCTTAGAAGATAAATATTTCAATAGTAGAAACTTTATGTAAATTTTTAGTGATTTTCAAAAATGCTCGCACAGAGATTAATTGTTATTATATCTAATTTAATACAGTATTAATATTATCTTAAATCATAATTTAAATATCACTGACTCTATTTTATTTGAATTTTATATACGATTTCACATATGAAATATACACATAGAATTTATTCTTAAAAATTTTAAATCCAAAGTTGAATAAATTAAATTGTTTAAAATCTCAAATACAAGTTTATACACCTGAATGTGTAAACTTTAATGTCATATAAAGCAGGCCTGTCCAACCCAAAATTCTTGGCGGGCCGCAGGTTGGCCAGCCCTAATATAAAGCATTCTTTGCGCAAGCCTGCGTCTTTTCAAAATAAATGGACTTAAACATTTTATGACCCGATTTACGGATTCATAAATTGCCCTACCACAATACATAATTTCCTTAATATATAAGTATTGGTTATAAATTTTTAGTTCCCCATCATACTATAGGTATGGGGAACTTAGGTAATCGTGAAAATTTTCGACCTCGGTTTTTTTACTTTTCTACACGTTTTCAGGTGTGAGGAATCCGAAAATGACAACATTTCTATGGTGTCTGTCTGTAGGGTGTCTGTTAGTCCGTTAGTCCGTTAGTTTGTTAGTCTGTGTACACGATATCTCAAGAACAAATTGTCGCAGAGAGGTCAGATCAGTTTTAAAATGTTACTTTCGACACTGGCAAGAACCCTATTCATTTGCAACATTCGATTTTAAAAACTTCGCAAGTTATTAGAAATTTACGATTTTCTTAACATGGGAGAATAGGACAAAAATTCCCTTAAACGTGCATTAAATGGAAACTTTTTACTGTAAAATTGCCAGACCAGTTTTAAAATATCAGTTTTGATGCCGGAATGAACATCAGTAACTATAAATATGCTTCTTTGAAAATTTCGCAAGTTATTGGAAATTTACGAATTTCTTAACATGGTGGTATAGGGCGAAATTTCACATAAACGTCAATTTTGAGAGATATTTTCATCGTAAAGATGTCAGACTACTTTTGAAATATTATTTAGGACACTGGTATGAATATTGATGACTATGAATTTTCCAATATAAAAATTTCGTAAGTTATTGGAAATTTACGAATTTCTTATCACAATAGAATAGGGCAAAATTTTACACAAGCGTCAAATCTTGAAGGATATTTTCATCGTAAAGATGTCAAACCACTTTTGAAATATTATGTAGGATACTTACATAAATACCATAGAGTATGAATTTTCCAATTTAAAAAAATCGTAAGTTATTTGGAATTTACGATTTACTTAAAATGGCAGAATAAGGCAAAATCGAGCACAAACGTCCATTTTGAGGATCATAAATATATCAGACAATTTCAAAATAACATTTATGATACTTGAATGAACATGATTAACTACAAACATTCTAATGGGAAAATTTCGTAAGTTATTCGAAATTTAAGATTTTATCAACATAGCAAAATGTTGCGATATTTCATATAAATATGCATTTTTGGGATTGTTGCATTGGAAATATTAGCATGAAAAATAAACTACGAAATTGATCCCAAAAAAATAAATTAATAGATTAGAATAAGATAAATATGTTGAACTGAATGGTGGGTAGCCTATTAGGTGAGGATTTCGTTCTGTCATTGTGCCAAGCGTTTGGTCAAATTCATTTCTCTTAACATGAATATAATATGTCCTGTACAAGAAATTTATGAGAACATACATATGATGGGGAACTGAGCAGAGTCCACCTATGCCAACTAGTTTATTATAATATTAGTATAAAATTTATATAAATATTTCAATAAAACAAATTAAAAAAAAAAAAAAAAAAATTGCTATTTTTGTAAAATTTTATAAGAATAATTAGTATAATTAACAAAAAACAACATTCTTATACAAATTACACTTTTTTCTTTCAACTATGAAGAAATATAATGTTTATACATCTCTAAAGGGTTTAGAATTTTGTAGTTTAAAATTTGCAAATAAATAAGAGAAAAACCTGCACCAATGGACAACTGTATAAATTTTTGTAAATTTAACCAATTTAAAAATATTCAGCTATGAATGTTTCGCTCTGCATTTTAAATGCGTATGAGCAAAATCTACAATAAAAGAATGAAATACATTTTATATTATTTTTTCTTTAACGGTATTTAAATTAACCATTGACCATCATAAACTATGGTAAACATAATTACTGTTTTCTTGGAATTATTTATTTTAAGTTTTGAAAAAATGTTACAAGGAAACTGTTTATTAGAATTATTATCTTTTTTGGTCCACGTTAACTTAGAATAAAAAAAAAAAAAAAAAAAAAAAAAACCTTCGAATTTGGGTAAATATTAACGTTTTTTAAGCTGTTTCATCATAAACTAGAGGTACTCTAATAGGGTCACCCTATCATATAAAGAGTTAATTGAATCTGAATGTCTACTTTGTTTTTTTAAATACTTCATAAATCTTTATATAATATAGTTTGCAAGTGAGATGACGATTCCGGTTCGTACTGATCTATATAGCAAGTTGCGACCTAATTTCCATACTTTAGTTAATTTTAAAAAATCTACCAGTCCGATCGATAAACTGTTTAGTCCGACGGATTCAGAAAAAAAGCCCCTTTCGTTTGGTACCTTATTTTTAACGAAGTTTTGATTAGATTTTTTAAAATATGAAAATAACAACCTGGCAATAACTTCAAATTTGGACAATTAAATTTATAATTGTTGCCGAAAAAATTTACCAGTCATTTATTTCTTTTATTTATTTATTTATTTATTTATTTTAGCATAAAATGAAATATGCTTTCACACGAAAAGGAAAAAAATATATATATATAAAATAATACGCAAGCGAAGTGATGACGTCACTGACCATCAGTGGATGCAAGAAAAAGATTTCCTATGTTAATCACCCATTGGATTTTTTGTAAGAAACTATTAAAAATCGTGGAAAGTTATTTCCCGATTTTAATCCACATATTTGGGTGTAGATATGTATCAGTTATCGTGTGCATGTGTTAGATTGAGTTTTGTCAAAATGACAAAATTTTAATTTTAAATTTCAATACTCTGTCGTTCTTGGTGTTTTTTGTATTTGGCGATCAAAAACGTAATACGAAAATATACATGCCAGATGTATACTTTCGTAATATGTATTGTACGAAATATTGTTTAATATTATTGATTATTTTCTTAATATACGTTGTTAAAATAATCATGATTTTTGAAAGGAATTAAATATGTTCGCCGGATAATTTGGCGATTTTTTTCCCCGTCAAGGACAACAGATATCAAATTTATTTTGCTGCAACATATTAGTATCTTATATCAGATACTTTATTTATACATTTTTAAATAAAAAGTTTAATTACTGAATGTTAAACTATTAACGTACAGTCGGGGGAAAAAAAACGCAACACCCGCTGTAATTTCGTTATTAATTGACGCAGGAACATCTAATAGACATAATTCAACAGGAAATTAAAAGCACTTTCTGAATATGTCGTCAAATTTTGAATTAGGGGTCATCTACATATTGAAATGAGCGCCAACAATTTTTTCAATAGCAACACCAGATTTTGACTTCATTTTCGAATTTCTGAGAGTCTGGCAGTGCGGAAAAGTATACTGTTTGTATACTTTATCTTTAGTATTTATAAAGTTATAATCAAAAATGTGTTAGGGGGTTATCTGCAAATATAGAAAAATAAAATTAAGATAATAGACAAAATTTTAATGTTTCACACCGGAAATCTTTCAGGAAAAAAATAATGAAAAATTTAATAGAACGTTACCTTTTTTTTCTGTTCCTTAATTATCCTGAAATCAATTTTTTAGATTTGTATACACTTCAGTACTTTTTTAGTTAATTTTAGGACTATTTAAATACATTACACTTGCGATTAGTCCATACAGTACTCTTTGAAAAAAGTGCAATATTTTTCAAGTAAAAGTGTATATTATGGCTGTACTGATCACCAATAAAGCTTAAATTTTCTTTCGTAGGTGTAACATAATATACGAAATGAAATAATATAGATAGATATATATATCTATACAACAACGCATAAACAAAATCTTTTCGGATAAATTATTGTAAGGGTTCATGAATTAAATATTAAACTATTTTAATCGCACTTACTAGTTTTGGGTCAGTTGAACTCTTTGGAACTGTACGATTCATTTTATAATTTCTATGAAAATATAATATCTTAATTAACCCTTTCGCGACTTCTGACGTAGATTCACGCCATTTGAAAATCTGTAACTCCGTCAGTGGGCGTTTCTTTCGTAATTTGTGTGTTACATTTTCTTAAGTGTGTACCCAGTGCCATAATTTTGCAATAAAATATACTATGGATAGAAATATATTGATTAGAAAGAATATAATTATAATGTATATCCATTTGTAATATAATTGTGAATACAGAAAATTTGTTCTGAAATATTTCATTTTGAGAGTAAAACGCCCGTAGGCGGGTCTTAATGTCAAAAAGACAAAATCCTGCGGTCGCAAAAAGTGTTAAAATATATTTATAAAAGTTAAAGTATGTTTTTAAAAATGTATAAAGTTCAAATATATTAATAAAATTTTAACGACTAAAGTGCCCTTAAAATAATAATCCTCCCCCTACAAAATAAATAAATAAATAAATAAAATAAAGCAATACATGAAGCAAATGATTAACCTTTTTTAACTATGACGGTAGTTAAAGAACGATTTTACAAGTCTGTCTTGCATTTCAATTCCATTCGTTTTTTATCGTTGACAATTTCACATTAAACCTATTTTTCTATTTAAAACAGTAAACCCCGCCTATTTAGTTAATTTTATTTTCTTCCAGTGTTCGTTTAAAAGATTCAAAATTTATCATCAATTAATCGATGAAGTAAATACCACTTGTGCATATTTTTGTCAACATAAAATAAGGGGTTTAACACGAATACTCAATGTCACATTTATTTTTCCATTTCTGTATTGTTTTGTTTTGAAGAACGATGAAGGCGTGGCTTTTCTTCTTTATAAAAGAGGAATTCTTGGTGCTAACTCTAATGTCTAAAAATCATCATTTTTGTTTCATTTCTTTGCTTTTGACGTTGTTTTTATATAATTTGACCCGTAAATAAAAAATAAAATATTTTGTTTAATTTTCTTTCTTATTTTTTAAGATTTGATTCGTTATCTCATGCAAAACTTTATAAGAGACGGTCCCCTAAACCACTCCAAAAGAAAGATTTATTTATATCTCGAAAACTAATAACTGGAATGAGCTGCAAATTTGCACACCCATATTTTTCAGCATTAGGATTCATTTTCTGTAAAAATTAATATAGGTCATAATTCATAATTTTTATGAATATGAATTTATTAATATTTTTCAGAATTAAAAATATTTTTCAGAATCAAAAGTAACGATGGATTATGTTTGGGTTTCTTCACTGTATCTCGTAAAACAAAAATTATATCGATCAAGTTATTTTTTGTGAAGATATTAATAAAAGTTTGAAATATGAATTTAACGTTAGCGCCTTCAAACTTTGAACGCTTATAACTCTGTGGAAAAATAAGTAAAATATACAACCAATATACTTTTTCGCGTTCTCGCGATCCCAGGAATTCAAATATAAAATAAAAATAGGGTGTTACCATTGAGAAAATCAAAGTTGGTGCGCGTTTTAATATGTAGACGACCCCCAATTGAAAATTTCATTTTCTGAAACTACTCACAATTCCCCGTCGAATGATACCTATTACATTTTTCTACATCGATTAGCAACGAAGTTACGTTGAGTGTTGCGTTTTTTTTTTTTCCCCCGGCTGTACATATTAAAGGACTGAAAGACAGACAGACAGACTCATTGAACTCATTCTCCATCTTAAATTTTCTTTGTAAAGTGTTAAAAACATTTATTAAAAACAAAATTCCCTTCCAGCAGTTTCCAACTGTAGCCTGTAATGTATCTGAATGCTTTAGTTTAGCCCAGTGAATTTTAACGCTAAACGTACTATATTCAGTAAAAAATATTGTTTTGTGCATTAATAACAAAATTTATTTTCATTATGATTTGTGCAAAATAAAGACATTAAAATGGGGTTTATATAGAAACACCTTCCATGGAACGCAATACTTTGAAAACCAGTGGTGATATTTACCCAATTTTCAATAGGAACATTCTATTGTGGGTTTGAATAACATATATGAGTTTTAAGGAATGACGTGAATATTTACGGGAGTTGGAACGAAGACAGACAGACTGACAAACCGAAGCCATAAACACCTTCCAGCTTTGTTGAAAATGTTAAAAATTATGTAATAATTCTCCGTTACACGCTGTTCGGCTTAGTTTCTTTGTATGAGTCTCCCTGTGCTTTCGAAATTCTAAAATTTTATCTCTAAATCCCTATTAAAATTCTAAAACCTTAAATCTATATTTGTAGACATAAAAAGTAAAAATGTTTGTAAAAAACAAAAACAAAAAAAAGTGGTATTAATATTTATATTAATTTAAACATAAAGGTAACAAAAAATTTCTTCCATATTACCGTAAAAATCCTATGTCCCTTTTCGTCTACATTTAAATCCACTGTGTGTCGTCGCAACAAAACAGATAGCTTTTTTATCTTTTTCCTTTTAACTTCTTCTAAGAGTTCAATTCTAAAAAATAATAATTGTAATTCAACATAAATTGATGATTTTACCTCAGCGATTATAAACATGAAGCAATATATTTTTCTGATGAAAAGAAAATAATTGAAAAAATTGAAGGAATCAAGTAAGTTCGATTAGACGAAGATGATGACATTCCGAGAGTTAAAAGATAGAATATTAAACGAAAAAAAGAAATAATAATAATAATAATAAAATAAAATAAAACGACCAAACAGAAAATAAAAAAATATCGAAGATAAAAAGAAGAATGTCAAAAAGAAGATGTAGATTAAAACAAGGAAAATAGTAAACTTAACAGGTAAAATATTATAAAATATTATATATGCTCCAAAAATGTTATAAAAAATTAAAAACGATAGGATTATGCGAGTGGATTCTTTTTATACTAATATTCTACTCTTTTTTCTTCTTCTCTTTTTTTTTTTTTTTTTTTTAAGTTAGGCAAAAATTTTGGTTAAATGCAAAATAGCATATTACTAAATTTGTACAGTCAAAGGAGCTACAAATTTGGAGATAACGGAGAACTGCAAAATCAAACAGATAGACTTAAAACATTGATAATCCCCTTCAATTTTTTCTTGGAATTTCTATCTAATATCCATTACTATCAGAACCCGATTGTGCTATTAAAGTATGGGTAAGATGTGAAAAAGAAAGGACATTTGTCATGTAGTGTGTAGTATGATAATTAAAATCGAATATAACTTTTTAAAAATTAACAAGTAAACGAAAAAATTAAAACCTAAAAAATAAAATTAAATTAAATTAAGAAAAGTTCACACATAAAAATTTTATAAAAACATGTAATATCCCAATTACTTTTCATTGTTTATATATATATATATATATATATATATATAGAGAGAGAGAGAGAGAGAGAGAGAGAGACATCATATTATTAAAAAGATTAACAAAAATTTAAATGCTGTTATTATTTTTAAATCGGTACTCTAGTTTTATAACTTATTTTTTAACAGTTACCTCCATTTAACTATTTAAAAAACTGATTTATCAAGACCTAAGAAAGAAAATAAAACTTGGAAAGAAAATTTACCTTTTTTCTAATTTCTTTCTATAATTTATTCCAATCTCCTCTAATTCTTTCCTTAAATCTAAAGAAGTGCAGACCCCCTTGGCTATGCCTATATACAGAGCTACATAAAACATTCACATATATATATTGCGAGATGTAAATAAAAGTTGCTCAAAATTCATCTTCTATTTACTCTGCAGTTATATAAAATCGCTCAAAACCGCTGCATAGTGGTGAGCGGCCACCTTCCGTCTTAGAATCTTAGAATAAAAATAATAATAAATAATAATAAATTGGGGATTGAAAAAAAAAAAAAAAATGTAACAAGTAAGTTACAGTTGGAAAATGTTTTATAATCCGTTTGAATTACGTAATTTTTCTTTCTTGTTTTTATTATTGTTTTATTTTTCTTCAAATTACATTACATATATATACACATGCACACACATACATTTATAGATAGATGTTGTATGAGATCTGAAAACTATGTGTAAGAAGGGTAAAATCTATATTAATAAAATCAGAGTTTTGTCTGTAAATTTGTCGGAATCGAAAAATTTTGCGATATCTTCACGTTTTACACCCCATGAAAGCCGAAAATGACTTCAGAAAATTTTGCCTGTGTGTGTGTGTGTGTGTGTGTGTCTGTGTGTATGTCATCGTGTCCGAATGTCGCTTTATTTGTCCGGGCATCACTTGAGAACGGCTGGACGGAATTCAACGGCGCTTGGCAGGAATTTAGGTCTTCACCCAACTTAAAATTATATCTATCAACTTTTCGGAAATTCCCCCCCGTTCCCACCCTAGGGGGTAAAAGACTAAAACACGTTTGTCCGGGCATCACTTGAGAACGGCTCGACGGAATTCAACGACGCTCGGCAGGAATTTAGGTCTTCACCCAACTTAAAATTATATCTATCAACTTTTCGGAAATTCCCCCCCGTTCCCCCCTAGGGGGTAAAAGACTAAAACACGTTTGTCCGGGCATCACTCGAGAATGGCTGGACGGAATTCAACGGCGCTTGGCAGAAACTTAGGTCTTCACCCAACTTGAAATTATATATATAGAAATTTTCAAAATTATAATTAGTGTTTACATTGTGGGTAAAAAACGCCTGCGCATGCGCCATAAATATTTTTTCACTAAAACGCTTTGAATGGAAAAATAAAATGCAAAATTAAATTTTTAAGATAAGGACTTTTTTTATTCGCGTGATTCGCACTGCAAATTATGAAAAGATTGAAATGAAGTGTTGCCATCTAAGTTTCATACTTTAGTTAATTTAAAAAAATCTAATTGTCGTATCGAAAAACTGTTTACACCCCAGGATTCAGAAAAATCACCTCTTTCATTTGGTACTGAATTTGTAATGATAGGTCCGATATTTCTAATTTATTTTTCCCTTTATCCGTTTTTCCGTTGCCACTTAAATTTCATACTTTAGTTATTTTTTAAAAATCTAATTGCCGCATCGAAAAACTGTTTGAACCCCTGGATTCAGCAAAATCGCCCCTTTCATTCGGTATCAAATTTATAAATATAGGTCTGATATTTCTAATTTATTTTACCCTTTTTCCGTTTTCAACCCAGATTCGATATGGAACATCTTTAGTATTGGATCCCTTTGGCAAAATTTGAAATTCGTCACCAAAGTAGCTCGGACGTTTCTCGCCAAGATCTTTAATTGCACAATTGAGATAGCCAATTCAGTTCATCGCAAAAATGGCTTAAAATATTTAAAGTCACCAAAGGATTCCGATACTTAACCCTTTCACTACCAATATAAAGTGCCCTTGGGACCAGTGTTGCCAGATTGAGGGAATTCTTTGTATTTGATATCTACCACTAAATTTTAATTGCCTAATGACTTCGAAGACTTCTTCGTTAGATGTTTTCCGGAATGATTATACAACCGTTGCAATTAAAATTTATTGATGGATATTCAATAAAAAATTACCCCAATCTGGCAGTACTGCTTGGGACGTATATGTCCCAGTGGTAGTGAAAGGGTTTTAAGCTGTGCTTTTTGTATTTATTAGTGCTAGAGGCCTATTTCAGTCGGTACAGTTGTCGAATTTTTATAGGTCACTCTTAATTAGTGCTAGAGGCCTATTTCAGTCGGTTTATTGAATGGGGACTAATTGAATGAAGTCCCCCCAAGACACAACTTTGACATGAGTCCCCCCCCCAGGCCCAACTTTGACATGACTCCCCCCAAGGTACCCCTATTTCAGTCGGTACAGCGTTGTCGAATTTTTATAATACACTCTTAATAGTGCTAAGCGCCTATTTCAGTCGGTTTATTGAATGTGGATTTATTGAATGAAGTCCCCCCCCAAGGCACAACTTTGACATGAGTCCCCCCCAAGGTACCCCTATTTCAGTCGGTACAGCGTTGTCGAATTTTTATAATACACTCTTAATAGTGCTAAGGGCCTATTTCAGTCGGTTTATTGAATGGGGATTTATTGAATGAAGTCCCACCAAGGCACAACTTTGACATGACTCCCCCCCAAGGTACCCCTATTTCAGTCGGTACAGCGTTGTCGAATTTTTATAATACACTCTTAATAGTGCTAAGCGCCTATTTCAGTCGGTTTATTGAATGTGGATTTATTGAATGAAGTCCCCCCCAAGGTACCCCTATTTCAGTCGGTAGAGCGTTGTCGAATTTTTATAATACACTCTTAATAGTGCTAAGGGCCTATTTCAGTCGGTTTATTGAATGGGGATTTATTGAATGAAGTCCCCCCAAGGCACAAATTTGACATGAGTCCCCCCCAGGCACAACTTTGACATGAGTCCCCCCCAAGGTACAACTTTGACATGAGTTCCCCCCCCAAGGTACAACTTTGACATGAGTTCCCCCCCAAGGCACACCTTTGACATGAGTCCCCCGAAGGCACACCTCCCCCTCATTGGGAAAAAGAGAAAAAACGTTGTTTTGCGGCTATAAGACAGTTTGGACTTCCAACGTTATTTGTTACAATATCTGCAGCTGAAACACATTAGTTTGATTTAATGAAAACTTTATCATGGAATTTAGATCGTCACGAATTAACTAAAGAAGAATTTGTCGATATTAACAAGTTTAGCAGTAGGCCTCTGGCACTAAATTAAAATCTGTCAATGTCAGATTTTCATGTTTTAAATAATGAAATAATGTCGTGTCTGTATAATTTTTATTTTTTGTTTATTTTTTTTATTTATAATACTGTCTTTTAAAGACTTCTGTGGTCACGAAATTTGGTGCGTAAATTGTTTGTATGCATCCGGCACTTATTGTAACTGCATTTCACGAAATTCGAAATCCCCCCCCCCCTTCTCGGAGTCGGATGGCAATAAACATGTGTAAAAACATGTTTTTCCGTTTGAATTCGCTTTGGCGAATTTTGGTGTGCGGATATTGATTAAGTGTACGCATTATGTACATTAGTGGGATTTTGCAAAACTTCGAACTCACCCGCTGAGGGTGGGGAAGTAAGAAGTGGGTAAGTTGTGCCGAAGACAGTGGGGACCCAGACTCCTAACATTGGGAGCGAGAAAACCTCTACCAATCACAGCGAGAACTTAGGTTATTAATAAAGATATGGCATTTTGACAAATCATTTAAGTTTAACGTCCAGCGAAGCGGGCAAAGCCTGCTAGTCAAACAAATAAAATTAAAATTAAATAACAAATGAAAAGTAATCAAAAATAATTTGATTTAAACCTGTAACTGTAATTAAAACAATGTACAGAGATTTTAAACTTAGAATAATATACCCAAAAAAATGATTTGTCCAGTGATTCAAAACAAGAAAAATTAATAAATGAAAATGAAAATCAGTCAGCTGAAATTGAAAATAACTTTCCCTATAATAAGCACTCAGTTCGTTTACATCTGAAAATAGTTGTCGCTACGTGTAATAGTTAAATAAACAACTATAAATAAAATAGAATGCAGTGCTTTTAAAGTCGCCTCTACTATTTATTCACAAAAAAAAAAAAAAAAAAAAAAAAAAAAGATATCATTTCCCGTTTCCTGATGACGCTTTAAATAATTAAAACACGCTGTAATGGATTGATTAAAAAGTACATAATAATTAGAAACTAAATGAAAAAAAAAAAAAGTTAATTAAAGATTCAAATTTTAAACAGTGATTAATTAAGTACCGTGTTTATTTTTCAGCTTTCTTGTTGTTATTATATCTTAAAATGGCATCTCTGAGTAGTCTTAAAAAAACACATTTATTTTCTTTCGTATACATGGCCTAGTTGCAAAACAGTCCGACTGTGGGAGTAACGAAAATTTGAACTAACAAGGGAAGTATCCATCTGTAAAACTCGCAGAAACCAAATCAAGCAGTAAATTAACTATCTAACTACTTAATTTTTTGTTAACAAAATCGCTTTAAAAATTGGATATATATATTTACTTTCTTCGACCCCCGGTTTTCCTTGGGTTTACACATTTTAAAATATACTGAACACGATTTGATCATTTTTAGAAAATTTTTGTTTATCTGTGTGTGTATATTAAATTCTTTGTGGACGCTGTATCTTGCGAACCAATGAACAAAATTCAACTAAACTTGATATTTAGTGAGACTAACGTAAAATGGCACTGATTATATTCGGGTTTCAACCGTTCACCAGGTGGCTCTGTCACTCCATATATTATTGTTATATAATTTTAATATTACAGTAAAGGAAAGAAATTCCTATAAATGTGCATAGTAAATATTATTTTTAACTTTTTAATGTGAAATTAATATATATACACATATATATATTTATTTATGATAGCATTAGTCAACTAGGACAAAATTTTTTTGTATATGTAGGGTCATCGCTTTCTCTTCCCCCGGAAGAAATTAGCCCCCGGGGAGTGTGAATTTGAAATATAGATATTCAAAAGAACTCGTCAATACCTTTTTTGATCGGTGATAATTTAAAACAAATTCATAGTTTTTTTTTTTTCACTTTTAAACTTTAACACCCCCCCCCCTCCCCCCCCAAAAAAAAAAAAAAAAAAAAAAAAAAAAAAAAGTTTTTTGCCATTTATTGTTATTTAACAAAAAAAAAGGGGGGGGGTTAAAATTCATCTGCTAAAATATTTTAAATGATTCCTGACAGCTTCTAAGAAAAGCAGTTACTCCCCTTAATCGGTAAGAAGAGGCGAATTATGCTCTCTGGGACGATACCAGTATAGTCAGCAAAAAATTTATACACGTCAGAGTTACTCAATCTGCATAGATTTTGGAGAATCTGGCACTTATAGTTTTTTTTACAGGGATACAAAGAAAAATTCATTATCATTATGGCCTATGGGACCAAATTTTAAAAAGTGCGATAGCGTCAAAACGCCTTATTAAACTGAGAAAATAATTTATACACCTCTGTTTCTCGGAAAAGGGGCGAAGGGGAAGTTAACAGGTGTTCTGTTCGGAAAACGCGCAATAATCCTCTTGTTCGGAAAAAGCACGTTCGCAACTAACACGACATCAAAAGAAAGGCATATAAAACAATTTATTTTAACAGACACTCTATAATAAAGTCTAATATCAAGTTAATAGTGTTTCGATGAACGAGTACAGGCAGTCACTTAAAATAATACTGAAAATATAGAAAAGTTTTACGAAAGAATAATTTTTATACATTAAAATTTCGTAAAAAATAAGTAGTTATATGAATTTAAATTTTGCGAAGATGGCCAATTTTATGGGTTTGAAATGTATGACATGACTCATAAAATGAAGTGGAATTTTGTAAAAAGCAGTTAAAAGGTTCAATTTTTGTCTAGGTTCGGTTCCGATTTCAGAGTTCTATAAAATTCCGTTAATGATATGGTAACGAATATATCATCGAAATTTTAAGTTCATATGTTCATTTTTTAAAAGTTATGCACAAAAGAGGAAAACGGGGAAATAGATTGAAATAGATTGTTGCCTTAGGAACCGGCTCGCACATTATGAAATATCAACGCATGGTTAGTCTTGAATTTAATTAAGTCTTGTTTTACTTTAAAATTTCTAATTTTTAACTGAATTTAGCTAATTTAAGACTGTGAAACTCATGATGACTGTTTATAGTCACCTTTTAATTTTGCCAAAATCGATTAAAAATTCGGAATTTTTTATATATTTATTTTTGTGAGCTATTTTATATTAAAAAAGGAAAAAGAAAGAAAACGCGCGACTTATCTAGCATGAGTTTTGAGATTGTTTTTATTTATAATTTGGTTTTGTATCGAATATAATGAATAATTTGCGCACTTAAAAATGCCAAATGTGCTTACTTGTAGCAATGTGTAACTTTCGATATATGTTACAACAGTGTTGACACCTTAAGAAGTATTTTGTTTTTAACTGTGAAAAAAGAAATCTCAGAAAAAATATCTTTAACGTTATTTATTTTGCTTTTTAGCGCTCGACTAAAAAAGAGGGCTGTTACAAGTTTGAATATACGTTGTTTATCTCTGACTGCAGCATTCTATATACATGTCTTTCATAGGTTACGCTCTGACATGTAGCTTCCAAACCAATAGGCTGATTTCATTGCTTTTTTTTTTTTTTTTTAGATTTTTAAAATGTTATATTTGGTAAGCTTTTAATTGAACTTAGACAATTATAGTTGGGAAACTTCCATCTCTTCCTTGCAGATTTCAAATGAGTCACGTTGTTTATTAGATTGAAATATTAAAAGAAAAAAAGTTTTATTATTATTATTATTACATATTTAAAACCGAGTTTGACCAAAGTTAATAATTCTCTATAAATAATTATTATAAGTTGACAGCCCAAAAATTTTTAAATTCCATTGAAAATTAGAAACTTTATAGAGATTTTTTTAATTAATTAAAATTTTATTACCATAATTATTTTCAGGCCACTTTACATTGATATTTTAGAATTTGGGAGCAGTTAGTCTTCCAACTCATAACAGATATTCTTTCTTTCCCCTCCCCCCCCCCCCACACACACACTTTTTTTTTTTTTTTTTTTTTTTTCTAAGAATATAAAATAGCTTTTTAAAAAATCTCGAATTTTTTAATCAGTTTTGACAAAAATTAGAAGGTGGCTAAAAACCACAGACCAAAATCAGCCAAATTAAGTTGAAAAGTAGAAATTAAAAAAAATAATAATACTTAATTAAATTCAAGGTTATCCATGTGCTGATATTTCCTAAAGAACGAGCCAAAGTTCATCTATCTTAAAATTATAGATTTTATAGAAAAATAATATTTAATTAAATTCAAAGTTGAAGAGTTTTTTTATAAAACTATTTTGTTGTTCTTTAAAAAAAGGAAATAAATTGCATTCGTGTAGGTCTGTAAAAATTAATAAATTGCATTCGTGTAGCTCTGTAAAAATTGAATAGGCACCATACAGAGAACTAAAATTTGTATTTAAAAAATAATATTGATAAATAATATTAAATATAAAATAAATAAATAAACACAATTTAAAATACACATTGAACGATTTCTATTTATATCCCATAATGCATCTAAATATTTTGTATGTTCCTGTAAACAATTCATAAATGCTAATCAATCATATCCCATTCTATAATAAACATGTATTTCTAAATCTAAATGATGTATGTTATTTCCGCTATGTTTTATGCAGAATTAAAAAAAAAAATGAACTTTTAAGAAGTATCTCTCATAGACTAAAATTTATTCGAATTTTTTTGTGAATTCCTGTACAAAAATTAATAGCATTATTTTTACTATATCTCCCTAATTTTGTTTGGGGGAGGAAAGAAAGTAGTTCTAACATGTCTCTATTGATGGCGCTGTCAGGGTAATGTCAGGGAAAATACCTAAATGGACGCATTAAACACAGGAATGTTGTTTGCAACACAGTGGAATAGCAGGAAACAATAGACTTCAAGGGTTTACTATAATTTATTTAGCAAAAAGACAAGAATGCGTGTTTACAGCGGAAACAGTCCTAGTGAAAAGAGAAAAAGAGGAGCTTCATGAAACAAATACTTTACTGATAATGAACGGCACATTTTGTAACTTTTTTTTTTCTTTTGCCAAACAAAATTTCATTGCCTCACGATTGCTCTGGTAAAGTATCAAATTGCTCTGATAGGTAGTTTTAAAATTATAGCGTTTAGAATTCGTAACTTCAATTATAATCACCCTGCACTATAATGTATTTAAATAATGTATATCAGTTTCAAGGTATTCACAAAATATTTGCAAAATAAGATGCAAAATGCATAGACAGACTGACAGAAAGATGAATCGAATTCATAAATACAACTTTTCAACTTTGTATCAACGTTAAAAAATAGATAACTAAATAAAGGAAAAAGAAAATATCTTAGGAAAGTTTTAAGAAAACTAACTTAGAAAAGAAATTCTCAGCATAATATTTGATTTTGAACGGAGTAAAAAAAAAGAGCGAGAGAGAGAGAAGTTCATAAACATCTTTCAACAGTATCCATGCGGTTTTAAAAAATGAATTAATAAAAAAATGAATAAAATCACGGCTCGCGGAGAGGAAAAGAACCTTCGAAAGAGAAACTGTTTTCATAAAAAAAGAAGGGTGGAAGGAGAGAGCGAGAGAGCAGAAGAGAAGGGGAGAAATAAAAAGAAAAAGCGCAAAAAAGCAATCGTTAGCGCACCCCTGCCAGATTGTAGCAGATCAACTTCAGTTTAGCGCAGAAAGGAAAACAAGGAGTAATTGGGCGATAAGTTCCCGTTTCTAGCATGCCCCACGCTCCGCAGATGATGTCATCGCACTGAGTAGCGATTGGTCTCTCCTCCTCTCTCTCCACCAAGGTTGTGAAGTGACGTCACGGAAAACCACCACTTCCGGCGGAACTCGGGGGCGGAGGTGTGTGTGTAAGTGCGCGCGCGCGCACGTGAGGTGCTAGAGCTGGAGATGGAAGAAAAGGAGACTTGTTTTTCTTGCGTCAGGTGATGGCAATAAAGGGTTTAAAGGGCTCTCTTTCGATAAAGAGAAAGAAGCGCGCGGGTTGAAATGCTCGGATAGAAGAGAAGGGTCAGCGATAGGCGCATCCCGAAAAAGTTTTCGCACGGATCTAAGGCGTTACTAAACTGCATATTTATTGAAGATGACCTAAAATATTAACAGTAGAAAAATTATTTTTTTTTTTTTTTCTTTGTAAAGATTGATGCCAACTGAGCCAGTTTGAAACATTCAAATGCATCATATTCTTTTTAAAGATTTTTTTTTTTTTTTTTTTTTAATGCATATTTTAACTAAAACACGAAAATTTTGGTGCAAAACGTACGGTCAACCTAGCGTCATACGGTACAAGAAAGATGGTGTTATATGCGCAATTACAGAATTGTATCTGTCAATAAACTTGAAAAATTATTTGAAATCCAAATCAAACTCAATAAAATAATTTTCGTTAACACAAAATGAAATGCAAAACTGGTTCAAATACCCGGAAGGAAAAGTAATTATTCCCATATTTTAAAATATATTATTGAAAAAAAAGAAAGAAAGAAAGAAAAGAAAACGAAGAAAGAAAGAAATCTTCGGGTTTTAAGCTTTTAAGTATCTCTAATAATACTCGTATCGTTTACTGTGAAAATTGGATATAAAGTACGGAAAATGAAGACTTCAATATTCGTCAGAAAACAATTACAGAATAAATACCGACGATATATTGGTGTTGTGGTTCAATACAGGGATGATTTTGTTCGAGTAATTTACCTGATTTCAGTTTTTTTTTTTTTTTTTTTTTTTAAGTACTAAAATTTTAGTTTTTCTGTTAGTTAAATTCATAAAGTGACTAAAATATTAAGTTACAAGTTCATATGACTGCTAAACCTAAATAACATTTTTATTTTTCATAATGAGAGGACTGGACCATTCTGCAGTAAATTATATGTTCTCTCCCTATATAAGATTTTTTTCAACTCTAAAATTCCAGATATTTCTTTTAATTCATAATCATTCTAACTTAATACCAATTAACGAGAGACTTGGGTATGAGTGGTATGCCCTCCTTGGGGGATCTTTCTACGGAGTCCTAGCCCCTCTTCACGCTCTTTTCAAAGAAAGCCACGGAGAATTCCTAACTAATAGGTCGATGAGTGTGACCTAAGATCGGATTCGGTACCTTCCATTCACCAGCTTCCACAGCAGAATTTCTTGGCTACTGGTGGGATATCGACGATTCTTGTCTATAATAAGCCCACCAGTGGCCGAGCGATTCTGTGCTCAAAGCTGGTAGACGTGAGGTGCCGTGTTCGATCCCAGGTCACGCCCGTTAGCCTTGTCGTTCGGAGTTTTTCTCCGAAACTTGCGTAAATACGGACTAGTACCCCTTCCTTAGACAGACCTACACGAAAGGCACTTTCCCTTCGGCCTAGGATCCTAGAGCAGTCAATCGGCTTTATTCCCAAAACACCAAACTCACTTGTCTATAATATTTTATAATTAAGACACAGCGGAGACTGATGAATGACGTTTTAGTGGTATCACACCTAAACAACTGAAAAAAGTACATTAGAACGGAATACTTATTTTTTATTGGTTAATTTGCTTATTTGGCGAAACAACGTAGGTATGGTGACATTTCAACATTCCATCACATGAATCAATTTTGTACGACAATGGACTGTTTCTATCCACCTCGGATAGCTAGTAACATTCCGTTATCAATCATATAAAGCTTCTTCATCATACTTTTGAACTAGTTTTGACTTTCTCAATACAAAAACCATTCTATGTAAATTTTTATTCGATTCGCCTTTATAAAAAAAAAAAAAAAAAAACTATATTAGATTTAGTTAGAATATATATTTATGTATATATATATATATTTCTGTTTTCCTACTTTACACATTCCGGCTCATACCAGGTGATTTCAAAAGTTCGTGCTTGATTTCATAGATGACTTTTATCCGTGATTTAATTATACTCCATGGATTACCACTGGTATTATAACCAAATGACTCAATATTCATAATTCTATTATGTTTCGCCATTGAAAATGAACTTCAACACGCTTAGAAAACTGATATATGGATTCCGCACATTTTGACTGAACGGGACAAACTGAACCGTTTTCAATGTTCCTGTCCTCGCAGGTCAACAAAATGAATCTTACTTGGATCAAGTCAAGCAGCAGAAACGTAGATTTAACATAACAACAAGAAAAAAGAAGGAGGGAAAAAAAAAAAAAAAAAAAAAGCTGAAAGAGCGAAATTTGTGGCAAAGGCTCAGTGGTATCCAAGGAAAGTGGGTTTTTGAGGATTGTAGAGAAATCGGGTTTTGAAGTGTATTTAAGTTTCTTAAATGGTGAAAAACAATAGAACATTCAATTTCTCAGTAATCTTTCTGGTAGTAATCCATGGAGTGCATTTAAATCGTCGATAAAAGTCATCTATGAAATCAGGCACGACCTTTTGAAATCACCCATTTACCACAGTGCACATATACAGTCGGTAACAAAAATGTCCGAACTCTAGCAAAAATTCCTATTTAAAAAAAGTACACTTCATACGGTTTTGTTAAATAAATTCTTGTCGAATCTTGTTCTTAGTCAGTGTAAGAACAGGATTCGATAAGGATTTATTTAACAAAACCGTATCAAGTGTACTTTTTTTACATAGGAATTTTTGCTAGTGTTCGGACACTTTTGTTACCGACTGTATATACACGCAAATTTACACATATACCTTTTGAACTTAAAGAAATAAATAAAAAGAATAGAAAGGAATAAGGAAACTCGACAATTTAACTTTTCACATTGTTTTTATTCGTCAATATTTTATCGTCAAAAGTAATTAAAAGAAAAGAAGAAGAAGAATTCTAAATTTACCATGCAAAATGAAACTCTTTCAAAAGTAATAACTTATGATGACTAATTGGATTTTCATTTTTCAGTGCTTATCTGAGAAGAGATATGAATCGTTTTTTAGCAAGCTGGTACATGCTATCGCACTCCAGACCTAACTATATCTTTCTTTTTTTCTTGGTTGTTGTTGTTCCACCCCTTTCTATTATTGTGGTCAACGAACAAACCGACCTCTGGGCATTTTAACAGGTGATAAATCTACACACACGAACAAAAAACGAGGCACTGTCACTTGCAGTCGACTACCTTGAATTTTGCATAAGAAATAGTCTATTATACAATCTGGGGGTTTACAGATGCATAAAATACTAGTCGAAAATAGAATTAGAGTGCTAAATTAAATTCTTGTTAGAAAAGATTTCTTTTTTTCTAATAACTCTAATACGATAGTTACATATTCATTTAAATAAACAAAGACCAAAAATTAAATAAGTAAAAAAAAAAAAAAAAAAAAAAAAAGGATTCTTTGCGAATACAATAAATATAAACAATCTACTTTTTGAAATGTTTTTGAAGACTTTTTTTTTTCCCCTTTCCATAAACATGGAAAACTATTTAATTCAGATATTTCAAAATCGAACGGTGATTTTCCTTTTTAACCCTCGACCAAAAAAGAGAGTTATTGAAAATTTGAAGCCTTCATCTATGTGCTTGTCCATCGCAACTGTAGCATCCAAACGAATCAACCAAATTAAATGAGACTTTTTTTTTTTTTATTATTATTTTTTTTTTTAATTAGAATGTGGTTAAATTGGGATGATTCTTAGCTGTGTTTGATAGATTTTTGTAATTAATTATTATTATTATTATTATTATTTTTTTTTTCAGGCCACTTTGCATTGATAGTGTAAAATTTGCGATCTAGGAATCTTACAATTCCCAATTAATATCAGACGATGGGGTTTTTTTCGGTGTAGAGTATAGAAAGGTTTTTTTTTGTTTTTTTTTTTTTTAATCACAAATTTTTAACCGTTTTAGACAAAAATTAATAACTGGCTAAAAAATATCGATTATGAATTAACAGTCCGAAAATCGGTAAATTCAGTTGAAAATAAGAAATAATAATTATAATAAAAGAATACTATTTAAATTTAATGACGCAGCCCTGTGTTGACATTTTATAATTTACGAATTAACGTTCTTTCAACTTATAATTGCAGAGTTTTTAGAAAAAAAAAAATATATATATATATTCGTTAAATTTCAGGTCGGGAGCTTCTATAAAGCTAGCTTTACATTTGTTCTATATAAGACAACTTTTGTTCTATATTACAACATCAATAATGATAAAAATAATAATAATAAATAATCGTAAAGTATATTTTTTTGGCAGCTTCTTGCTTCTGTTTTCCTAAAAGTGGATAAGCGGCCGAACGGTTCTGCGCTCAAAGCTGGTAGACGTGATGTGCCGGGTTCGATCCCAGGTTGCGCTCATCGGCCTTACCGTTCGGAGTTTTCCGTGATTTTCTCCGAAATTTGCGTGAACACGGGCTATGACACCATTGAAAGACCCCCCGCGGATGACACTCCCCCTCAGGCCTAGGACCCTAGTGCAGTCAATCGGTCTTAATCCCCACATCCCAACCCAACAACCCAAAAGGGGGTTTAAAAAAAAGAAGAAGAAGAAGAAGAAGTAGAAAAGAAATTTTTGTGAGGAGAGAAAAATAAAAACAAATTTGAATCAAAATCAATTAATTTTCCTGACATCAGTGAAAATGTAAATTTTACTCTTTGATATTTTTTTTCAAAATGAAGATGATGCTTTTACGTTAGCGTGAATTTCTGAAACCAAAAATTAAAAGCTTAAAATTTTTACGCTATAGATATAATAAATATTCACATAATCGTGGAAATGAACTCATATCATGCACCTCTTTTCAATTTGGAAAAAAAAAAGTTATAAGTTTGAATTTTAATACAAATTCATGATTTTTACCTAATCTAAGACTAATTACTCTTTTCTTAATTAATTAATTGCAAAGATTTTAAATCAAAATATAGTTATTATGTTTAATTTAAATAGAAGTAATTTCGTGTGAAATTTAAAAATCTCCTGAAATTCATGCAGCACTGCTAAATTCGAAAGGGGAAAAAAAAAATGTAAATAAGAATTTATGTATTTTCTAATTTTTCTGATTACAGACAGATTGATCTTTACAAAATGAAACAATTATAAATATCTTAATGTAAATTATAGTCTAGAGTCTGTTTAATTTAAGGTAATGTCGTTGCCTCTATTGTATGCGGGTTT